>JARHVA010001495.1:620000-717500 GCA_037957365.1 Torreya grandis
AGATCATGGCAATGTCTAGAAAGTAATAGTATGAGCTTAGTAAATAATTAATTACATACACAAGAGAACTTAATGTAATGAAAAATAATGAAATAAGGAGACCTCATATAAGGGTCATGTTAAAATGTTTCACAATCTAAAGTAAATGACATATATAAATTTATAATCAAGATATAATGACATATTCAAATGTCCAAGAAAAATATAATGGCTTGGGGCCAATAGGCAAGAAATATATTCAAATTTTCAATAAGAAAAAAAATAGCAAATAATGAAATACGCTCAAGGAAGTGACAATGTTAATGAGTGAATTATAAGTAACATAAGCATATCACACTATTCCTTACACATATGTTTTAAAAAAAAAGTCATGTGGCATAACATATCAAGTATACTATGAAATATATGATTACATATATATACATGTGTAAGTTTTAGTTTATAAGATCAAACATGATAATGTATAAATGATCATAAATGATATTTAACCTATATAAATCATGATCAATAAAGAAAATGTGCCCAACATATTGTATAATAAAGGTAGAGCATAGGTCTAACATATGTATGTGTATATATCATTTGTTTTTGGGATTATTGTATCACACTCAAAGATGCATGAAACATGTATGCATATAGAAAGGAAATGATATTATATCTAATAACATGAATCAAAAAACATAGGTTCTAAGGAGCTATTAAACATGAGAATTTGAATATTATTTTTTTGGATTATTTAAATATGTTTGGATTTTCTTGTATATTTGTTTTTTTTGGATCTTTTAAATTTTTAGAGATTAAGTGCTATCTAATTATCCCATATAAATATTCTTATAAGGTTATCTATACTCAAAATATTATGATTCATACTGGTTATATTATAAATGACCTTGTGTAGGTCTCATATCTATATTTAAAGAGTCAATAATACTTTGTATATGCCTCATAGGAGTATGTGGTTATGAATTGGTGGTAGTAGAAGTAGTGGTTCATGGATCTCATTTTTTAGTGCTATTTGGTTTCTTTTGAGTAGAAGTAATTGGAACATGTTTATTTTCTATATGTAATTACATATATAGTCTAGGATTAGATGAGAATTTTATGGAATCCATTTTATATATTTGGTGTAAATGAATATCAAGAATAGGCCACCTAGGAAAGTGTATTACCTATTTATCACCCTTTCATGGATGATTAACCTTAGAAAGTTTGATAAATAGTTGTTTAAGAATAGAATTCTCTTTTTTAGGTGGATGTTCATATGGTATTCTATAAATTGTTACTACCTATTATTATGAATGTATTGAATATACACATGTAATATGGAAGGTATTGCATAGAGTTTATGTATCCAAAGTTATCCCAATAACATATCAAATAATCTTATATATGGTATAAATAAAAAGTTAGTAACCACATGTTCTAGACCAACCTATATAAGTAAGTCAATCTCACTAATAATGTGCTTTTATGTCCCATTAAATTCTCTAACCATTTTTTTAAAGGGTATAAGTCATCATGTGTATATCCAAAATGTGTAAATATCATCATGGTACATATATTTTTAGTAGCATTGTTATTAGTAATAACACTATATATATTTTATGATCAAGGTATGTTATAATAAATAATGAATGAATACCTAAGTCATCATGTACAATTTCACTATCATTAAATGTCATTGATTTTCTTTGAACCATAGAAGGTATTGTGCATTTATAATTGGAAATGATTCCATATAATGGGGTTTCAAAATTTAATGAAGGAGGATGTGCATTATATGCTATTTGGCTATTTGCACATTGAGATATTTTTTAGATTGATCTTCTAATGGATTATATATTTTGGTTCTAATGGTCACCAAGTTGTGAACATGAATCCTTTATAAGATCATCAAAGGTAATAATTTGGTTATCAATAATATCTTGGACCTTATGTTTCAAGGTATAACATCATTTTTTAGAATTCCCAAGTTCTTGGTGATAGTCCCAAAAATCATTAGCATCATATATTTTTAGTATAGGTTAACTCATATCAATCTCTATAGTAAGAGGGAGAGATATGAGATGACACTCCAAAAGCTACTTAAGTGGTTAAACTAGAGACTCAGGTAATCATGAAAACTATCTTTTAGGTGCATTGAATAAGATGATATGATTAGTTTATTGTGACACTACATTTACCATTGTTGTTTCTTCCTTGTTAAATTATGCAGGTTTTACCTTATAATTGGGTTTGATATGAAACCTAGTAGAAGATGTATTTAGTTTGTTTGATACATATTTTAACTTGTTCAAGGAAATAGGTTTCATTTATCAATATTTAATAATAGAACATAAGTCATCAAAATATTTGAAATTCTTGTAAACAATAGACTCATGTAATGGGGAAAGAAACATTTAATTAAAGATATCTTAAAGCTATTTATCTACCATTGGAATTTTTGTTTTGGTTAGCATTCTTTTATATTATCCACACCATGAGGCCCAAGACCAAGGTATGTGGGGGCCAACTAAATTTAGTTGTGTAGAGTTAATGTGAATAATTGTATTCAGATAAAATAATTAAAAACCATATTCAATGGAAAGGAATTATTAATTATAAAAATGTAAATTATATTAGATAGTGAAGAATAGGTAATTATATGTTGTGTTAAAAATCATGTTTTATAGAATAAATACTTGGAGCATGTTATCTATGTTATGACTGTGTATTACATCAACCTAACTATCTAAGGTCACATGCATATGTTACATATTTAACATGCATGATTACAGGGGTAGTTTTAAACAAATGTTTAAGAATATAATGAAGGTTGAGTTGACATGTCTCACCCTCCTTACATGATGTTGGTAGAGTTTACAAATAGGTGGTGACCACCCATTCAATCACATGATTCTTGGCTATTCACTAATGGTTGTGATCCTAAGAATATTGGTTGATAGCTAATAGTAATCAATCTTCAGAGTTTGCATTGATTTATGGCTACTAGTCAAGGCATGTGGTTTGGGTAGCCCATCACATAGTTTTACTAAAGTGGGGCCTAATAGAATAGACATGTCTATGATCAAATTATAGTGAGGAACATGGGATTACAAGCTATTGAGTGTGTAGTGAGATGTGGAGGTTATGATATAAAGTGATCATCACATAGAAGTCTATAAGTAAATTTAAAATTTATGTGTGAGTGTGAGAAATATTCTTGAAAGAGAGTGTGTAGGATTGTGTGAGAGGTTAGAGCTCCATGTATATGTAAAAATAAAGTGTTGAACATGGCCATTGATGTTAAGTTATCATTAATGTCAAAGAGAACAAGAGATACTAATGAATTAATGATAAATAAGTTGTGTTTGAAATATTGGAGAATATAGAACATATGTAGGTTTGTAAGAACAAAGAAGTTGTGAGGAATCCATAGATGTCTTGGTGAAGCTCTGGTATATCACTTGATCATTTGGAATGAGAAACATGCATATTCTAGATTAAGATATTCCATACCATCACTACACATCATGTAGATATGAATTAACCAACAAGCTTGTGAATTTATATCTAGTACTTATAAATTCAACTAAGGTTAAATTATTTCATGGATATGATGTCTCTAGTGCCAAGAAGGTACCGTAAAAATTTGGACTCTTAAACTATTTTCTAACTCAATGTCTAAACCTTCAAAGTTTTTGTTGTAGAATATGATGGGCTAAGACCATAAAGTTTAACTTCATTGAAGTCTAAGGTCATTAGTTAGTTGATTCAATGGTGACAATTCGTCATCCATATCTTGATTTAATGATGCATACTTAGTCAAAATGTTCAAAAATCTAAGATTTTTCACACTAGTCAAAAGTGTCACTATCTCATTTAGTTGGCATAAGATCAACCATTTATGGGCATTCACACTAATAGAGAATTATAATGTAGGTTAAGTCAAAATTCAAATATGTAAAAGGCATACAAATCTACCAAGTGGCACAATCATGGGAGCTCTCATCTAAAATCAATGGTGAGAGTTGTAATGTAAAGATCGAGCTACTTGGAGGAGATCGATGGCATGCATTTTTCCATAGTTTCTATGAAGAATGAGATAAGGTTAAGGTGCTTGATATTTAGTGTCTGTATAGTGATCGTTGGAATTCAAATATTCAAATTATTGAAGGAAAACTAACACTCAATATTTAATCTATAATATTTGATCGAGGACAAATTTCTTGATGTAGTAAAAATAAAAGTTGTAGAGGACTTTAAGGCACATCCAATGAATCTATTTATAAGGTGTAAATATTTTTAAATTCAAGGCTATGGAACTTAAAATTTTAATATTTATTCACTCATGGTGCTACTATGTAAATAATATTGTTGAAGTAATTATGATTTAATAGAAGCATGTCTTAGTGAGAAAAATCACTTGAATATGTCTTAAAGATTATATGGAGTGGACCCATATAGTTGAAAGTGATCATATGTTCTTAATTTTCTTAATGAAGTTCTAAATGGGTGAATAGGTCTCTATGAGATCTATAAGGTCTACTAAGGTCTAAACAAAAGGCCTAGTTTCTTAAGTGTGACCCATAGATGCTATAGATAACTTATGACAATGTATTTGAGCTATGTCTTATCATGAAATATGTCTTAAGGGTTAAGGCAAGTCTTATGGCCAACCAAGAAGCTAATATTCATGAAGACTCTATAAAGAATGGAGATTGAGGCAATGGTTTCTAGACTTGAATATAGAATAATTGAGAGAGCATGATATAGGGATGAAGAAAGAGTTTAAAGGGATAGTGTTCAGTGTGTGGATTGAAGTACATAATAGATTGAGGATGAGTGAAGAAGACTAGAGAGATCTAAAAGAGGAGTTTGGATGCATTTTTTGTATGATCAAGTTTGAGGGTGTCTGATGAGTTGTTTGAGGGAGATAGAAGGGTGAAGAAGAGTGTAAGAAAGAGAAGTCCATCATTAGGTGTAGAAGATATCATATGAAAGGTAGAGATTAGATCAAGGTAGTTGACTTGGTGTTTGGTTTCCCAGGGGATCGGTTCCTCCTTAAGGGATGGGTGTCTCATTAAATTAAGGGATGGGTGTTCCTTCATCAGTTGGTGCTGGTCTAAATTTAAATCTTGTTATTATAGGATTGTAGTCCATTTTACAAGTTCTAGTGGGTTTTATTCCCTAAGAGGGTCTCCTAGGTACATCTTGTGTTATGTGTGTGATCTTACTTATCTTTTTTGTTCATTGTTGTAAATTATGTTCATTCATCATGAATGATAATGTTACTTGATTAAGAATTTGAAAGGATTGAAATTGAATTTTGGATTATCTAGCATCACTAATTCACCCCCTTCCCTCTAAGTGATTTTACCTCTAATAACTAGTATCAGTGTAAGACCTTCATTACAAGTTTAACCACTTTAAGGTGATCATAATTACAATGGAAGAAAAAGAAGCTGATGTTTTTCTTCAAAGTAAACTAATATGTGCTTTATTATAACTCAAATGTTCAAGGAAGAAAATGGATGTCTAAAATAAAATCTTGAAATATTGAATAACATAGAAGTAAAAATTTAGACCTGACATCCTTTATATATCATGTGTTTCTTACAAGCATTGATAGTGTGAAGACACAAATAGGAATAATAGAATCAACAATCAAAAATTTACATGCTATGGGTGATACAAATTTAAATCAAATAATGGATGAATTGGAAGGTAAAGTTATGACTTATATTGATTCACTTTCATCTAAAGACAAGGAGAAATCTAGATGTATAAAAAAAAATTTGGCTAATATTTCTTGGGGTATTGATGATAAAACTAAAGGGGAAATTAACATGAATAAATATAGTTATGTTTTCAATAGACACTATTATACTTTTAATGAATATGGTCATAGATATAAAGACTGTACTTACTCTTCAAGGAGAAGAAATGAGGTTATCTACTATAACTATAATTAATAGGGATATATAGCCAAGTATTACAAAAAGGAATTTTGGAAAAAATACTTTATTTTATTGACACCATCAAATGGTTCAAGAAAGACAAAACCAAGATTTAAAGAAATAATGAGAAAGACTCAAAGGAATAATCCATATTTGTAAATAATGATGTACATACTCAAGATGATGAAAATAAGAAATGGTATATAGACAGTGGATGCTCAAGTCATATGACAAGAAACAAGAGTAAGTTTATTTCTCTCAAGAAGCACAATACAAGTTCATTAAGGTTTGGTGACAACAACTCTAATAACATAGTTTGGAAAGCATCTATAAGTTTGGATAATGATCATACTAAAACTCAAAATGTTTTATATGTAGAAATTTTTAAACATAATCTTCTAAGTGTTACCCAAATGTGTAAATAAGGAAATTTTGTGACTTTTCATGACAAAGGGTGTGAAGTGAGAAGTTCTAAGTCTGGAAAATTAGTTTCAAACATTCACAAGGCATATAATAATTTGTATGTATTCCATGAATCTAATAAAGAAATGTGCTTCATGAATCAATTAGAGGAGAGCTAGCTTTGGCATAAAATACTTCAACATCTGAGATTTGATAGTTTAGTGAATATTAATTCAAAATAATTAGTGAGGAATATGCTTAAAATCACTAAGATTTCTCATACTCTCTATAAGGTATGCCTTCATGGAAAACAAGTCAAAAGAAGATACAAATCTAAGGAGCATTCTACTATAGTACCATTAGATTTGATCCATTTAGATCTTTGTGGACCCATGATAACTCAAGGAATCCAAGGTAATAGCTACTTTATCTTATTAATTGATGACTTCACTCGAATGACTTGGATAGTTTTTATTAAAGATAAATTAGAAGCTTTTGGAAAATTTAAATCATTTAAAACTCTTGTTAAAAATGAAAAAGGATCAATAATCAAGTGTGTAAGATCAAATATAGGAGGTTAATTTTGTCTTATGAGTTTGATGACTTTTGTGAAGAATAAGGAGTTAGAAGACAATACTATGCTATTAGGATTCCCTAATAGAATGGGGTAGTTGAGAGGAAAAATAGAACAATCCTAGAGATGACTAGAACTATGCTTCAAGATTCCAAAATTTTAGATGGATTTTTGGAAGAGGTTGACAATAATTATATTTATATCTTAAATATATTCCAAGTCATATAAAATGGTGATAAGACTCCATATGAGTTGTGGAAAAATAAGGAAGCTAATTTCAAAAACTTTAGAGAGTTTGGGAGTAATTGTTTTATCAAAAAGAATGAATAAAATCTTGGAAAATTTGATTCAAGATCTAGTGAAGACATCTTCTTGGGTTATTCCTCCATAATTTATTCTTATATATGTTTTAATAAGAGACTCCAAAAAGTTATTAAAAACTCTAATGTGAGAGTTGAAGAGGCAAGTGATATCAAGAATCCTAGCTTACAGACAATTGACACTACTAAGGATGTTATTTCAAATAATGAAATCAATTAGATGATGAAGAGGAAAAATTAAGATAAGATACTAAATCCCCTTCTCAAAGAATATAAAAGGATCATCCAATTTCCCAAGTTATTAGAGATTTGAATGCTAGGATTTTGACTAGGAGGAGAATGTTTCTCAATCAAAATCATCAAGACACAACTTTATTATCAAAGATTGAACCCAAAACATTCTTATAAGTTATCAAAGATGATAACTGGAGATTTACCATAAAGGAGGAGCTTGATCAAATAGTAAAAATGAAATATGAGATTTGGTTCCTAGGCCAAAAGACAAAAATGTGATAGGAACTAAGTGGGTTTTTAGAAATAAGATGAATGAGAAAGTATATCTCACAAGAAATAAGGCTAGAATTGTGTGTAAAGGATATTCTCAAGTTGAAAGGAATAGACTTTGATGAGCCATTTCATCTTGTAGCAAGAATGGAAGCAATTGGACTCTTTATATCATATGCAAGCTTCAAAGGTTTCAAAGTTTACCAAATGGATGTGAAATCTTCATTTTTGAATGTCAAATTAGAAACATAAGTTTATATGGATACAAATTAATATTTTTTAATGTCATGTAATCACGACTGTGTCTACAAACTAAAGAAATATTTATATGGTCTTAAACAAGCTCCAAGAGCTTGGTGTGATAGATTAGATAAGTATCTATTAAGACAAGGCTTCAAAACAGGGATAATTGATAGTAATTTATATATCAAGATAGATGGCACTCATCAATTACTAGTATCAGTCTATTTTGATGAAATAATATTTGGTTCTGACAATGACAATATGAATAGAGAGTTTTCAGATGCTATGAAGACTAAGTTTGAAATGTCAAAGCTAGGAGAACTTTCCTTCATCTTAGGATTAAAAATTAACCAACTTAATATAGGGATTTTCATTTCATAGGCAAAATACATTGAAGATATGCTAAGAAAGTTTAACATGTTGGACTGTAAGCCAATGAGTAATCCATTGATCAATGTATGTAGGTTAAGTAAACAAAATGACTCACAAAAATTTGATCAAACTTTATATAGATCCAATATTGGAATTATCTTATACTCTATTGCTTCTAGGTTTGATATCATGCAAGCAACAGGCCTTGTAGGAAGGTTTTAAGCTAATCCTAGAGAATCTCACTTGAAATTAGTTAAAAGTATCTTAAGATATCTCAAGAGCACAATAGAGTATGGTTTATTGTATCCCAACAGTAAGTAATTTACTCTAAATATATACACTGATGTAGATTGGGAAGGCTGTGTAGATGATAAGAGGAGTACTAGTGGTGGTGTCTTTTTCATTGGTGAATGCTTAGTGTCTTAGCTTATCAAGAAATAAGACTCTATATTCTATCAACTATAGAATCTAAGTATATAAATTTTGCTTCTTGTTGTAATTAGGTAATGTGGATAAAACATACCTTAGAAGATTATAAGGTAAGATAAAATGGACCTTGTCCTATCTATTATGATAATACTAGTGTAATTAGTATCTCTAAGAATTATATTATGCAGTCAAAAACCAAGCACATTATTACATATCATTTCTTAAGAGAACTAGTAAGTACTCAAATTTTTAAATTGGAATATGTGTCTACAAAAGAACAACTTGCAGACATTATGACTAAACCATTGATAAAGGCCATAGTTAAGTATCTAAGATAAATATTGGGAGTCATTTCCTTATTTATGAATCATTAAAATGTTATTTTAATGGGAGGAGAATTTTTTATCATATTTAAGAAGGTCTCAAATTTTTTTATATTACAAGTTGTGTATGTCATGATTCTACAAGAGTGCTTTGAAAAGGTTCTAAACCATGATGGATTGTAGAGGATAAAGGCCAATTATTTTGTTGATATGAGATCCATATTATTTGAAGTATTACTAGTAGATCTAGTTTGTTGAGAAGACTTATTTAAGATGATATTTTCTAGATAGATCATGGAGTTAGGTGGAGATAACATAGATAGTTTGAGAGACTTGAAGAGATGTGCATATTGTTAGGGGGAATTTTTAAGCTCTGTGTGTAGTTTATTAGGTCCAAGGATCATAAAACTCCAAGTATATATTATGATTAATATCAAAGAGGGATTAATTAATTCATATAATTTTTTAAGTATCCTAAGCATCTTAATTGTATTTGAATACATAAATTATGTTGAGTAATGATTGTTTGGATGTTAAAGAAGAGGCATTTATAATTTATGTCAAATGAGGAGAAAGATCAGAATGAAAGCACTCAATTCAAATAAGAAGTCATTCTAAGGATATTTTGTCATCAATAAAAAAGGTGGAGATTGTTGAGCATGATCATTGATCTTAAGTTGTCCCTGATTTCAAAGAGAGCATGAGATAATAATGCATTAATGACAAATAAGTTATGTTTAAAAACTTAGAGAATATATAGCACATATGTAGGTATGTAAGGATAAAGAAAAAGATATGAGGCATCCATAGATGTATTATTGAAGATTTGTTATGCCACTTGATCATTTGGAATGATAAATATTCATATTATAGCTTAAGAGAAGTTAGACCATTACTACACGCCATGTACATATGAATGAACCAACATGTTTATGAATTTATTTTTGGTACTCAAAATGTCAACTAAGGTCGAAGGATTTCATGAAGATGATGTTTATAGTGCCAAGAAGGTACCCTAAAAAAATTGACTCTTGAAGTGATTTCTATCTCAAGTTATAAATCTTCAAAATTTATCTTACAAACTATGATGGGTCAGAGATCATAAAGTTTAACTTCATTGAAGTATGAGGTCACTAGTTAGTTGATCTAATGGTGAGTGTTCATCATCCATATCTAGATCAAATGGTGTGCATTTATTCAAAATGTCAAATAATCTAATCTCACATGTGTTGGTGACAAGTTTCACTATCTTATTGAGTTGATAGAAGATCAATGATTCATAGGTATTCATACTAACAGAGATCGATGGTGCAAGTTGAGTCAAAATTCAAATGTGTAGAAGGCACATAGAGTTGACAAGTGGCACAATTATGGGAGATTTGATATAAAATAAATGGTGAGCATTTCAAGATAAATGTCAAGCTACTCAAAGGAGATCAATAGTGTGTATTTATACATAGTTTTTAGGAAGCACAAGATGAAGTTAAGGTGCTCGATGTTTAGTGTCTGTATAGTGACCATTGGAATTAAAATATTAAAATTAATGAACGAAAACTAGTGCTCAGTTTTTAAGATATAAATTTTGACCCAAGATAGATTTAATAATGAAGTCTAAATAAAATGTTAATAGGAATTCAAGGCAAATCTAATGAATCTAGTTAGAAGGTCTAAATATTTGTATAATCAAAGTTATGGAGCTTAAAATTTAACTATTTATTGGTTCATGGTGCTACTGTGTAAATAATATTATTGAAGCAATTGTGATTTAGAAAAAGGATGTTTTGGTGGGTGAAATCAATTGAATATTTCATAGAGATTATATGGATTGGATCCATATAGTTGAAAGTGATCCTATGTTCTTAATTTGATCAATGAAATGATAAATGGGCGAATAAGTCTCCATGAGACATATAAGGGATACTAAGGCCTAATTGAAAGGAATATATGACTAAGTGTGACCCATAGATGCTATGGAAAACTTGTGAAAATGTATTTGAGCTATTTCATAGCATGATATATGTCTTAAGGGTTAAGGCAAGTCTTATGTCTGACCAAGAAGATAATATTCATGAAGACTCTATAAATAGTGGAGACTAAGGAAATGGTTTCTAGACTTGAATGTGGAGGAATTGAGAGAGTAGGAGATAGGGATGAAAAAAGAGATTAGAGGTAGAGTGCTCAATGGATGGACTAAAGTATATAATAGATTGATTATGAGTGAAGAAGACTAGAGAGATCTAAAAGAGGAGTTTGGATGTATTTTTTATATGAGGAATTTTGAGAGTGTGTGATGAGTTTTTTAAGAGAGATAGAATGACAAAGAAGAGTGAAATCAATAGAAGTTTGTCATTAGGTGTAGAATACATCATATCAAAGGTGGACATCAGATTAATATAACTGAGTGGGTTATTGGTTTCTTAGGGGGTTGGTTCCTCCTTGTGGGATGGGTGTCTCACTAAATTAAGGGATGGGTGTTCCTTGATTAGTTGGTGCTAGTTTAAATTTGTGTCTTATTATTATAGGATTGTAGTCCATTTTATAGGTTCTAGTGGGTTTTATTTCCCAAGAGGGTTTCCCACATAGATCTTGTGTTATATGTGTGATCTTTCTTATATTTATTATTCATTGTTATAAATTATGTGCATGTTTCATGAATGATAATATTATTTTGTTAAGAGTTTAAAAGGATTGGAGTTGAAGTTTAGATTATCTAACATCACTAGATCATCCCCCTCTCAGTGATTATATGTATAACATAAAGAGTGTGTTTGTCTACATAGAGGTTATGCATAGATCATAGAACCTTTTTTGAATAATAATGGTCTCCATTGTGTTGATATGTAGTTGAAGAAATTGTACTCAAAGTTGCTAATAAGTGTACCAGTTAGCTTGATCAACATACTTTCTAACCTTGACCACTTAGAAAATTTGATGTGTGTCATGGTGGGTTCATGTTTATGTCATTTAGATTATCTATTATTTTTATATGAGATGAAAGTGCTTGAGATCAAAATAATAAGGATATGGTCTCATTTTTGGCTCAATGAGTGGTGGAGTTAAGGATTGATAAGTTCCATGTAAAATATTGGGTGCATGCCAAAGTATGGAGGTAGATCAATAATGAAATAATTATCACTATCTACATGTAGAATAGTGTAAGGAACTTAACATAGAGACATGAAATTTTAGTGTGTCCATTTGAAGCATTCCTTATAAAAGGTACAACTAAAATTTATCACCAACTCATAATGCATAAGGTGTGTGATGTGCATCATGGCACCCCTTGTACTTTTGTTGAGGGTGAGAGAGAATCTATCAAACCTATAGATGAACATATTATATGTGTTACAAATACTTCTCATCTTTTTTCACTTCTTATTCCTATGTGCATGGATTAGTTGTATATAGTACATGGTAGGATATTTTACAAGGTATTTAAGGTTGAAACCTAAGACATGTCTAGAATCGACTATAACCCATAGAAATATGAACGGATCTATTATAGGAATCTTGAATGTACAGTATGTTATCTTCCCAAGTGACAACATTTGTATAGTTTATATTTTTAAAAGATGAACAAGCTGACCACATTGGTTATACCATCTATTTATGGATGAAAAATTGTTAACTAGTCCATTTTCATACCCATAAAGTCCCACAATGCTTTCCAAAAGTGACCTATATATCATGGATCTTGATCAGATATGATGGAGGTTGAAAACCTAAAATGAACCCAAACATGGTTGAAGAAATCTTATGCAATACTAGTTGCATCAATGTCTTTATTGAAAGAAACCATGATAACCATCTTAGAAAACATATCCACTACAATGAACACATCTTCATTTTATCATTTCATCATAAGTAACCTAGTCATTAAATCCATGTTGATAAATTCCCATGGTTTGGATGGAACTAATAGAGGTGTGTAAATTCTTAGCTTCTCATTTGTAGGCTTTGTAATGCAATAATAAATTCAATACTTGATGTGGTTTTCCATGTCTATGTACATGTGTAGTTAAAATAAAATAATATAGAGTCTTTATCATGCCAAAGTGTCTTGAGGTCTTGGTATATTACACTTCCTAGATGAGGAATTGGTGAGGCATGCTACTAAGAACATAAATATGTCCAATATTGTAGAGAATATATTAAAATAAGTATAAATCCTAAACTTTTTTACCTTGTATGAGGTTTGTGTAAGTCACTATGAAGTCTTGATCAATTGAGTATAGGTATGCCTAGTCTATGAAATTATAGTTGGATGTGTCTAACACTATAATGAGTGTGTGATCTAGTGGTCAGCTAATTCAATTTTACACCTTGTTATCCTTATATTTCTTTTTCTTGATCATGAGATATAATTACTACATTTAAGTCATCCATTTCATGTGTCGTGCATTATCTAGCTTGTTATGTGTCTACAATAACTAAAGCGTCTTGTGATCCAAATAAATAATTGTCTCCTTCCAAATATATAATGGCACCATTTCTTAATTACTTGAATATCACCATATAATTAATTATAATAGGTGGAGTACCTTTTCACTATGTCACTAAACATATATAAGTGGTATGTGACTAGATTTCCATGTTCAATGACCACTACACCAAGTGTTCAGTCAGATGCATTAGTGTGAATTTTGAAGGAATGCATAATGTCAATCATTGTCAGAACAAGCCTTACATAAAAGTATTGATTAAGTTACTTAAAAGTGAATTTTTTTCATAAGTCTAATTCAATTTGGATTTTACATATGTTATCTTGTTTAAATCCCAATATATGTGTGATAATTTAAGGATGAGCATGTGTTATAAGTTATAAACTCCAAGAAAAATCTCAAATTTTGTGAGATTGTTGGGAATATACCAATCTTGGATCACTTTAATTTTCTCTAAATCTACACAAATTCTTGTGAATTCAATAATGTATATGAGTTACTAAATCTACATAATGTCTAATATACACTTTGATAAGTTGGATTATAACTTGTGTTGATACAAGGTGTCCAAGACATGTGATATGTGCTCTTGATGTTCTTCCCAAGTCTTGCTAAAGATTAGAATGTCATCCAAGTAGACAATGATTAAGGAGTTAAGAAAGGGATTGAGTAGATCATCCATCAATTGCATGTAATTTGTTGGCATATTAGATAGGCCAAAAGTCATGACCAACCATTCATATAATCCTTTCTATGTCTTGAATGTTATCTTCTTGACATCTTTAGGATGGACTAGAACTTGATGGTAACATAAATTAAAGTCAATATTAGTGAAGTATTATGCACCTCATTGTTGGTCTAAAATTTGTTAAGTTCATGTTAGTGGGTAAAAATTATTCACCATATTGCAAGGAAATGACTTAGATGATTCGTAATAGTAGAATTATACATGGCATAATTAAGATCAGAGTAAGCAAAACCACAACAAAAATTAGCAAAAGACTAGAATTCTTGAATATTATGACTAAGCTGCTTCAAGGTAGAAACCTCCAAAATAATTAAATAATAACACAATTCATAATAATATGATAAAATAATAACCACTACCACATATGTGTACTCTACTTAGCCACAGTTATTCCAAAGACTAACCATATTGAGAACATCAAGAAATGGAACAAGCTAATATGAAGATGTGTAAGCCATAATTTAGCCACATAATCCTTAGATGAATTATAGTTTAATGGAATAACATGCCTATTTACTTCAAACCAAAATTTTCCTCAATGTTGAATCAAACCAAGATGTTTTTGTAGGAATGGTTCATCCTCCCATGTTGCATTTTTAAAATAAAAGTTCTTCCATTTGATCAAATACTAGTTAATGGCTTTGGTCCATAGTTACTTAATGTGTATGTTAAATATCTCTTCATTATCTAACATGAATTTTCCTTCTTCATATAATTCAATTAACTCAGTTGAGAAGAAACTTTATGTCTAATTACTTTCTTCAGGCAAGATACATGGAATACTAGATGTATGTGAGTGGTTGGGGGTAATTCTAACGTGTAATCCATTCTACCAATTTTATTCAAGATATGGTAAGGGCCATAATACTTAGGTGATAAATTGTTAGAATTTTTATATTTCTTTAGATACATATACTTATATGGCTATAAATGCATAAATACCCAATCACCTATGTTAAAATGTTGCTCCCTATAGTGTTGATCTGCTTACTACTTCATTCAATGTTGTGCCATTACTAAATTATATCATAAATTGACTAAGACCTCTTAGCGATGGTGAATGTGTTTCTAAAAATTTTGAACCTTAAGATGCACTATCAAAATTGAATTAATGGATGGTGGGTAATACCCATACAATGCCACAAAGGGAGACATCATGGAAGAAGTGTGAAAAGAAGCATTATACCACCATTCATAAAGTGGTAGCTAATGAACATATTTGTCTTGCTTATCAAAAACAAAATAATGAAGATACCCTTAGAGACATTTTTTGACTACCTATTTTTATCCATAAGATTGAGGATGATAAGATGAGTTATGAGCCAACTGGGTACCCAAACATCTAAATAATTCCTTTCAAAAATTACTGGTAATTATGGAATTTTGGTCACTTAGAATGATCTTTGGAGTGCCATGCAATTTTTAATTTGTATTGAAAAAATCAAAAGCTACTATACTGACAACAACTAGTTGTGATAAGGAACAAAAATGATCATACTTGGCGAGTCAAGCCATAACTACCATGATAACATTTTTAGCCTCAAACCTTGGTAACCCCATAATGAAATCCATGGAAACCTCTTCCCAATGCTTGTTAGGGATAGATAAAGGATAAAAAATACCTAAGGTCTTAATGGTTTCACCTTTATTTTCTTGGAATACCATATATTCAACCAAATTTTTATGAACATCCCTTTTGAGTCTTTCCCAAAAGTAATCTTGCTTGATTCTATGATATATTTTCAAAAATCTCAAGTGCCCTCCAAGTGGAGAGGCATGAATTTCCTAAAGAATTTTATGTTTGAGGAGAGAATTCTTACAAAGGTATAATATATATTTATACCATAATGTGTTCCCATTCCATGTAATTTTTTTGGATTCATTAAAACCCTATTAAATATTATGAATCAAATCCTTTCTAGCATTGTCATTCTCCCATTCTGATTTCACTTCTTCTAACTAATCTGCCTGCCACATGATCATGGAATATAATAATTCCTAAAATAATTCATCCCATTAAGAGAGGGAATGTGCCACCACATTATATTTTCATTTCTTATATACTATTTTAAAATCATAGACTAACATTTTAGTCACCCATTTTTGTTGTTCTTCATATAACAATCATTATTCCAAAAAGTATTTGAGGCTATCATGAATAGTCTTTACTTAAAAGTGGTGACCCATCATAAATGGTTTCTATTAATTCACTACATGAAAAATAACCATCATCTCTATCTCATATAATGGTTTGAGCCTATTTTATTCCTTAAGTTGGAAAATTTCAAATGCTAGTGGTTTATTTTCTTGCATGAGTACAAACCCCATGCCATATCTTGATGCATCACACTCCATAGAAAAAGTTTATGAAAAATTAAGAGTAGAAAAAATTGGAGTTGTACAAAACCATTTTCAACTATTCAAATGCCTTGGTAGTTGAATCAGTCCACTAGAAGAAGTCTTTCTTAAGCAAAGAGGTTAGTGGGAATATAATGCTACCATAATTTTTGATAAACCTATGATAATAAACAATTAGTATTATAAATATGATGAGGTTATTAAGGTTGTTAGGAACCTACCACTCCATTATTTCTTTTATTTTCTTAGGATCAAATTTCACTCCTTCATGTGAAACAATATGACCCAAGTACTCCACCTAATAGACACCAAAAACACATGTGGAAGGTTTGGCACAAAGTTGATGTTGTTCCAAAATTGAAAGCACATATTTCACATGTTTTAAATGGTATTCCAAAGTTTTATTATAGATGAGTATATCATCAAAAAACTCCAATACAAACTTTATCAAAAATAACTTGAAAATATTATTCATCAAACTCTGAAATGTAGATGATGCTTTTGTCAGGCCAAAAGGCATGCCCATAAAATCATAATGGCATTTATGAGTTCTAAAAGTTACTTTAGGTATGTAATAATTGTAGATGTCAATCTAATGATATCCAAAGTGAAGATATAAATTGGTAAAATAAATAGCACCATGCAATTCATCTAGTAAACCATCAATTACTGGAATATGAAACTTATCTTTGATGGTGTATTTTTTGAGTTCTTTTTAGTCTAATCACATCCTCCAACTATCATCCTTATTCTTCACCATGAATACTATGGAGGAATATTCAATTTGACTATGTCAGATGATTCCTACCTCCAACATCTCTTGTATCATATTTTTAATTTCACTATCTTGGGCATAGGGATACCTATAGGGTCTAATATTAGGTGGTGTACTTCCTATAATGAGTCCAATGGAATGATCATGTGCATGAATTAGAGGATATCCCTTTGGCATGTCACCAAAACAACATAATGGTCATCCAAAACCGTTTTCAAATCAAGATGTGTAGACTCCTTAAACACATTTGTTTAGAATATTCATCATCTAATGGGAACTAACCAGTTGTGGAGATTTACCCCATATTACATGTAGTTAAAAATTCATCATTATTTATATAACCTCATGAATAATTATTTTAAATTCATCTTAATAGTTCCCAAAGTGGTGAGACATTAGACTCCCAAAATAATGTTAGCTTCTACCATGAGAATAGAAAACATAGGGGAATCTAAAAAATAGTCTCCCATAACAAGCTTAATACTATCACATTTTATAGAATAGTTGACTATACCACAATCTAAACTCATGACCTAAAATTTTGGAGTTGGTTAAATTAAATAATTCAAATGAGCTACCAACTTACTATTGATGAAGTTATGTGTACTCCTAGATTTAATTAACATAGTCACCTTATGTTTCTTCAAGAACCCCACCACATTAAGAGTTTGAGGAGTAATTATGCCTAAAAGTGTATGATAGGAAATATTAGGTTGAGAATATTTAGATTCATCCTCAGGTTCTTCTAAGCCTTCCCTTGAAGCCTCCTCATCTTCTTCCTCATCATTGGCACTGTCAGTGTAAAAAAAACTTATTTTTAGCACATCGATGCCCTTTACTCCATTTTATATCACATCCAAAAAACAAACCTTTTACACACTTTTATTATACCTAATGAGGTGTTAATCTATTAAGCTGATGAAATGATGGTGTTGGAAAGGTGCATTCATGAACATTGGTGAAAGGTCTTCATTTAATCAAATCTTTTTACTCAACCATGTCTGCCTTTCGTATGGCCTCAAATAAAATATTGGGATGAAACATGAAAAATGTCAAATTGGATTCTATATTTGAGGCCAACAATAAATAGTTTAGTCATATTTTCCTTGTGATGCCTACCACCTGTTAGGATAGATTCTAAAATTGATGAATGTAGTCCTTGATAATCCTAATTTGGCATAACTTGGCTAGCTAACTAAAGTAATTTTTAGAGACATTATTGTGATATTAGAGATACAAATCCTTAAAAAAATATTGACCATGAAATTAGGACAACATTATTTTTATTTTGAGTACACAACCAATGATACTAAATGAATGGGTTAGGTTCCAAATAGAGAGAGGCCATAAATACTTTTTGTGAACATGGAGTTTGATGTAAATCAAATAAATTTTCAATTTTAGTGAGCCAAGTGAGTGGATCATTACCCTCAAACATTCACATATCCAATTTTAGAAACATCATATTAGGACCAAAATTGGTATTCATATTATTTGGAGTAGGAGAACCAAACTAAATTGGTGGAGGATTTTTTTGTAGTGGCTAAGCTGATAGGTTAGACATTATTTTAATTAATCCTTCACACTATCCAAGCTCCCTCTCAAACATGTAATGTCCCTTTGAACCATATCAAAATCATCTCTTTCACCATGCCCTTGAACTATGACTTAAGTTGTTGAGCTACCTCTAAAAAAGATGGATGAAAAGTTTTAGATTCCATGTCATCCTTGTGAGGAGTTTTTGGAGTTTCTTTACCTTTCCTAAATCTATGAGTGTTTGGACTATCCATGCACAAACCTTAATAGGGTTTCAACAACAAAAAATATTTACTAGTAGAATACACTATTGTGATCATCTCACTTAGATGAATCCAATTACTACTATTGTGCACAAGGGTAAAACAAATTGACCCAAAAAAGTGTACCATTAAATATACCATTGTGATCATCTCATAGAGATAAATCCAATGATTACTAATTTTATTGAAATGATGAAAAAAATCAATTTATCCTAGATCATAAGTTATACTTTTTTGGCCTTCTGGTGCTTAGGATGCTAGATCTAAAACAAAAAAGTGCCACAAAAACTTGCCCAAATTGATGTTTTGATACCACTTCTAAGGAGATTACTTAGACAATTCAAAATTGTAGAACTATATATGGAAACATTAAGAATAAAGTAAGTAGATCCACAACAACAATTGGAAAAAAAGTATAATACTTGAATATTATGATTGAGCCACTTTGAGGGGGTAAAATTCACAATAATGAAATAATAATAGAATTAACTATATGATTATAAAGGAACAACCACTACCTCTTATATATACTCTACTTATCCATGGTTATTTTGTATGATAACCATACTAAAAACATAGAGAAATACAATAAACTAATATGAAGATGTGTAAGCCACAAGTTAGCCACACATATCCCTAGATGCACTATAGGTGAAGGGTATAACACATAATTTTTTTGAGTGTGTGATAATCTATGTAAAGTCACCAAGACCAATCCTTATTGGTTGTGAGGACTATTAGAATCTCATAAAGAGAATAATTAGGCATGAAGCTATCTTGATCAAGGAGATCTTGTCTATGGTGTCATATTTTGTCATTTACCCAAACTGATATTTGATATAGGGGATATTCATAAGAAGTGATCTAAGAACCAAATCAATACAATGTTTTATTTTTTAGTGAATTGGAAGGCCTCTAGGCTCTATTAATAATTCACTACACTTCTATAGTAACTTATTGAGTTGATGTTTCTATGACATTATATGAATGGCGTGAACTATCAGAGTGTGTTTTGCCTTCTACATAGGTGTGTTAGGGTGAACCATGAATAACATGAACTTATGCATGTGTGAGATAAGTTTGTGACATTATTTGGTGAAGATAAATTTTACTTTGGTCATGGTCACTAAATCAAAGATGATGTTCAAGGGATTTTGTGCACATATATTCCAATGTTAGGACTCATCTTGATATGTAGCTTCTTAGTCATATAAATATGATCTCCCTGGGAAGATGTTGTAAACCTCCAAAGATGAGATGTTATAAGTGATGTTATCCTCCATAGGTTTGAATTTATACTAAAAATTGAATTATCTCCAAGACAATGTATCTTTCACCTACTAAAACCACCCCAAATAATATGTATTAGGATGTGTAGTGGTGGTAAAACCAAGACATTAAGTTGTGGATTATGCAATGATGTTCCTTTGACTATTATTATCTATGATGATGTGAAGAGGTTGAAGCTTCACCCAAAACTTGGTGTGGAGGTGATTTTCATGATGCTTAGAGATTTCAATCATAATGGTTTTGGTAATTAGACAAAAGGCATATGGATTAGTGGTGTCCATTGATATGGATCATCATGCACACTATCCAATCAAAGATTGTTTACACAACATTTATAATTATTGTGAGTGGATGAGTGATGAAAATGACACCACTTATCTCTAGACATATTATTTATTTTGTTTGAATTATAATAGATAGGAGTCTTTAAGTATTTATTGATATTTTGAGGCTGGTCACTTTTGTGGGAAGTGTTGTGATTCTACATAGAAGGCTGTGATGTTGAGTTATGCAATGGTTGTCCCTTGCATACTACATTGGATGAAGATGTAGGATGTCACTTAATATTTTACTTATATTTAATCATGGAAATGTTGAAGTATGCTTTCCCCAAAGTATAATAAGTTAATAACTCCATATTTTAAGGATATAAGGTGAGATTCCATTGATTTACTTAATCACCTTATGTTGTTCACTCAAGTTCTCTCATAGGCATGCAAATTAGTCACGGAATGTGTTAGTGTAGTCCTCCACTGACTAATTATTGCACTAAAACAATTGATATAACTTGATGTATTCATCCTAAAAGGGATAAATATGTTATTACTCCTCCTTTAAAGCATAAATAAAACCATTCCATAATTTGCTTGGAATGCACTCTTTTTCATGATGTATATTGAAGGTCTCCCACTAGTGAATGGCCAAAATCGTCATATTCAATAATATGAAGATGATTTTATTGGCATTAGTGAAATATTTGATAGATAAATACAACTTCATTTTTTGAATCCAAGCATCCACTGACTTGGCATCAATTTTTTCTTCGAATAAAGGGATGTCAAGATTGAGTTATACTTTGAAGGGTGTTTATTATTGAATTCATAGTTGAGCATACTATGGATATGGATGGGAAGGTGTTAGGTTTATTTTCATAATTATTTAATATAAATGACCAGAAATATTTATGTGATTTTCCTCTAGTGCATCAATAATGAGCCTTTAAACCTCTTGAGAAACCTCAGGTTACTTATAGGTGTCAGACATCTTTCTTTTACTACAATGTTCACCTAGAAATTTTTTAATAGAACCAACTATTAAACCTTATCTATCTCATTGCACTTGTGTGGTCATACACATATAAATGAATAGATATTTACTATAATACCAATGATATACACCATGATGCCCATGACCAAGGTGTGTGGAGGATAATTGATGTTGATTATGCAGATTGAATGTGTATAGTTATATTCAGATAGAATAATCAAAAACACATTCAATGGAGTAAAAGTCTTAGTGAAATTCTTCTTGTATTCAATAGAAAATAATATGAAATGTTATAATGTGCTATAGGTCATGTGATATAGAATAGATACATAGAGCATGATATCTATGTTAAGATATGTATTACATCAACCTGATTATCTAAGGTTAGATGCATAGGTTACATATTTAATATGCATGATTAAAAGGGAAATTACAAAAAAATACTATAAAATAAAATAAAGGTTAAATTGACATGTCTCACCCTCTTTACATGTTGATGATATATTTTCCAATTGGGTGGTAACCAATGATTTAACCATGTGATTCCTAGTTGTTCACTAATAGTTATGATCATGAAAATCTTGGCTGATATCTAATAATAATCAATCCTAGGATTTTAGGTTGATATAGGGCCACTAGCCAAGTTAAGTAGTTGGGATATCCTATCACATGGTTGTGCTAAAGTGGGACCCGATAAAGTAAGCTAGTCTATGGGAAAATGATAATGAGTTAAGTAGGACTATGAGCTATGGGGTGCCAAGTGAGATGTATGGGTTTTGTTAGTGCCCAAAATTACACTGAAGTAATTAGGCCCTTGTTAGTTAAAATGCCTAAGTCTATACCTAGTTGGGTTGATATCAATGTCTAAGTCATTAGCCAAATTACTATTTCAAAGTGTTCTTTTGAAAAGGTCAAGTTCATGTTTAAAGGACTAAGTGATTCAACTTTTTCTTTACTTAGGATTTCCTTTTGGAACTTTGCATTAGGTATTTCTTTGTGTTAATTTGGTCTATTTTTGGTAAAAATCCATATTATTTTAGGAATTTTATCCACATAACAATCCCAAACGGCCATTTCATATAGTATTTTTGTCGACACAAAAAATATGAAGGGTTATTTCAATTGTTTTAGTTCATTTGTTTCATATTTTTTGTCCATGGAAAAAATTCCAAAGGGAACTTGCCCTTTGGGTATTTTTCCCATGCAAAAAGCCCAAGAGAATTGTAAGGACTTATTTATTTCTACCAATGTGTCTATAAAAATTATGAGGGATTATTCTTCTGGGCATTTTGTCTACACAAAAATCCCTAAGGGTTAATTCCTTTAGGAAATTTTTTGTATAAAAATCCTAAAGGGTCATTTTTCCTTTGCAAAATTTTTGAAGGGTCATTTCCTTTCAACATTTTTTTGTTGTAAAATTTATGGACACTTGAGTAAGGGTCATTTTGCCTTCGAAAATTTTCCAAAGGATCATATCCTTTGGGCATTTCAGCTTTGAAAAATTCTTGAAGGGAACCTTCAAAAATTCTAAAGGGCACTTTCAAAAGATCTGAAGGACACTTTAAATAAGTTTGAAGGGAATTTTTAAGAGATCTAAAGGGCCATTCCAAAGGGCTAAAGGGAAATTATGTAGGGTAAGTTCCCTTGAGAGAAATTCCATAAGTTGATTTTAAAAAACATGAAGGGTATGTTTAAATGGCTGAAGGATACTTTTGACAAAGTTGTTATGGTGTAGAAGTTTTATTTCATTCAAACATTTTACACATATAAAAATTTCAAAAGAATTGCATTCATTGGGAAAAGTGTGAAGTCAAATCCTTCATAAAATTTATGTCAGATATTTTATCTAAAATAATTATCTTGATATAATGCCCAAAAGAATTATTCTGGGATAATTATGCTAAAGAAAATCCCAAAGCAGAATTGCTGAAGCAAATAGGAATGTCAAAAATAAAGACTCAAAAAAAATTACCATGGAAAAAATTACTCAAAGAAATATTTTTGAATTTGTAGGTATGGCAGTCTCATGGATGTATTTTGGTAGGCATGTGAAAGTCAACTTTTAGTTATAGGGATTAGTCATTAGGATTCAAATGTTTAAAGATGGTCATGTGAGCATCAATTTTAGACCTGTGAAGTAGTTGTTTGTTTTCAAATGAATCAAGATCCAATACCACATGTTTTCATAGAGAAGAATGATCTAACAATGCATGATCAAAGCTAAATAGGCAAAAAAACTTGAGACAAGTGTAATCATGACAAGTGTTGATATTATGGGGCATGATTTAATGTTTGAGAAAAATATTGCTATCTAGTAGTTGAAAATTCAATAAAACCTGAGATCAAAATAGATACTTCCACATGACATGAGGGTGCTCAAAGTAGTAGAGACTATTTTGAAGGTATATAAGAAGCCCATGGGGCTTCTAAGTGGCATATCATTTGGGCCAAGTAAAATTTAGTATCTAATAATGCTCTACCCCTTAGATCATGATCTAATAGACAACATTTCTCACCCCATCTAGATCTAATGATGTATAGCCATGGTTGAAAATTTAGGGATACCATAGGAAAATATATAAATACCAAGTAGTATGGTTATGTGCCACAAATTAGAAATTAAGCATTTCACATAATATCGATGGCTTGCATTTACTCTGGTAAGGATGATCTAATGATGTGAGCTAAGGTGGACTTTTCAAAGGGGTTAGACTGTATGAGAAAATGATAAATGTCTACATTGGAGCCAATCAATTGACCTACTCATTCTTCGGCCCCAGAAATGCTTAGTTAGATCTAATGTGGCATACCAAATGTTAGTATGTGGAAAACTTTGGTTTAAAAGATAAAATTTATGGTTATTTTAGGGATGTGGTAATGATTCGAAGTATAAAAGAATGCTCAACTTCCATTAAAGATAATATACTCTTAATGGCCATGGATCTTTTATATTTTCATCACAACTAGAGCTTTCCAGTGCTAATCATCATAAGTTAATGGGATTTCCTTGGCATGCATAAAGAAAATATTTATTATATATAAGCTTTCATGATTTGAAATTGATCAATAGGAGAGCATTTACAAATAAGTTGTGCATGAGGAATTTTTTTTTTTGGCTCTTTAAATGATTTTCTCCCTCCAACTGTACAAGTGAGAAATCAAGAGCATATCTAGGTGATTGCATATGATGACAAATAGTTTTCTGGGCCTCCACTATGAAGTTCACAATTTAGATCATGAATTCACCAGCATATTTAGCTAAAATATTAAAGGTTTGTTTCAAATATTCATCATTCCTTTCCAATGATGTTGCAATAATGATTATTTTATTGCAAGTGGATGAGGATCTCAAGCATGGCAAAAGGGATATCCCATCTGGAAATATCTTAGTAGATTTAAAGGATTGTTCTGTAATTTTACAAGTTGTGATCCACAATTCTAGATTCAAAAATGTATAAATAGGAACTTTGTCCTTTGTTCAAAGGTTTTCATTGGTTTTTGGTTATTGTAGGTCACTATTTTAGGCATCCATTTTCCTAAGTCTAGGTTTTGCAAAAAAATTTATGGGATCAAATGTTATATGTAGATATTGTCTCCCTTACTAAGGTGGTTGCATCTATACAACCATTATCAATATTTAATATCATGCTTATGTCTTCATTGTCAAAATATCAATATCACCATGCTTATCCCCATGGAAAAATTTGGAAGTGTTGATGTTTGTAATATTTCTCTTCAAGTCACTATAAACTAATTATGGTTCTTTATTGTATCCTATTAATGAAATGTAATAATATGTTTTATAACTTTTGTTGATTGGATATTTGGGTTGGTATTCATTACTTGTCATTATGAGCATGTAACTAGGTTATAAATTTATTTTTGTAGTTACATTTGGAAATGTGTTATTAAATACCTTTGAAGGGAACCCTAGGTTCATAAATTTAGTAGGAGAAAGTAATTGAGATTCTAGTTTTATTGTATGTTATAATCTCTCAAGATCATATTGTCTTTACCATTATCTTGAATTTGAAGTTTTGTCTACATTTTTATTAAGGAATATTGTCATGAAATACTGCTAGATACCTTGATGTTTGGAAACCACCAAGATGTGAGCCTCCTCATTTATAATTATCTAACTTGTCTTAACCTATCCTACACTACAAATATCACACCCTATTGCATAATATAAGTGTTACTTGCCTTGAAAAATAATAATATCTCACTTATTTGGAATCTGTTTGTAGTTTGTTCTTTAAATTCTATCATTGCAATCTTTTATTTAGTCCCTTTGTTGTTGAATATTCTTCAAAATGAAGATTGTTGTCATAGTTTCATCTATTTTTAGTAGCTTGTGTATGAATTAAAGAATTTATGCATTTTGTGTGACAACCCTTGATAGGTTAAGTGTGCAAACTTGGTTATGCTTTGGTCATATTTGTCCCTTATGCCAAAAATCCCCATGGAGATTGAATTGTAAAATCCATCCATGTGAGTAAGCTACCCCATACATTATCTCACCTTAGTTTAGGTAGAGTCAAAAGTGTAAGGGAGCTAACCCTACCCTTTACTAGTGACTCTCAATCACTTTCTTAGTTTGGTCCATTTTTTGATGCCCAACCCTTCCCCAACTATAATGACATACTAGAAGGTTTCTAATCATTATTTGCATTTGAGGGCCTTTCAAAATATTATTAAATATTATGAGGTTAAGTATGAGGATGTCTGTATAAAGTTGTTTTTGTACATGCTAGAGGAGGATGCTCTTTAATGGTTTAATTCCCTTCCTATTAGGTGCATTAACTTATGGTAAGAGATGAAAAATGTTTTTAGAATTCACTATGGTGCTAGGATTGATCCAATGTTTCTCTTAGATAAATTTGAAAATATCAAGAATAATCCTAATGAGTGTGTGTAGGAAATCAACACTCAGTTTAACAAGACCATGGTGTGGCTATACAAAAATATCAAGCCCAATGATACAATGTGCTTGATAAATTAATGTGATTCCTCTGATAAGAAGGATGCATATTTCTTGAGGGACAAGGATCCCATTAACCTGTGGTTAGCATTCAATATGGATATCCAGACTGGGAATAACATCAAGTCTATGGGAAATCCCATGAACAAGTGGGATAATGTGAATTTGGTCAATCCAAAAAATACAAAAAGCTATGAAGACAACCATATTGGAGGAAATTGTTAAGACTTTGGCCTTTTCTATCATATAAATGTTGTACAAGTTGGCTAGAGATGAAAATAGGGTCCCTCAAGTGTCTACTAGCTACGATAGAGTTCCAAATCTGAATCAAGAACAAAGGGGGGTTATTTTCTACAATATAGATAATGATAGAGGGAATATACCTTCACATGAAGATAGAATGGAAATAAATTAGAATATAGGGTCTAGAAAGGAGGTGCTTGATCATTTAAATGCTAAGGTAAATGTTGTGAATTCTTATTTAGACATTAATTGGTGTGATAAGTGCTTCTCTCCACACCCTCTATGTGATATTACTAAACAATTTGATGGAGATCTAAATGATCTTGAATATGCATCATCTAAATATGAAATTTTTATGTTTGATTTTTAAATAGCATAATGATAATCAATTGCCTCCATAGAATTGCTAGATGATACTATGGTTGATCAGCTTTGAAGCACAGTCAAAATGGAGGGTGTCCCAACTTTTGAATTTGATTGTGATGTTAATGTGGAAAAAGAATATAAATTTCCCATACATGATTTTGATTTATTATTCTCTATGATGACTAAGCAATATCCTATGGGAATTTCAATAGTTGAGGATAGGTAACTATTAATTAATGCATCAGCTACCCAAAAAAAGGAATACAAAATGAGAATTAGGTAATCAAGTGTTGGTCTCAAGATACTATCCCTACAAATCCAAAAGTAGGGAATGCAAGCAAGGAAGTAAATAAATATATAATAGTCACAAAATCTTCCAAGATAGTAACTATGTCCTAAGCTGCCAAGCCTAGAGGCACTCTTGTCAAGAGTAATATAACTCCAATATTATCTAGTATCTTGAGGGTGCTAGTGAGCTAAAACAAAATCCACATTTGAAAGCTAATATTAAAAATTTTAACCCAACCTAGCCTACTCCACCTTAGAACTTGATTGACTATATTCTAGATAAAGGTATTGTTACCCTTCCACCAAATATGCCCCTTCCTCAGTGTATTATGTGTGATATGGATCAAGTGTTGAGTCAAAGAAAAATTATCTTACCACTTATTGAGTTATTGAGAATACCTAAACACAAGAAGAGGGCCTTTGAATATTTATAATTTGATGAAAAGTTAGCTATAAATGAATTTGAGTTGCCCCAAGCATCCATAAAATAAGATGAATAATCAGAAGAGGTTGTTGAACCTACTCTAGAGGTCTATTTGGGGATTGCACTAGTAAAGAGTCAGCTAAATGTGGATCCATTCTATATGACCCTATTGATCAATGGTCTAATTATTCATAACCACATGTTTGATTATATATATTCTTGTAATTTGATACCATGGTCTAATGGGTATCCTTAATGATCTTGGATTTATGATCAGATCAGCCTTTGGAAAGTATTATACCATGGACTAATGATAAGTTCTAGTTGTTGGACAAGTTAAGGGACTAAAGGTATAATTAGTAGTTTATCTTCGTAAATATCTGAATATGGGTGTAGTAGTTATAGACTACATACTTAAATGGGGGATGTTACTATCAAGTAAATGGGTTTATCACATGGGTGTAAGTCTGAAGATGTACCTTTTTTATGACACCATTTCTTTAGAGGGTAAGATGGTCAAAATTTATAGAGAGCCAAAGATTCTACATGTGATCAAAGATCTAAAGCATGCTCTTAATGAAGTGTTGTACATAGATATTGAGCTTGGAAAATTTGTTGGGAATATTGATACTAGTGAGTAACTTTTTGTTATTAATGTTGAACTTGAAAAAGAAAGTGTAGTTTAGAGGATGTGATTTTAATGAACTTGATCCAATCTTCGAAATGGCATTGGGGTTGTCATTTATGCCCTCAATGGTAAATGTTTTATGTTTTCTTTTCAAATTTCCTTTTAGTTCCTGAATAATACTACTGAGTATGAGGCACTCTTGCTCAATTTAAGGATTACCCATGATTATGGAATAAATTTTTTTCTAGTAAAAGGCAATTCTGAGCTAGTGGTAAAGCTAGTCTATAATGATTTTATAACAAAAAATAAAAGGTTGAAATAATATCAAAATGACTTTTGGGATTCACTTTAATTTTTTGATATATTTAGTCTATGTTATCATGATAGAAATTTCAACCAATAATCTGATAGACTTGTAGGGTTAGGTACTGAATTTGATATTGCAAATACAATCCTTCATTATCAGTATCAAGTGGAGGTACTTGTTAGGCCTTTAATCCAAAATAATATTCATCATTGGTAGGTATTTGATGATGATGATCAGATCATAAGGCTTATAAACTATGAGGCTAAGTTCCATGACCCGCTCATAGACTTTGAATCCATGATTCAAGTTTGTGATGTGAGGGAGACCTTGTTTGGGAAAGACATTATTCAGCTAAAGACAAACACTCTTCCAAGAGGACTAGTCAATTTAGAAGTGTCTTTTGATGGATTAAATAGAATCAAGTTGAGATACTCATTTATTTCAAAAGATTTGACTGAGTGTAATTTGGGTTCTCATGAGAATCCAAGAAAATTTTGTCTAGGTACTCATTCAAGTGTAGCTGATAAGAAATATTACCTGTGACTACTAAGGAAGTACTAGGATTGCTTAGTGTGATCTTATAATGAGATAAAAGTGTATAGGGAAGAATTGTTCTAACACATCATCCCATTATATCCTGATAGTAAACCTTTTAGGTATAAATAAAGACCCATTCACCCCATCTTGACCACCAAGATGAGGGATGAATTAAAGAATCTGAGGGATGGTGGTATCATTCACCCCATCAAGTTCACATCATGCGTTATAAATTTAGTCCCTATAAGAAAGATAAATGGTGACATCCACTTGTGTGTTTATTTTATAAATATGAATAAATATTCTTTAAAAGACAATTATCCCCTTCCTAATATGGAGAACCTATTGCAAAGTGTTACTAGATCAAAAATGTTGTAAATATTGGATGGATTATTAAGATACATCTAGGTTGTGGTAAATGAATCCTAGAGGTCCAAGACCATGTTCATAATTCCTTAGGGAATGCATGTATAAATGAGGATGCTTTTTGGGTTGATGAATATTGGTGTAGTGTTTTAGTGAGCTATGGATGTCACTTTTATAGGGATAATTAACCAATTCATTATTATGTATCAAGATGACATTACTATTTACTCCAAAATAAGAGAAGAAAATTTGGAGCTTCTTGAAAAGGTGTTGATTAGATGCAAGGAGTTTGACATTTCACTTAATCCTAAGAAGTGTCACTTTGGACTACAAAAGTCCAAGTTGTTGTGATATATAGTGTTCATGTATGGTGTCATGATTAACCCCAAAAGGGTTTAAGCCATTGAAAAAGTGCTTATCCCATAGTCCAAGAAAGGAATTTATTCTTTCTTTGGAGATATTAATGTTTTAAGGAGGTTTGTGTCTACTTTTGTAGAGATTGCTCTACCTATTGCTTCCATGTTGAAGAAGGACCAAACCATCAAATGGGAGGAGAAGGCCATGCAAGAATTAAATGACATCAAGGGAGATTTAAATTTTACCCCTATTTTGGCTAGTCTTAATTACAAAAATCTATTCTAGATATTCTCTTTTGCATCATATAATATTATTATTATTGTCTTGTTTAAAAAGAATGAGGAATGCCATAAGCAACCAATAGATTTCTTTAGCAAAGCTATGAAAGGTCCTGAGATGAACTACACCATCATGGAGAAACAAGATTTTGCTATTCTAAAGGTTGTTAAAATGTTTAGGCCATATATTATGAGTTCAAATATTATATCTTACATCCTGCACACCATGGTGAAGGACATTTTAACTCACACCAAAGTATCCATCAAGAGGTAGATGTGGGTCAACAAGCTACAAGAGTATGACATGGATATCAAGACCACCAAGTTGTAAAGGGTGATGGGTCTATCCAAGCTTATGGCTGAGAGTAATTTGAAATATGTTGAGGTAAACACTATTATTTTTAATGTTGATGATTCCTTGAGTCAATTTAATGTGTCTCCATGGCATAGAGACATTGTTTACTACTGAAAAAATTTGAACTATCCATCTAACTTTCATAAGAATCAAAGAATAACTCTCAAGCTTGACTCCTAAAAGTACCTCTAGACTGAGGATGACTAGCATGGAAGAATTGAGATAGGTTTATCCTCAGATATATGCTAGAAGAACAAACTATTGTCCTAATTGAAGACTTCCATAGTGTAGTTTGTGGTGTTTATTTTACACCTAAAGTTACATCTCATAAAATTCTAAGAGCTAGTTATTGGTGGCCATCATTTTTAAATGATGTTACTCAGATAGTCAGAAGGTGTGAGAAATGGTAGTGCTCTACTAAGAGGATGAAAGTTTCATGATCTCTTCCCTTGTAGCATGTGATGATTAAAGGACCATTCAGATAATGGAGAATGGATTTCATTATGGATATTTTTGGTTATTCAAGATTTTGGCATAAATGGATACTAGTTATAATTGGTTAGTTCAGAAAATGGGTTGAGGCAGTCCCTATAAAGAAAGTAACACATGACGTAGTAATGAATTTTTTGTTAAATCAAATTATTTGCAAATTTGATGTGCCTATCAAGATAATTTTTGATAATTCCATGAGATTTAAGGACAAACCTTTAGTGAAATTATGCAAATACTATGAGATTGAATTGGCGTATGCTTCCAAATACAATCCTTAAGGGAATGGGAAAGAAAATCAAGTAACAAGAACTTGCTCAATATCATTAGATGATCTTTGGAAGAAAATAATAAGAAATGGGGTGAAAAACTAATGTTTTCCTTATGGGCTAATAGGATCATTCCTAAGAGAGATACATGTAGAATCCCTTTTGATATTTTTTTAGGAGCTTAATTAGATCTTCTTATGAATTTATAGTTACGCACCTATCATCTCATGCAACAACTAGGGGATGATGAGTAGATCCACCACTATGAAATTATGGTGAAAATATTATTGACCTTGATAAAACTTGAAGACAAGCTCATGAATACACCTTAAATTTGAGGATAAGATAAATAAAATATTTGATAGAAAGGTCACTCTAAAAACATTCCAAATAGGTGATCTAGTTCTGATTTAGGATAACATGCATGAGGAGAAAGGAAAACATGGTAAGTTTGATGCCCTATGGATGGGTCCCTATTCTATTGACTATCAGATTAAGGATCATATTTTCTTCTTGAGAGATTAAAAATGGTGAAATAGAGTTGCTAGTCAATGGCAAAAATTTAAAACACTTCCTTGTTTGAGTCTATCTATAACTATGTACCATATTGTGTAGTGTTTTATTGTTTTGTCCTTTTGTTGTTTTGTTTCCCCTCTACTTTAGGATTTGTTTGTAAAGTTTCCATTTATGTTTTTTTGTGTCTTCATTTCTATATCTTATTGATCTATTTATGTATGTAATGTCTTGATTGAGCCTTCATAGATGTTTACTAAAAATTGCTAAGCCTTGACTTTGTATCCCAATGGATTAAAACTTGATATTATATTTTGTGGTTCTTTGCACACTCATATGGGGTATGCATCCCTAGTGAAGAGCTAGTTTTAGTGCCCAAATTTGCACTAAAGCAATTAGGCCCTTGTCAGTGAAACTGCCTAAGTCTAGCCGAAGCTAAGTTGATATCAATGTCTAAGTAATTATCCCAATTACTATTTCAAAGTATTCTTTTTAAAAGTTCAAGTTCATGTTTAAAGAGCTAAGTGATTTAACATGGTATTTACTTAGTATTTCCTTCAGGAACTTTGCATTGGGTATTTTCTTATGTTAATTTGGTTTTTTTTAGTAAAAATCCATATTAATTTGGGCATTTTATTTGCATAAAAAGCTTGAAGGGAAATTTACTTCAAGAATTTTTTTTGCACAAAAATCTTGAAGGGATATTTCCATTAGTTAGTGTCATTTATTTGAGACTTTTTGTTCATGGAAAAAAGACTGAAGAGAACTTGCCCTTCGAGCATTTTACCCGCATAAGAAACCTAAGAGAAATGTAGGGAGTTATTTATTTCAGCCAATGTGTCGACAAAAAGTCAAAAGGATTATTCCTTTAGGCATATTTATGTACAAAAATCCTAAAGGGCTAATTCCTTTAAGGATTTTATTTACATAAAAAGCCTAAAGGGTCATTTTGCCTTTGTAAAATTTTTGAAGGGTAATTGCCTTTGGGAATTTTTCCCTTGAAAATTTTCTAAAGGACACTTATGGAAGAGTCATTTTACATTTGAAAAATTTCCAAAGGATAATTTCCTTTGGGTATTTTTCCATTTTAAAATTATGAAAAGTAAGCTTAAAAAATTCCAAAAGTCACTTTCAGAAGATCTGGAGGACACTTTCAATAAGTCTAAAGGGAAAATTTAAGAGATCTAAAGGGCCATTCCAAATGGACAAAGGGAAATTTTCTATGGAAATTAACCTTGACAAAACTTTTATAAGGTACTTTTATAAATCATTAAGGGTATGTTCAAATGGCTGAAGGATACTTTTGACAAATTTGTTGTGGTGCAGAAGTTCTATTTCCATCAAAAAAATTTCCCATGAAAAAAGTCCAAAAGAGTTGCATTCTTTAGGAAAAGTGTGAAGTCAAATCCTTCAAGGAAATTTCTCAAAAATTTTATCCAAAATGATTGTCTCGATAGAATTCCTAAAAGAATTTTTGTAGGACAATTATGCTAAAGAAAAGCCAAAAGTAGAAGTGTCAAAAAAAATAAGAATGCCAAAGATAAACACTCAAACAAAGTTGTCATGGAATAAAGTCCCTAAAGAAATATTTCTGACTTATAGGTATGATGGTCTCATGGATGTCTTTTGATGGGCATGTGGACATCACCTTTAAGCTACAAGGACTAGCTATTGGGATTTAAATGTTCAAATATGGTTGCTCAATAATAAATTTTAGATCCCATGAAGTATGCATTTGCTTTCAAATAGAGGTATATCCAACAACATGCATTTTCATGGAGTAGGATGATCTGACAATGCATGATCAAATATTAATAGTTTAAGGAACCTGAGATAAGCACATGTGTGACAAGTATCAATCTCATCGGGAATGTTTTAATGTTTGAGAATGTTCTAAAGATTGGATTGTGTGAGATAGTAGTTGATAGTTGAATGAAAACTGAGATCAAGTGAGATACTTCCATGTGGCATGAGGGTGCTTAAATTAGTATAGACATTCTACAAGGTACATAGGAAGCCCATGGAGCTACCAAGTGGAATATCCATAGGACAAGTAAAAGGTAGTGTCCAATAATAATCCACCCCTCAAATAATGATCTAATAGAGTGTGTTTTCTCACCCCAACCAAATGTAATGGTGCATATCCAAGGTTAAAAAGTTAGGGGTCATGTAGGAAAATGTAGAAATTCCAAGTGGCATAACTATGTGTCATATATTAGAAATCAATCATTTCATGCAAGATATATGGATCACATTTGATATGGAAAGGATGATATAATGATGTGATTCAAGGTGGACTTTTCAAAGGGGTAGGATTTCATGAGGAAGTGACAAGTATCCATATTAGAGACAATAAATCAACTTAGTTGCTCTTAGGCCCCAAAAATACCTAGTTAAATCTGATGTGGCATGTGAAATGTTAATATGTGGAAAGATTTCGTTTAAAATATAAAAATGATTGTTCTTTCATGGATGTGGAAATCATTTAAAGCACATAAGGATGTCTAACTACCATTCTAGATCATATCTTCTTGATGGCCATAGATATTTTCTATTTTCATCATAGTTGGAGCTTTCCAATTCTAATTATCACAAGGTGATGGGTTTTACTTGGTGTGCATAAAGAAAATATTTCTTATCTAGAAGTTTCCATGATTTTCAATCGATCAATAGGATATCATTTCTAAATAAGTTACACATGAGGACAAAATCTATTTGGTTCTTTAAATGATTTTCTCCCTCCAAATGTGCAAGTGAGCAGTCAAGATCATCTCCAAGTGGTTACATATGATAACACATAGTTATTGATCCCTCTGCCATGAATCTCACCATCCAAATCATGAATTCACCATCATCTTTAGTTAGAATATTAAAGGTTTGTTTCAAATCTTCATCATTCCTTGTAAAGGAAGTTACAATAATGATTCTTTTCTTAAAAGTGGATGAGAATCTTAGGCATAACAAAGGGGATATTCTAGTTGGATGTATCTTAGTAGACTTGAAGGCTTATTTTACAATTTTGAAATTTACAACCCATAGTTATAGATTCAAAAATGTATAAATAGTGGTGTTATCCTCTATTCTAAGGTTGTTATTGGCTGTTGGTTATTGTAGGTAATTTTAGGTGTTTACTTTCTCCATGTCTAGGTGCTTTAGAATTTTTTAAGGATCAACTACTATGTATAGATATTATTTCCCTTGATAAGGTGGTTTTATTTTTACAACCATTAGTAAGATTTTAGAGCATGTTTGTCTTCCTTGTCAAAAGAGAAATCTCAGCATGCTTCTCCCTATGGTAGTATTTTAAAGTCCTGATGTTTGCAATATTTCTTTTCAAATCTATGGAAAATATGTGTGGTTATTTATTATATCCTATTAATGAAATGCATTAATATGTTTTACAATTTCTATTGATTGGATTCTTAGGTTTGTGTTTATTATTGGTTGTCATTCTGAGCATCTACCTTAGTTAAAAATCCCTTTTTATGGTTATATTTGGAAATGTGTTGTTGAATACCTTTGAAGGGCACCCTAGGTTCCTAAATTTAGTAGGATAAAGTATTTTAAACATTAGTTTTAGTGTATGTTCTAGTCTCTCATGGATAATTTAGTGTTTACCATTATCTTGCATTTGAATTTTTTCTTGCATCTTTATTAAGGAATATTGTCATGAATACTACTAGATACCTTACTATTTGGAAACCACCAACATACCATGCTCCTTATTTTTAATCATCTAACTCATTCTACCCTATCCTAACCTATAAATAATACATCCCTTGAATACTATATGTATTATTTATCTTATAAATGCATAAAATCTCACCTATTTGGAATGTGTTTATAGTTTTTTCTTTAAATCCTAGCATTGCAATATTTTATTTAGTCCCTCTACTAATGAAGATTCTTCATAATGAAGATTATAGTCATAATTTCATCTATCTTTAGTAGCTTGTGTATGACTTAGAGCATTTATGCATTTCATGTGATAACCCTTCATAGGTGATGCATGCAAACATTGGTTATGCTATGGACATATTTCTCCGTTGTGCTAAAATCCCAAATGGAGATTGGATTGAAAAATCCTTCCATGTGAGCAGGCTACACCATAGGTTCTCTCACCTTGGTTTAAGTAGATCCATAAGTAGCAGGGAACTAATCACACCCTTTGCTAGTGCATCTTAGTAATTTTATTAGTTTAGTCTTTTTTTTTATGTCCAATCCTTCCCCCACTATAATGATATACTAACAGTTTTTTCATCATTGTTTGCCATTTCTCTTTAATTATGCAAGGCCATATTTGAGAGGTGTATAACTAGGAACCAACAATTTAATAGCACCATTGTTAGGGAAATACCATGGCATTTATGTTGATAGGGACTCTTGTAGAGAGATATATCTGTTAGTATTTATAATTTGAATATTATATACTTGTTATTTTCTATAGTCAGACTATCTTGCTCATCAATGCTACATCACTCCACTAAGGATGTGCCAAGAATTCTTGAGGCTTGATAATTGACTCTTGCTACATTTGTTGTAAAGAGATGAAAATATTATATGTTGGAAGGTGTATTTTCCCTTTTGAACATCATTTTGAAAAATTTAGTGTCATTTATTTCTATCTCATTGATCTTGAACAAGTTATTTTTTAAACTTGTATCACAATAGTTTATTAATTATTATATTCTAGAATTTTTATTATAATGGTGACTCTAACTTTATTTTCTAGTTTCAAGGAAGATTGATGCCTATTTTGAATATATTCATTTCATATTTAAGTATTTTTTTTATTAATCAAAAATATATAAGGATTGAGATCATCCTTCAATGGTGACTCCTTAGAACCTTGTCTCACCACTATGTTTTCATCAAGGATGGAGACACGTTTAGGGGCTAGAATGGAAGTACTTGATTTGTTAAATGTGAAATTAAATGTTGTGGATTTTGATTTTGACATTGATTGGTGTGACAAGTTCTTACTCCCACATCCCCCATGTGATACTTTTGAAATACTTGATTAATATTTGGATGAACCTGAGTATACATCATCCATATATGAGCTTTTCATGTTTGATTATCAAGTTTCCTACCTCCATGAAAATGATGTTTACTACTACTACTGAACATTTCTGGAGTGTGTTCAAGAGAGTCCTAATATATGAGTTTTCTTGTGATGATATTATAAAATAAACATGTGAGTTACCCAATCATGATGCAATTAAAGATCTAGATTGTGCTTTGAAAGTAATACTAGACATGGGTGTATAATTAGGTGACTCCACTAGGAATGTAGACATTATTAAATAACTAGTTGTTCATGATGATGGGTTTGACAATGAAGATGCTTTCTAGAGAATGACATTAAATGAAGATGGGGTTATCTTCTATGACCTTAAGGATAAATTCTTTTAATTTTCTTTTAAGAAGTACACTGAGTGAAAAAATGACATTGTTGATCCTGATACATTCTTGCTTGGTACTCACATGATTACAGATGAGAAGCATGTTTATTTACAACTACTAAAGGAGTATCAAAATTTGTTAGCTTGGTCTTGTCTTGACTTAAGACCATGCAGATAGGATTTCCTTCAATATCTCATCCTATTATAGCCTAACAGTAGGACCTTTAGGCATGTACAGAGATTTTTTTACTTCATCTTGGCCACTGAGTTGCTAGAAAAGTTCAAGAGCTTAAGAGAGTAGAATTCTAGAGATACTAGTTAATGGTAAATATATAAAGCATATCCTTAAATGAGTCTGAAATATATACCTTATTGTATGGTATTTTGTTTCTTTGTCCATCTTTTATTTTATTGCCACTTTGTTTTAGGTTTTATTTATATAGTTTCCTTTTTTATTCTATTTTGTCTTCATTTCTATATATTACTGATCTATTTTTGTAAGTATGTCATGTTTTGATTGAGCCTTCATGGATGTTTTCTAAAAATTATGAATCCTTGACTTTGTATCCCAATGGATCAGCACCAAATCTTATGTTATGTGGTTCTTTGCACACCCACGAGGGGTATGCATACCTAAATAAGAGATAGTGTCAGTGCCCAAAATTACACTAAAAAACTTAGGCCCTTGTTAATGAAAATGTTTAACTCCAACCCTAGTCACGTTAATATCAATGCCTAATCCATTAGCCAAATTAGAATTTCAATGTGTTTTTTTGAAAAGGTCAAGTTCATGTTTAAGGGGTTAAGTGATTTAACTTTTCTTTACATAGTATTTCCTTCAGGAACTTTATATAGGGTATTTATTTGTTTTAATTTGGTTTATTTTTAATATAATTATATATTATTCTAGTCATTTTATCTACACAAAAATCCTGAAGGGCCATTTCCGTCAACAATTTTATCCACACAAAAGGCCCAAAGTGTTATTTCCATTATTTTAGGTCATTTGTTTTAGACTTTTTGTCCATGTAAAAAAGTCCAAAGGGCACTTGCCCTTTAGGAAATTTGCCTACACAAAAAGCTTGAGAGAATTATAAAGACTTACTTATTTCATCTAATGTGTCTATAGAAAGTCCAAAGGATTATTCCTTTACATATTTTGTCTGCACAAAAATCCCAAATGGTCATTTTACCTTTCAAAACTTTTTGAAGGGTCATTTCCTTTAGGAATTTTGTCCTTGCAAAATTTTTGAAGTACACTTTTGGAAGGTTCATTTTGCCTTTGTACAATTTCTAAAGGATTGTTTCCTTCAGGAATTTACCATTGAAAATTTCCTAAAGGACACCTTCAAAAAGTCTGAAAGGCACTTTTACAATATCCAAAGGACACTTTTAATAAGTAGGAAGGGCACTTTCAAGAGATATAAAAGGTCATTCTAAAGGGCCAAAGCTATAGGTAAAGTGCCCTTGACAAAACTTCCACAAGGTAATTTTAGAAATCATGAAGGGTATGCTCAAATGGTTGAAGGATACTTTCAAAAAAGTTACTATGGTGCAAAAATTCTAGTTCCTTGGGACATTTTTACCATGAAAAAAGTGTAAGAGAGTTGCATTCTTCAGGAAAAGTTTGAAGTCAAATCCTTTACGAAAATTGTCTTAGACATTTTGTCCAAAATAATTATCTTGATAGAATGGTTGAAAGAATTGTTATGAGATAATTGTGCTAAATAAAATCCCAATGTGAAAGTGATGAAGCAAAAAAGAATACCAAAGACAAAGACTAAGATAAAATTACCATGGAACAAAGTCCCTGAAGAAATATTTCTAAATTATAGGTATGATGGTCTTGTGGACATCTTTTGATAGGTGTGCTTACAATAACTTTAAGCTATAGGGACTAGCTGTTAGGATTTAAATTTTTCAAAGATGGCCATACGAGTGTCAATTTTAGACCCCATGAAGTAGCCATTTATTTTCAAATGGAGGTAAATATAACCACATTCATTTTTGTAGATCAAGATGATCCAATGATACATGATCAAAGCTAAATAGTCAAAGGAACCTAAGACAAGCATAAGCATGACAAGTGTCAAGATCCTATGGCATGATTCAAATCTTTAGCATATGATGATGTGAGATAGCATTTGATAGTTTAATGAAACCCAAGATCAAGCAAGATACTTCCATGTGTCATGAGGGTACTCAAAGTAGTAGAGACTATTTTTAAGGTACACATGAAGCTTGTAGGGATACCAAGTGGCATATCCTCAGGTCCAAGTAAAAGGTAGTACTTAATAACACTCAACCCCTTGGATCATGCTCTTATATATTCAATTTAATCACCCTAGATAGATCTAAAAATGCATAGCCAAGGTTGAAAAGTTAGGGATACTACAAGAAAATGTAGAAATCCTAAGTGGCACAACTATGTGCATAAATTAGAAATTTAAAATATTAGGCAATATCTATGGCTCATGTTTTCTCTGGAAAGGATGATCCAATGATGTGAGATGAGGTGGAATTTTCAAATGGTTTAGATTGTATGAGGAAATGAGAAGTGTGTATATTGGAGCCAATCAATTGACTTAGTCACTCTTAGGCCCCTCAAATGCATAGTTGGATCTGATGTGGCATGCTAAATGTTAATATCTATTAAGATTTCGTTTAAAATATAAAATTGATGGTTATTTCAAGGATGTGGTAATGATTTGAAGTGTAGAATAATGTATAACTACCATTTGAGAGCATATCTTCTTAATGGTCATGTATCTTTTATATTTTCATCATGGTTAGAGCTTTCTAATGCTAATCATTATAAGGTAATGGGATTTCATTAGCATGCACAAATAAAATATTTCATATCCATAAGTTTCTATGATTTGAAATAAATCAATAGGAGAACATTTCTAAATAAATTATGCATGAGGAAAAAATATATTTGGCTCTTCAAACAATTTCCTCCCTCTACTTGTGCAAGTGAGTGGTCAAAAGCATCTCTAAGTAGTTGTATATGATGATAAATAGTTGTTTGGGCCTCCACTATGAATTTAACCATTTAGATCATGAATTCACCAAAATATTCAATCTAAAGATCAAAGATTTATTAAAAATATTCATCATTCCCTATAAAGGTAGTTGCAGTAATGATTCTTTTATTACAAGTGGATGAGGATCTTAGGTGTGGCAAAGGGGATTATTTAGCTAAAAATATCTTAGAAGATTTGAATTCTTATTCTATAATTTTTCAAGTTATGACCCATAGTTATAGATTCAAAAATATAATGATGGGATTTGTCCTCTATTTTAAGGTTTTTATTTGTTGTTGGTTATTATAGGTTTTTATTTTATGTGTTCATTTTCCTAAGTCTAGGTTCTTTTAAAAAAATTCTAGGATCGACTATTGTGTGTAGATCTTGTCTCCCTTACTAAGTTGGTTGCATCTATATAGCCATAACAATTTTTGAGAGCATGTTTATGTCTCCCTTGTAAAAATATAAATATGACCATGTTTATCCCCATGGTAGTATTTTCAAGTGTTGATGGTGGTAATATTTCTTTTAAAGTCACTAAAAAATATTTGTGGTTATTTAATGTATCCTATTAAGTAAATGCAATAATATATTTTATAGTTTTTTATCGTTAGATATTTGGGTTTGTGTTCATTACTAGTTGTCATTATAAGCATGTACCTAGGTTATAAATCCTTTTTTGTAGCTACAGTTGGAAATGTGTTGTTGAATACCTTTTAAAGGAACCTTGGGTTCATTAATTTAGCAGGAGAAAGTATTTGAGATTCTAGTTTTAATGTATGTTCTAGTCTCTTAGGGATCATATTATTTTTACCATTATCTTGCATTTGAATTTTTGTCTACATATTTACTAAGGAATATTGTCATGAAATACTGCTAGATACCCTTATGTTTGGAAACCACTAGCATGCCACCCTCCTTTTAAATAATTATGTAACTTGTCCTACCATGTAATACCATACAATTAACACACCCTATTGCATACTATAGGCATTATTTTCCTTTCAAACATATAATATATTGCTTATTTGGAATGTGTTTGTAGTTTTTCTTTAAATCCTAGCATTGTAATCCTTTATTTAGTCCCTTTGTTATTGAAGATTATTTAGAATGAAGATTATAGTCACAATATCATCTATATTTAGTAGCTTATGTATGAATTAGAGTATTTGTGCATTTCATGTGACAACCCTTCATGGGTTAAGTATGAAAACTTGGTTATGCTTTGGTCATATTTGTCCCTTATGCCAAAAATCCCCATGGAGATTGAATTAAAAAATCCCTCGATGTGAGCAAGCTAACCCATAGGTTATCTCACTTTGGTTCAAGTAGAGCCAAAAGTAGGAGGGAACTAACCATACCCTTTTCTAGTACATCTCAATCATTTTCTTAGTCTGGTCCATCTTTTGATTTCCAACTGTTCACTAGCTATAATGACATACTAGTGGGTTTCTCATCATTGTTTACCATTTTTATTCAAGTGTGCAAATCCAAATTTGAGAGGTGTATAATTGAAAACCAACAAGTTTAAATCTGAGGTGGTCATTACATAATATTATATGAGCAAGAATATAAATTATTCATGGGAGTGTGAGTAAGCTTATTAAAAAGGAGTTCATAATATTCTATGAGAGTTGTGAGATATGCATAGATAAACAAATGAAGAATGAATTTGATTACATATACACTATGCATGGATAATTATATAATTTTTAGATAATTTGGTTCCTTATTTGATCTTAAAAATTTTCACATATGACTTTTTTTTGTGATGTTGATGGATAAATGTAATAGAAACTGAGATGATATGGGTTTGAATGTTTTTAATGATTGGATTGGTAAGTCATATAATTATATTAAATCATAGTCTTGTAGTCTCATTGGAAATAATTTGGTCAAATTCAATAATTTAAATCATAATCAATCATGTTGCATAGAAATATCAGAGATGTTATTTGAAAACACCCTTGGTATCATAAAATTTGAACTTGGGTGTAACAAAACTAGTCAAAAAGGATGAAAATATATTTCAGGTGCCATAGTATTATATAATACATATTTTCAATCAATATAATGAATTTATTTTAAATAATTTTTATCAATTTTGGTAACCGTAGCATCTAAATTTTTTATAACATGGAGAACATTTTACATTCTAGACCCATTAGGATTAAGATTTTATAGTTGAGATTCTACCAAAGGGGATGAAAACACAAATTTTATTTATATAGGCATCAAAACATTTAATTCGATTGAAGTATTAATTATTCCCATGGAGGATGTATTAACAATTTGTTTGTATTTTAGGGAACAAGGGTTTGAAAACATATCATATGCCCCCACTAGATGTAGTAGGTTGTGTTGTGCTCAAGGGGAGGGAAATACGAATGGATGTGTTATATCCAGTGATCCCAATTTTTGTATAAAATTATTTTTCACTAATAACTTTTAATATTTGAGTTTCTAATATATTATTTTGGATATATTCTATAGTTTCATGCATATTCTCTCAAAATAATGAGCTATATTTAACTTATTCTTGCTCAGCCTAGTCATTTTTATTATGCTCATGTGTTTTATTATTCTCATGATCAAATTCATATTCTATGATAATTTTTCATTATGTGGACCATTATCATTATTGTAAATCTTATTATTAGTAGAATTTGGCATGGTATTAGCTTGAGACATTTTAGGTCACCTAAGGCGTAGCTCAAGATGTTCAATATGAAAACTACATAATCTAAGACTATACTTAGGTTACAGACAAATGATAGAACAAATGTGAGTAATTATAGCAAGTAAAAACCTTAGAGGATAAAAAACCTAGTGTAAGATAGGATTTACATGAAAATACATAGTGTTCAGGTTCACCAAATGCTTAAGCCTTTTAGTTTGGAAAGATTTAAAGGGGTAGAATATCATATACACAAGGATGGGTAAAAACATTCTAAATTAGGCCAATTAATTTCAAACTTAGATAAATGAATATTTTGAATTAAAATATTGAGATGTGTCAAACATAAAAAGTACCAAATTTGAAATATGTTTTATTTATTATAATAAAAAGGAAAAATAATATTTAGATGAATGTATAATTTACAAGTGGATTTATGTTGTACGCAATAAAAAAAGTGTAGGATTAGGATTCTAAAATAGTTGTCAGATTCTAGAAATGATGTTTTTGGAGATACATGCATTACCATTGACCTTTGGACACTATCATCAGCATTATTATCTATTATATGACATTAATATCCATTATATAATATGCATTGGATCGTGATGTGACCAATTTTTTTTTTTCAACTTTTTATTTTAGAAAGTAGGCATAATGACATGGAAAATCCAAGCCTTTTGGTAATTATAAGGTCTAGAATTAGAGGGCAAAATTTTGATTTGTACATAAAAAACATACAAGACTGAGATTATATAAAATTTTATTTTTATTAAAAATAATTTTTAATAGCTTAAGGTTAAAAATAATGTTGATATATATTTTTAATTAGAAATTTGATTCTTATAGAAGCATATTAACTCTAAGTTGATATCCCTATTTGAATTAACCACCTTGTCATTTATAGTTTGATTTTTTAAATATTTAGTGAATATTTAATCCTTCATGGTGTATTTTTTAACATCCATGTGTCAACATCCTAAGGATCACACATTCCTGAGGAGGGTAGTTTGCTTACTGATCTATTATCATGAACACATTGAACATGTGGCACATAACCTAGCATGGAATTTAGCTAGTTGAGAGTTGTCTACTACATATGATTTAATTGATAATGTGGGTCTTGAAGATAATAATATCACTTCATGTGTCACCTATAATGTCTATGGTGTATAACATCCATGGGTACATAGCTTTTTGAATGAATCCATGAGTACTAAAAAGGAAACATGGGCCATTTTGGTTGGTTTTAGATCTTGCATCATACCATAACTTTTACATAATTATATATGATTATTTATATTATAACTATGGTATTAAATCCATGAAATTCATCATAATTTGATTCACATGGATTCCCACACTGTACAATTCCTTTACTTTTTGGTAATCTTTTGTGCATCATGGGAGCTTGGGTGTATGACTAGTGACAAGTGGATTATTTTGGTTGGCTATGGGATCCCATGCCATACCATTTATACATAGTAAAATAAAATTATATTCATCACATGAGTATTTTAAGTAAATAATGTATGATTTCTAATTGGCTTTGAGCTCCTGAAATGTATAGTTTTTCATTGAGTGGTAGACTGTAGGACCTAGAAATATAAGTACTAAAAGATTTAAGTTAACCAAAAATATTTGTATGAAATTTAGAAATTTTCCATGTCATAAGAGTATATTTAGTTATGGATTAAAATATTATTTCGTTGAGGGATTGATTTTTCCATATAGATTTGTATAGTCAGTGTCAACTTAGCTATAATGAAACTAATTTGTTCGAAAAAAACATAAGTATAAATAATTTGATATTCTATAAACTAGATCGATTCTTTTAATAAATTCATGAAAAACATAATTTAGTGAAACATTTTAAAATTTATGTGACATGAATTATCAAATTCCAAAGGGAAAAGAGTTTATTCAAACATAACTTTAGATCTCAAACTTTGGAAAAGAACCCCACGTAATAATTTTCATTGATTTATTATAATTTTATAAACATTTCATAATGGAATTAGGGGTCTCCATTTATAAAAAAATAAATGGTGTGTGTTGGTAAAAATATACATCACCTTTAGGATAAATTTAAATCTTGAGGATTAAATTATCTCTAGTGAGGCATGATAAAAAAGGAATACAAAACTGAAAACTCCACAAAGGAGTAGACCTAGAACCAAGTCTGACTACACATAATTAAAATATGTATGGTGATAACTATTGAAATAAAAAATAATGAATTTAGTTATATGATGACCATCTTGTCTCACACTCACACGTAAGTGGGAGAACTATGTGCAGTTTTAGCACTCTGCGGATTATTGGAACCTAGGAAACACTTAACCAAATAGTGGGGAGTGGTTGGGACTATCCCAAACAAAATAATAACCCATTTAAGGTAATATTTTTTTTAAAAATAATAATAATAGTGTGTTTATAAGGATAAGTTATATTTAAAATATTTCACAAGAATACAAGCATGTGTGCACATAAGAATAATTTTCAAGCATAGGCGTGAGGGTCTCTAGAGTTACAAGCCATACAGAATACAGGGACACTAACACTGAAGCCTAAATAGTTCTAGTAACATTAGGGGTCAGAATGTTTTGGTTGTATCTTGTTAGGTTTTGAGATAATATTTTTTATCTAAACAATGATGAATCATATATATAACAATTATAGAGTCAATGATGATCTATGCATGAAACATGAAGGAATATTTAGATAAGTATATAATCTATCATTGTCTTTTAATTTATAATTTTATTAGGTGAAATATCACTTATAATTTCTAAAATTAAATAGTATATTTATTTACATATTTTCTTTATCTAAGTTATCACATATTTTTTAATTATTTTACATGTCTTAGGTATAAAATAACTAAAACATTTTATCCCAATTACAAAACTTGAAAAATATATTAGTATATGTTTAGACTTTAGAGAATTGAACAAAACATGTCCTATGGATGATTTTACATTACCCAAAAATTATATTATTTTTTTTAGTGTTGGGTATGAAATTCTCACCCTTATATATGGATTTTTTTATTACAATCAAACTAAGATAAATTTTTCTGACCAATATAAGACTACATTCACCACTTCTTAGGTTAAATGTTAATAAGTTTTAATGCCTTTAAATATTTAAAAAAATTATTACACTTATAAAATGGTTATGAAACATATAATTAGTTATTACATTCATAAAATTATAGAGGATTGAGTTAATGATATCTTTGGAGAATCAAACAAATGTGAAAATCATGTTAAAGACTTGCAAAAATATTTTAAAAACTATGAAAATATAATGTAAGGTTGAATCCTAATAAATGTATCTTTGGTTTTAAATATATAATTTTTTTTTTAGTTAATCATTTACTAACATTTAATTTAGGTTCATCTTAATAAATTACAAGCTATTATTGATATGCCTATGCCCATGGGACTTAAAGAATTGAGAAGTTTACAAGGAACAATTCAAGCCATTTGATAGTTTATTAATTAGTTAGCCATAAAAATTAATAATTATATTTATTATTATGATTTTTTTTTTTTTTTTTAGTGATTTAAAAAATTTCAAAATTATTTTGGTTACATTAATTAATATCTACCCAATCCACCAATTATGATGCCACTTATTGTTAACAATTTTACCACCATTGGTCAAAATTTCTTATGTGCATGTTTTCAAGAAGACTCATTTCATGTATTAAAGATAAATAGAGTATAAAAATAATAATAAAAAATTATTAATTCTTAAAAAAATCTCAATAACAACATAAAAGTCTAAATTTTGATAGAGGTTTCTTCTTTTTCTCAAACTAGCTAGTTTCAAGCTACTGAAGGCAATTTTCAAATGATCGGTACATGAAGGTGAAGAAGAGTTAGTTAAAATGGTATTATATGGATTTTAATGATAATTTTACCTCAATATTCATTTGTTTTATGTTATATGGGATTAGCTTTATGAATAATCATTAAGAATAAAAAGTGCTCTAAAGCCCTTCTTAAACCTCAATGGCTCAGTTTTAAGAGATGTACTTGCATTTTTGAGTTTTTTGCTTCAAAATAAATGTATTTTTAGATATTATGTGAAATAAATTTCATTAATAAATCTTAATAAATAATAATTTCAAGGAAAAAATGGATAAAGGCAAAGGTACTCGATCAAGCTTTTAAGCAAGCAATAGAAACAGTCAAAAAGGCATTTTTTTAGTGGTTTAAGAGATTGTTTGAGTGTATACAATGGTTATAATGATTATAGGTATTATTAAATTTAATAATTAAAGAATAATTAAGTATTTATGCCTCATAAAACTTAATAAAATGGAAAAACATAGACCTAAAGGCATTCAAAACTAAAATTATGCAAGCTAGGAAACACCAAAAAGTGCATGTTGTGAGTTTTATTGAAATAAATCTCTTTAAATTTGATATGGAAGTATTTTTTAAAGTATTTTAATGTTAAAATGTACCATAGGATAGATAAAATGACACAATCTAGGTCTTTTCATGAAGGAAATTAAGTTGTTTCACTAATTTGTTCACAAATGGAGTTAGAAATGAGTGTTTCATGTCCTTCTAATAGAAAAAAATGATTTGGGAGTGTGTGTAATTATTGTAATTGTATTAATAAATTATAATGTAATGAAAAAAACTAAAATTAGGCTCATCTCAATGAAAAACATCTCTAGTTCACCTTATAGGCAATAAGTAGACACTGTTTATGAACTTTTGTTTGGGAGTTTGGTGAAGAGTTTTAGAGATTTTAAATTATTTATAAGTATGAACCATTAAGAATTATATAATTATAATATGATGAGTTTTTTTTTAGGTATGTAACTCATTTTAGACCCCCTAATCCAAATTAGGGGTTTTTGAGTCTAATAGAGCATAACAGAGCATCAAATGTCATTTTTTGAAGTTATATATGGAATATAGAGCTTAAAATTTGTTTTAATGTATATTAAAATATGTTTATTATTTTAAAATAATATTCATAATAATTAAATTGTAAAATAATTCAAATTTATAAATTTCTAAATTCTTAGATTTCCTTCAAAAATCTTGTCAAGTTGTAGAAGATACGCATATCCAAGAAGAACTAGTATGGAGAGTTTAAATGTCATCATAAAGTACACTCATAAAAATTATATTTAATGAATAATAAAGCATAGAAATTATTATAGATCTATAACTTATGTTCCCCATTTGGGATAAATTTAGCAAAGGTCAAGTCAAATAGAAGAAGCCTTCAAGGAGCCCTAGAAAAGTGGATTTTGAAACATGCAAAAATGGATAAGTTAATTTGACGTATTAGTTAAGATTTGAGTACATATTTTAAATAAATATAATCCATTAAAAAACAAAAAAAAAAAAAAAAAAAAAAAAAAAAACCCAAAAAAACAAAAACAAAAAGCTCTCATGATAGATGCCCATTTATGCTAAATCTATATATTCAAGAAGTCAAACATGCATGCAAGTTGTAAACAAGGTAACTGAAGTCAAACTCCAAGTTGCAAGTTAAGAAAGTCAAGTCAAATTACATGATGAAATAAAGGTAAATCAAGTCAAACTTAAAGATTAATTCAATATCAAATAGAGTTAACTGAAGATCAAAAGGAGTTTAAACTATTCACAATGAGTTAACTGAAGGGAAGATCAAGATCTCTTCAAGACTAAATACTTTCAAAGCATGCAAGGGACCTTTGAATTTTCAAAAACATTAAAAATTTTCTCTCTCTCATTTCCATGCCATATTAAAAGTAAAATGAATTTTATAATCAAATATTATATGTTGTAATTTTTTTGAATTAAAGGTAGAGTTTAAGTTATATCGTCAGTAGACACCTCCTTCTTTTATAGCTTATGATGCAGAAAACCTGTGACAGTAGGTAAGGGCTAAATGGCTACGAATTCACACTATTAATAAAATCAAATTTTACAAACACTTGTTTAATTTCTAATTCTCAGGATCCTTTAAAAAGGGCAAGAGAAGAGCATACTCTTAGAACAAGGCTACTAGATTTCTAAAGCTTAGAAATTTTTTAATCCAAACTCTATGGAGTGAAGGCTTATTTATAGTATTTTGGGAGGTCCTACCTGAAATCACTATCAAGGTGGTGTCATGTCCCATCATACTTTTCAACATAAAAGTTTATCTATAGAGAAATGTTGTTGGATGTGTTGGATGATGATGATGTTTGGCTTGGAGGGTCCAACATTGGTTCTGCTTCAGTCAATAAGTCATCTTCGCTGATAGGATTGAAAAGACATCTTAGCTGGAATGTACTGGAAAGATGCTAGTGCTAGGGTCTAACTTCACATGTGTGATATCATGGAGTGATATAAAAGTAAGATTCCCACTCTAGCTATCATCGAATGATATCATGTACTATGGTGTCTTGATCATGGTTCTCTTCCTCATGAATACGATGTGGGCCATGCCTGGCCACCCATCTATATAGATGTTCATTATATGGAGACCTAATCTTTATCAACCATGTCCATAAAGGATGCTTATATAGTTTAGTGAATTGGTGAAACAAGAATTCACTATTTAATCTTTCAATATAGATGACTCTAGAATTTTGGTGGCGGTTTGCTTGAATAGTAGCTGCTAAAGACATTTGTAGATCTTGTCCTGCTGCATAAGAAATCCTTGTATATCATGGATGCAACTCTTCATGAAGAATTTGTTCTTGGATAAGGACATTCAAAGATGGAAATCCTTGGTTATAAATTTTGGTTAAGTTAAAACCAGGAATGGGTTGATGCATTAGTGTGGCTGGAGGATTTTTGCTAAGCCAGTTTGTAATAGTATTATGAGTACCTTTGATGTGTTCTACTAAAAAATTAAACTTGTTAAAGAATGCTTGCCATCTAACATATTTATTGTGACCATCCTTTTGACCATGATCTTCTTCTTTAAAGGTCAAAAATCTAGTACAGTCAGTAATTACAATAAAATGAGGCAAATGGAGAAGTTTTAACATGAACTTCTCGAGGCATTTCTTTACAGCATAGATTTCTTTATCAAAAGAAATCCATTTTAGAACATCAGTACTAAAAACTCCACTAGATAATTCACAAACAAATTCCTTATTATTATGTAAGAAAACAAGTACTCCTCCCCATGCAATATCAGAGACATCAGTATACACCTTCATTTGGTTTGATTTTGGGATATGAAGCTTTGGGAGTGAAGCAACCATTGATTTAATCTTTTGGACTACTACTGTATGTTTTTCTTCCCAACAAAAAGCTTTCTTCTTTTGGAGAAGTTCTTGAAGTATGAACCTATCTTCACTAGAATTATGATAAAAACTATTTAAATAGTTAATTAATCCCAAAAATGCTTGAAGCTTAGACTTATCTAACTTCTCGAGAAAATTGATGACCTTCTCTTTGATATGTGGTTGTATCTACAATCTGGAATCTCAAACTACCATTATGAGGAAATTACAATCAGTTTTGTACAACTGAATTTTTGTTTCTAAAAGTATGATTCCTGCATCTTGAGCCAATTGAAAGAACTTGGAGAGATGAGCAAAATGGTTAGTAAGAAAATTGCTGAAAATTAGAATATCATCAATATATACACACAAAAAATTAGAAGTGCCTTGGAATATTTTATCCATGTGTGCTTGATAATATGCTAGGGCATTCATCAAGCCAAAAGGCATCACTGTCCACTGGAAATGGCCGAAAGGGCAACTGAATGCTATTTTGTCCCTATCAACTTCTTTGACTCTGATCTGATAAAAGTCAGATTTGTAATCAAACTGGGAGAAGAATTTATAGTTTGCAACTTTTTCCAATAGATAGCTTTTATCTAGAATTGGATATGGAAATGGTTGTGTAATAGCATTCAATGGTCGATAATTGATGACCATTCTTTTCTTTCCTCTTTTCTGCTTAGAATGTTTGTTAACCATGAAAGCATAACAATAGAATGGGGAAGTTGATTTTTCAATGAAACCATTAGTCTCCAATTCCTTGATCTGGAGTTCCATATTGTTATAATCCTAAGCTAGTATTGGGATCTTTTCCCCAATCTTCATGTGTTTGCCTTCGAGGATTTTTATGTCCATTTTAGGCATAGATTTAGACCAAAACTATTGAGGGTTATCAGAATAAATAGTGGCTTTAATCTTTTCTCCTATTTCTTGAATTTCAGTTGGGATTATTATCTTTGGTATTTGAGCCATTGAACTTGGAAATTTCTCAGTGGCATAGATGAGGCGAGGAATTCTAAGCCTCTCTTTTTCTATTTTAAACATGATACTCTTAGTGGTTGAACCATAAGGGGAGTATCTGTCAATGAAGGCACTGCCTAGAATAATATCAACAGGCATTCTATCTAAGGCAAAAAAGCCAACATGGAATATTTTATCTTGGATCCTAAGGGTCTGCTGATGTTTATATTTGTTATAAATAAAACTGTTCACTTGGACATCTAGGCTCTTATAAGCTAGAGCATCATCCAATGTCTTCCAGTCATGGATGAGTTGTGATTTTGCAAAAGAGAGAGAATCTCTTGTGTCTATTTGAGCATCTACCAGTCTGCCATTAATTTCTAAAGTGATAAACTGGGAAAACATTCCATTAATCAGCTGAGTTAAGTAAGTTGGTTATGGAATTTTTAAGGGAGGAATACTAGTACATACCAGTTTTTGTCTCCCTAGATCTTGAACAATAGATTGTTCAGTGTAGATGTCTCCAGTTTCTACTTCTTCTTCTTGAAGATTACTGCATTCACCTGGGTAGTAATCTTGGTCTGAGTATAATGAACTTTCTACATCTTCATCCTATTCTTTATCTTTTGTGGGCAACAAAATATCCCACTATGGCTCGATCGTTGGTGCTGAATTTTCTCTTGGATAGTCTTTGCTGGTGAATTTGTTTTTAATCCAAGAGTTGCTGGGCTTGAAAGAGGTCTGAAATTGTGAAGGAGGATATTGAGGTCTTTGCAATGTTGATGGCATTCTTGGCATCAAGGGATGTCTCCCTCTAGATGTTTCTTCTCCTCTAGAGTATCTTCTAGTCCTTGGTCTTTCTGGTCTTTCCTGTACTTCTTGATGATGTCTCGACTAGGTTCCATGTGCTTCATAGTGTAGCTGTGAATGATCATGGTGCCGAGGTCAGCACCATGGATGTTGCATGTTGGTGAGTGGTTGTTCCAAGTCATCAGCTAATGACTCAAGAGCATCTACATCATTGTCATCTTTGTTAAGGTGTGGAGCCTAAAAGCTTTACATATGAGTGCATTACCAAAGTTGTAGGTTTACACAGTCACTGGTGTCGGTCAGGAGCGATAGACATCAGTCTGGTACAGTTAAAGAGATGCTAGCATTGGTAGAGGATCAGCTGACATCGGTCACAGGCAAGCAGGTAGGAACCGGTGTCGGTTACTTGTGCGTCTAGAATGTTATTTTTGAGGATAGAAGCGAGTGTTTGCATGATGAGTTTAAGTCTTAGTCTTAAGTTCGCGTTTCTATTATTAGTAAGATTGTTTTTAGAGCCCTTGTTCAAGAGGCTTAACTATTGGTTGTAAGTGCATGTTCAAGTTTCCTAATTCTATATGTAGAATTAGATCTTCTTAGCTTAGTGTGATTATTGTAGTAGTTCATTATATGTGAATGTTGAAGAATAGTACAGAGTTGTATCAATCCAGGTTGTTGGAATTGATTGTACTTGAGAGAGAGAGATCTTAAGGGATAGAGATCTAGAGAGAGATCTTGTGCATTTGAGAGAGGTGTGGAAAAAAGAAGTTTCTTCAATTGTATTCCTTTTGTAAAGAGTTTAATACAAGTTTTCAGGGTGGTTTCTTGTATCTCTTGTTCTTTGCTATTATTTGATTCTAGTTACTTATCTATATGATTTAATTTCACAGTTTATTGCTTTCATAAGTGTAATCATATTGTTGGTTGATCCCCAACAAGTGGTAGCAGAGCCTTGGTTGTAGGTTTAGAGTTTGATATCCAATAATTGGTATCAAAGCTCAGGTTCACTAAGAGGTGGTTCAGATCTGTGTAGTGTGTATTGATTACAGGTTGCTCACATGAGTTTATGCAGGGATTTCTATTTGAGTGGGAGAAGCAATGGTAGATGAAAGTAAACTGAGAATGGAGAATTTTAATGGCAAAAACTATCAACATTGGAGAATGCAGATAGAGGACTATCTGTATTAGAAGGATCTATACTTACCGTTAGGTGGGATTGTAAAGAAGCCCACAGACATGGAGGATGAAGAATGGGAAGTTCTTGACATAAAGGCTCTGGGGTCTATAAGACTGAGTCTAGCATCTACTATGATATCTAATTTATCACAGGCAAAAACAATGGTAGAGTTGATGACTACTCTAGCAAATTTGTACGAAAAACCCTCAGCTTCTAATAAAGTATATCTTATGAAGTAACTATTCAATTTGCATATGCAGGAAGGTGGATCTATATCTAATCACCTGAATGATTTCCATGGTATTGTAAATCAATTAAGTTCAGTCAAAATTGTATTTGATGATGAAATAAAAGATCTTTTAATATTATGTTCTTAGCCTGAAAGTTGGCATAGCTTAGTAATGGCAGTTAGCAATACTGCATCTGCATCAAATATTTTAAAAGTAGAGGATGTTTTTAGTGTTATCTTGAATGAGGAAATTCACAGGAAAAGCACATAAGAGACATCTGGGAATGCTTTAAGTTTTGAGAGTAGGGGAAGGCAAAAAGAGAAGAGCAAGAAAGGGAGATCAAGATCCAAGTCTAAGGGGAAAGGCAGATCCAAATCCAGAAATGGCAGAAGGACACAATGCTAGAATTGTGGGAAGATGGGGCACATAAGCAGAGATTGCTGGTTAAAGCCTAAGGAGGACAATCAGCACAAAAGAAAAGAAGAAGCAAAGGTTGCAGGTATTGCACAAGATGCTTTGATATTCTCTTTGCATAATAATATAAAATCTTGGGTGTTAGATTTTGGTGCATCTTTTCATGTTACCCCTAATAGGGAATATTTCTGTGACTATATCCATGGAGATTTTGGAATAGTATATCTAGGGGATGATGAACCCTGTAAAATTATTGGCAAAGGTAAAGTGCAGCTGAAAATGCAGAATGGCAACACATGGGTATTGAGAGAATTTATGCATGTTCCTAGCTTGAAGAGAAATTTGATTTTTGTAGGAAAGTTAGGGGATGAGGGTTGTATAATAACTCTCACAATAGAATCTTGGAAGGTGACCAAGGGTGCACTTGTTATGGCTAGAGGTAAGAGAGTAGGTACTCTCTATTTGTGTAATTGTGTTACTAACGATTCTCCTTCTGTATTATCTACTTCAGATGTGGATGCAAAATTGTGGCACTCAAGGCTTGGCCACATAAGTGAGAAGGGGATGTTAATTCTTAAGTCTAAAGGTAAGCTTTCAGATTTGAAAAGCATGGATCTAGAATTTTGTGAGCACTGTGTATTTGGAAAATAGAAAAGGGTTAGTTTTCTCAAGATTGGGTCTACAAAGAAGAAGCATAAGTTGTAGCTTGTTCACACAGACGTGTGGGGACCAGCTCAGGTAGCTTCTATTAGAGGATCACAGTACTATGTTTCATTCATAGATGATGCTACAAGAAAGGTATGGATCTACTGTATTAAGAAGAAATCTGATGTATTTGAGACCTTTAAGATTTAGAAAGCTATGGTTGAGAATGAAATAGGCAAAAGATTAAAGTGCATGAGATCAGACAATGGTGGAGAGTTCTACAGTTATAAGTTCAACTAGTATTGTTACATGCATGGAATCTGTAGGCAAAGGATGGTTTCAAGGACACCTCAGTAGAATGGAATTGCTGAAAGGATGAACAGAACAATCATGGAGTGTGTAAGATGTATGAGATTGGATGCTGGTTTGCCTTTAGAGTTTTGGGCAGAAGCTGTTGACACTATAGTGTACTTGATTAACAGAGGACCCTCTATAGCTCTAGATGGTGGAATTCCAGAAGAGGCTTGGATAGGTAAAAAGGTAGATCTCTCTTTTCTCAAAGTTTTTTGGTTGTGAAGCCTTTGTGCACGTAGATAAGGAAAATAGAAAGAAGCTCAATGCTAAGTCTATGAGGTGCACATTTATTGGCTATGGCTCAGATGATTTTGGTTTCAGATTTTGGAATCTAGGAACTAACAAGGTAATTAGGAGCCGTGACGTTGTTTTCAATGAAAAAGTGATGTATAGTGATCAGCTAAAGAAGCTGAATCAATTTGGGTAGAGCAATAGTGAATTGGACGAGGTGACGGTCCAAAATGAGCTCACAAGAAAAAGATATAATCACTTGTAAGAAAACACAGAGACCGACGTTAGCAGGATAGGAACCAGCACTGGCAGAGTAAAAACCAATGTCAGTCATACAAAGACCGATGTTGGCAGGACAGGCACCGGCGTCGGTTAGGTAAAACCGGCGTCGGCCAGTAACAGGTCTGGAGGTGACCGAGGTCGGTCACTGTCAGAGAATTTGGGTGGACAGCATGTTGTGAATGAGTCTCAGACACCCATTAGGAGGTAAGTAAGCCTCTAATTAGATATTCTCCTTCATTATTCTATTTATTGCTAACTGATGGTGGAGAACCAGAGAGTTTTGAAGAAGCAATATAGGTGGAGTCCAAGAATTAGTGGGAGCATGGCATGGTTGAGGAGATGGAGTCCTTAAGAGAGAACCAAACATGGGATTTGGTTGAGTTGTGAGCTGGTAAGAGAACACTAAAGAATAGATGGACCTACAGGTTAAAGGAAGGTGAGAATGGACAGATGAGATATAAGGCCAGATAGGTAGTGAAAGGATTTGCATAAAAGCTAGGTATTGATTTTGGTGAGATTTTTTCTCTTGTTGTTAAAATGACTTCTATACAGATTGTACTGTCTTTGGTTGCTATTGAGGATTTGCATCTTGAGTAACTAGATGTTAAGACAACATTTCTTCATGGAGATTTGGATGAGGAAATTTATATGGAATAGCCAGAAGGATTTGAGGTCAAAGGAAAGGGGAAGTTAGTGTGCAGATTGAAGAAAAGCTTGTATGGCCTCAAGCAAGCTCCTAGATAGTGGTATTTGAAATTTGATAGGTTTATGACTGAGCATGGCTATATTAGGTGTCAATCTAACCTTTGTGTGTATTTCAAGAGATTGGATAATGGTAGATATATTATTCTATTGTTGTATGTAGATGATATGCTAGTTGTAGGGTCACACATGCAAGATATCTCTGAGCTTAAGGTGAAATTAGCTCAAACGTTTGCTATGCAAGATTTGGGAGCAGCAAAGAAAATCCTTGGCATGAGCATTAAAAGAGACAGGAAAAATCACAAGTTGATATTGTCTCAAGAGGATTATGTGGACAAGGTGTTGAAACGGTTCAATATGCATGATGCTAAACCGGTAAGCACACCTTTGGCTGGACATTTTAAGTTGAGTAAAGAATAATGTCCTAATTCACATGATGAGGTAGAGTACATGAGTAAGGTTCCATATTCTTCCGTAGTAGGGAGTTTGATATATGCAATGGTGTGTACTAGACCAGATATTGCCCAAGCAGTGGGAGTTGTAAGTAAGTATATGGCCAATCCAGGTAAGGAACATTGGAAAGCAGTTCAGTGGATCCTTAGATATCTGAGAGGAACCAGTAGTAGGCACTTGTGCTATGGAGGTTCAAATACTTCTCTACATGGTTATGTAGATTCAGATATGGCAGGGGATTTGGATGGTAGGAGGAGCACTACAGGTTATGTTTTCACTGTAGGTGGAAGGACGGTTAGCTAGATATCTAAGTTGTAAAAGGTTGTTGCCTTGTCAACTATAGAAGCAGAGTATATTACAGCCACAAAAGCTAGCAAAGAGATGATATGGATGACACGATTCATGGAAGAGCTTAGAAGGGAGCATGGGAGTTACAGATTGTATAGTGATAGTCAGAGTGCAATCCATTTGGCTAAGAACTCAGCCTTTCATTCAAGAACAAATCACATACAACTAAGGTACCATTTCATATGATAGGTATTGGAAGATGGTGATTTGAAGCTGGAGAAGATCCAAATAGATAGGAATCCTGCTGATATGTTAACCAAGCCGGTTACAAAGGAGAAGTTGAATCTTCATTCAACTTTTGTTGGTCTTCATGATTGAGTTGAAGATGGAGGAGCTAGAAGATGTTGATGTATAGGTACTAGTGTAGCTGTTTATCTCCAAGTGGGAGATTGTTAAGGTGTGGAGCCTAAAAGCTTCACATATGAGTGCATTACCAAAGTTGTAGGTTTATACAGTCACCAGCATCGGACAGGAGTGACCGACATCAGTCTGGTGCAGTTGAAGAGACACCGGCATTGGTAGAGGATCGGCTGACATCGGTCACAGGCAAGCAGGTAGGAATCGGCGTCGGTTACCTGTGCATCCAGAATGCTATTTCCAAGGATAGAAGCGAGTGTTTGCATGATGAGTTTAAGTCTTAGTCTTAAGTTTATGTTTCTATTATTAGTAAGATTGTTTTTAGATCCCTTATTCAAGAGGCTTAACTATTGGTTGTAAGTGCATGCTCAAGTTTCCTAATTCTATATGTAGAATTAGATCTTCTTAGCTTAGTGTGATTATTGTAGTAGTTCATTGTATGTGAATGTTGAAGAAAAGTACAGAGTTGTATCAATCCAGGTTGTTGGAATTGATTGTACTTGAGAGAGAGAGCTCTTAAGGGATAGAGATCTAGAGAGAGATCTTGTGCATCTGAGAGAGGTGTGGAAGAAAGAATTTTCTTCAATTGTATTCCTTTTGTAAAGAGTTTAATACAAGTTTTCAGGGTGGTTTCTTGTATCTCTTGTTCTTTGCTATTATCTGATTCTAGTTACTTATCTATCTGATTTAATTTTGTGGTTTATTGCTTTCATAAGTGTGATCATATTGTTGGTTGATCCCCAACAATCTTCTAAATCACCTTCGGGGAGATTATCTAAAATGGGTTCATAGATGTCATCCTGTAAATAGAGGTCTTCATCAGAATCAACAATATCCCACCACGTTGCTATGTTCGAAGTAAAGATAGCTTTAACTACAAGATTTTTGCAGTGACATTGAGGAGCAATATGGCCAGGTTGGCAACAGATGTAGCAAATAGGCTATTTGGATGGAGGATGAGCAGTGCATCATTTCTTGAAGAAACGATGAGGAGATGCATAGGAATGCTTACAAGGAAAGGAGCGATGTTGGAAAGAAAGACATTTGCGACATTGTTTCTACTATTTGGGAGGTTGCAAAAAAGGCCTAAAACTAAATGGGGTTGTTTTGAGAAAGGCTAGAGCAATTTGAGAGGCTTGATGCTTTGTGAGTTTTTGGATAGACTTAGTCTCAGAGACTAATCACATAGCTTACTGTTTGGAAATATCAATCACATCTGAGAGAGAGAGAGAGATATTCAATTGTTAGTCCCTTAAGATCAATATAAGAAATAACCTTATCAATAAGATTGTAGGGTAACGTATGAAAAAATTTGATCTTAATCTCAGTGGATGAGAAACTCTTGCTTTCATATGCCAATTCTCTGAACTGCTTGGCAAAAGCATCAAACTATTTTAAATCACATAGCTCCATATTGAGAAGCCATTTTTTGGATTCCAGTTCTCGGTTAGCAATTGGAGGTGCAAACTCATTTATCAATAAATTAAATAATGTGGCTAATGGATTAGGTTGATTATGTACTTGATCATATTGTTTGGCTTCAGTCATGGTGTTCCACCATTGGTCAACAATGCCCCAGAAAAACATTGAAGCAAAATTAAAAGTACTAGATGGATCTAAATGAGCATTGATTGTGATGACTCTCATAGAATTACACCATGTAGTGATTTATTTTAAAGGATTAAGGAGATCATCAATATTTAGATACCATGGATGCAACTAGACATGCATCCTTTGCATAAGGGTAGTATTGGACTGTTTTTTACAAGACTTGAAATTGGAGCCAAAAGTAATTAGACAAATGAGCTTTTTGATAAAAGATTCTACCTACTGATCATGTCTAGAAAGCCAATCTAAACTATCTTCTAAAGTATCTAGTTTAGAATCAATAGAAGACAATTGTTTATGCATCTTGTGTTCAGAAACAGTTAGTTTATCTATACTATCTCTAATATACAAAACATCACGATAGAGATCATCAAAATTCTCTGTAAACTATGAGTTAAACTGTGTAGTATAAGTTCTCTATTTGAATTCATTTGAGGGTTCAACATCTCCTTGGTAAGAAATTGAAAAGTATTGTACAGTTCTTGTTCGCTGCTTATATATTCCTTTATGAGGTGGCCATCTTCCACCTTTATACAGAGTAACTTTATTCTCTATGTAGAATACCAGACTATCTTCTCTAGGAAGATTCATCATTGTACAAGGTAATTGGTCCTTTGGATCACTTCCTTGGTTGATTTCTTCATCTTCTATCAAGATATGACCTATTTCGATAGTTCTACGAGAATAAGAAGTAGATCGTCTAGATGGAGAGAGGTTAGAAGAATTAACAGACAAAGATCTGGGAAGTATATTAACAATTCTATCGTCACTTTTATGTACTGTGGCTTGGCCTTTTTATCTCTGCATTCTCTTGTTTCCCTAACTAGAATTTTCTCGCTGACCAGACCTCAAATCTCTTTGCCATGGAATTTGGAAAAGTCCAAACCACCTCAACAGTAGAAATCATGAACGAATCTAAATTAGAAGGAACCTATGAACTCCCTTCCTTCATTCCTCAACAAATATCTGATTGTCCAGATATTGAGATCACTAAAGAAAACCTTGAAAATGAAAATAGTTTGTATAAACCTTCGACTATCAAAGCTTCACATGTATATAATAAATCTAAACTCTTAAAATCTAATTTTGTTTATAATTCTACATATATGTCTTTTGTCAAGCCCATAATCAAATATGTTGAGTTAACCCTTAGTTATAAGCCAAAGAAAAGTTTCCAAACAAATATACTATCTTTATTGCCTGAACCAGAGATCAATTATATCGGGTCACATGAAGATGTGAAATTTGTACACTTTGGTATTATTAGAATCCATATAAATCCTTTGATTCTTGGTAATATAAAGCCTGTCATTTATTTAGCTTTGTGTGATCATTGTCAAGTTAGCTTTAAACATTCTTGTCAAATATCCAGTCTTGGTTGTTTAAATGATTAAGTCATATGTTTTGAGTTTTTTCCTAATCTCTCTATTGTAGTCTTTGATAAGGGATGTAAAGAAGTTAAACATGGATCTTTAGATTGTTGGGGATTATTCACCTCCCTTTTTTGCCTAGATATGTTTGGGGAATTTAAGTATACTTCCATTAATATTTTTGTTGTCTATAGTATGATGAATACTAATCATCCAAAGATTTTAGAAAATTTGCCCTATGTGAGAAGACTTAGTGGTACTATCCAACTTTAGAAAGGTTATATAGAGTCTCTAGAAATACCTTTTGATTGGAAACTTGACTGGTTGAAAATGACTTAATGTTTTAGTTGATGAAGAGTGAATGATGACTAGCATGTGGACTCATCTCTATTATCGGAGCTACCTTGTATTATCTATCTCTTCTTACTTTCTATACCTACATTAATTTTTTAATAATTAAGGTGATTATGATTTTGGATTGCTAAAACATTTCCAAAAGTTTTACTACCTCAACTTTAAATCAATGAAAAGATAAAATTTCCTCCATTTTTAGGTTGTTCATGAAGTGTGTGCTTAATATTCATTGATGTAGCTTAGTGAATGATGTATTTTCCTATGTCTATGTCTAAATATCTCACCTTTATGTATAAAATAATAAATATTTTAGGTCATATAAAGTGTCTAAGTTTGATTCCTACCTAATCTAGAAGTAAATTCAACCTTTGTTTATTACTTTCAAGTGAGTGTGAGTGTTTGTCTAAACCTATATGTGAAATATTAATGCAAGATCCATTTTATGAAGATGAAGTGAATGTGTGTAGGTTATTAATATTACAAAGTGTGTCCAATATAGGCATAATTTACCTTCAAATTTGTTCATCACCCCAATTTTCATTTTTCATTTCTAGTTTTAGCTTTAGCATTGCTCCTTCTAACCTTTTCCTAGTAAAAAAAAAAAGCACAAGATTAGAGGGCTTGTTAATCATGGGATATAATGAGATGGGGTTGAATCAATATATCATATATCTTATAAATATTTTACTTAATAAAACTCCACTTAATCATACATTTAATATATGCAATAAAACTAAAAAAATAACATGCACCACACGAGAGAGAGAGAGAGAGAGAGAGAGAGAGAGAGAGAGAGAGAGAGAGAGAGAGAGAGAGAGAGAGAGAGAGAGAGAGAGAGAGAGAGACTATATTTTTACGTGGAAACCTAAAGTGGGAAAAACCATAGAGAATAATCTCAAGTATATAATGAGCACCAAATCAAATTACAAAGTTCACAAGCACAAAATTTTAGGAGCATCGACCCCTTCATTGAGCACCAAAACAACAACTCTTTATGAGCACCAATCCATAGGAGCACCAACCCCTTAAAAATATTCTTGAGCACCAACCCACAGGAACACCAACCCCTCTTATATATAAAACATAATTATTTCTCAATGTTGCTTTCTCAATAAATGATATAACTCTACAATAAATCTTTCTATTCTCTCCTCTTTTCTTATATAAAAAAATTACAAACCATGCACTCTCTTGTATATTAAAAATGGATTCCCAAGCCTTTATTTATAGCTTTCCAAATGAACTTTGGCATTCACCCTTTTTGACTCTTCATTGTCATGGAAAATGGCACCAAACTTTCATGACCCTTAAAATCCTTGTACTTGAAAAGTCAGATGGTGACCCTTCTTAATAAAATGCATCCTTTCCTCTTTTGTCTTTATCTTTGTGAACTTTCAAATTAATTAAGGTGACTCTTCATTGAAAAATGCATCCCATTCCTCTTTTTTCTTTACCCCATGACTCTTTGACTTCTCCATGGACACTCTTTTGAATTTTTTGCAACCAAAAATATATTCATTAATATTAAATAAATATCAACACATTTTAGCCAAAACATGAACATTAAAGACACCTTTAGATAATAAATGTTATGGGGCCTTTATCACCAATGCTAGACCTTTGAAATTAGTGATAATATTTCCAATAATCTCCCCCTTTTTCATTGATGGCAACCTCAAACTAAAACTACCACATCTTGAAACTTGTATAGCACATGCCAACCTACACATACTGCCATCTAAAAAACATATAATAACTCCCCCTTACTATAACACCCTATACCTATTTATGCACCTATTCTTTCTACCTAATCCTATACCTATTTCCTGTACCTATTTTTTTTCTTCTCCCTCTTTGATATCAATGGCAAAAGGCCTATCTTGGAGCTAACACTTATCTCCCACTCAACTGATGTTGATCCTCAATGATAGGAAGTAAAATAAATTACTCCCAACTCCTCCCATATATACTTGAATGTGTCTTTTGGTAGTGCCTTTGTGAAAATATCTATAATCCATTCTATATTACCAATATATTCCATATTAACCTACTCATATGTAACCTACTCTCTCAAGAAGTGATATCTAATAGGAATATGTTTTGTTTTTGAATGCATCACTAGATTCTTAGAAATATAACAATAGAACTTGTGTTGTCACATAAAATAGAAATAGGTTCATCATACTTTACCTTGATATATTTCAAAGTTTGCTTCATCTAAAGAACTTGAGTACAACATAATATTGATGCAATAATTTTTCTTTTAGCTATATAAAGTGATGTTAAATTTTATGTTTTGCTTAGCCATGATACTAAGCTATCATTGAAGAAGAAAGATCCTCTAATTTTACTCTTTCTGTCATCCAAACAACTTGCCCAATATGAATCTATATAAGAAACCAAAGTGAAATCTCTACTTTTGGGATACCACAATCCATAATCTAATGTCCCCTTGACATATCTAAATATTCTCTTCACCAACTGAACATTACTCTCCTTCAAGGCTGCTTGATATCTCATAACCATGCCTACTCCATGCATGATGTCTAGCCTTGATTCTATCATATATAAAAGATTATCAATCATAGATATATACAAATAATGCTCTGCAATAGGTGAATCTTCATCCTTACACCCCTTATTCCCTATACTCATTAGTGAACCAATTGGTGTACAATCCTCAAAACCAATTTTTTTCAACATTTGCTTGGTATACTTACTTTGAGATATGAAAATTCCTTTATCTGACTAAAATATTTGCAACCCTAAGAAAAATGACAATTCTCCAAGCATAGACATCTAAAATTATTTTTGCATATTATCAAATAATTCTTTTGTCATCTTTTAAATTTTTCCACCAAAAATTATGTCATCAACATATACCACAACAATCAATTGATGCTCACTTTTTGTTTTGAGTAGATATTATTGTTAGTAAAATATCTCTTGAAACCTTGATCTTATAGGTACTTATCAAGTCTTGCATGCCAAGCTTTGGGAGCTTGTTTCAATCCATAAAGTGCTTTCTTCAGTTTACATACATGAATACTAGAATTTGAGAGAATAAACCCATTAGGATACTTAAAGTAGACCTCCTCTTCTAGATTCTCATTCAAGAAGGTGGAATTGAAATTCATTTGAAACACTTTGAAATTTTTAAACACTACATATGCAAGAAACATTCTAATAGCATCTAGCCTTGCCACTAGTGTAAAAGTTTCTTCAAAATCTATACCCTCAATATGAGCATATCCTTTACATACTATCCTTTCTTTATTCCTAGTAACTTCATCATCTTCATTAAACTTATTTCTATATACCCATTTTGTTTCTATCACATTTTGATATTTTGGTCTAAGCACTAATTCCCCAGTATAATTATTTTTTATCTAATTTAATTCTCAATCTATTACCTTAACCCAATGCTCATCATGTCTAGATTTTGAAAAGGTTTAAGGCTAATTTTTGGATTGCAAATAAAAAATTACTTGCCCAAATTCACTTACCATCATCCTTCTGGTGTGAAATCCTTCATTAATGTTCCCAATGATGTCACTCTTATTATGATTTTTATGAACATATTTGGATCAGGTCTTGGTGTCCTTTTTCTTATTCTTCTCATGTTCATCTGACTCTTCAAAATCTTCTTCTTCAATGATTTTATGAGTATCCATTGGATCACTAGCTCTTTGTGCTACATCTTTATCTATCATGACACTTGCACTTTCAACAATCTTCTTGGTTTTATTAGTATAACATTTACAAGATTTACTTTTGCAAGAATATTAAAGAAATATACCTTCATTTTTCAAATATTCAAACTTACCCTAATTCTTATTGATTCTCTTTATGAAGCATCTGCTATCAAAAACTCTAAAATAATTAATTGTAGCTATTCTATCTTTCCATAACTCATAGGGCATCTTGTCACTATTGACTCTTAACAATGATCTATTATAGATGTGCACTAACATACCTACTACATCTCTCCAATATTTATATGGTATCTTGGATTCATTTAGCATTATCCTCACCATCTCCTAAATTGTTCTATCTTTTTGCTCAGCTACTCCATTTTGCTATGGAGTTCTGGCTACTGAATAATGTCTCTTTATCCCATGGTCTTCACAATACTCAATAAACTCATCTAATATGAATTGTCCTCAATCTAATCTCAGACACTTATTATTAAAACTAGTTTCATTCTAAAAAAATGCCTTGAATGCTTTGATGTGGCTGAAAGCTTTTGATTTTTTCTTCAAAAACATCACCTAGGTCATACGTGTAAAATCATCAATAAGAAACATGAAATATTTCTCACCTTGAGTACTTTGAGTTTTCATAGGTCCACACAAATCAGTGTGAGTTATCTGTAACATTTGAGTGGTCAAGTATTCTTTTGTTTTGAATCATCTTCTGACTTACTTCCCATGTTGACATGGCTCACAAAGTGTGTTGTAGGGCTTTATAATCTTTGGAAGATCTCTAACTGATTACTTCTTGTTGATGTTGACAAGATTGTTAAAATTTGTGTCCCATTATCTTTTACCATAGCCAACTTTCCTCAACTTAACTCAAACAACATTTTTGACCTTTGATATATGATAACATATACAAATTGTTACTTATTCTCTGAGTATCTATAATCAATACATCTAAATCTTTTCTCCTAATTTCACAACCTTCTACATAAAAATTTACTGTGTCCTTGATGACACATTTGAATTACATATAAAATATTATGCTTAAGACCTTATACATATAGAACATTTTTAGTCTTAGTTCTACCATTATCCAAACTTAGTGTATTTTTTCTAGCAATTATGGTAGTAGTATTATCTCCAAATTTCACTGTGCCACCATTAATCTTTTTTAGGGTTATAAAATTGCTCTTGTCTCCTATCATGTGCCTTGAAAATCCATTATCAATGAAACATGGATTTTCTTCATTTCTTGCATGCAAATCTATCTAGACCAACATAGACTTTTTAGGTTGTTTCCTCTACTATGAACCTGTCTGAAATTTCTTCTTGATGAATGGAGCCTTGAAACTCTGGTCCTTATTGACTAACTTGAACATGTTTCTATAGTACCAAGTTATGTGTCCAAAGTTATTTCACTTGCAACATATTATGGCCTCTTCATTAAAGCCTAATATAGGAGCAAAAGAGTTGTGGCTTCTACTTGATTTCTTGGATGAGTTTCCTTCTTGTTTTTAAAATTATTAGCCCTTTTTTGACATTCTATTTTATTATGACCATATCCATTATAATAAAAATAGTAAACATAAAAATAGAACCTATTTTTTTAATCTCTGCCTTGATTCCCTTTTGTAGCTATATTCTTTCTACCCTTCTTTGTTTGAGATATCCTCTATATTCTTAACTTCTTCCTTTAAAATTTCCTCTTTTGTAAGAGTTTCAACATAACTTTTTCCTTTTTCTATGTTAACCTGTTCTATGAAAGTAGTGGCCTCCCCTTTCTATTTTTCAAATTTGATACCTATCTTGTCTTACATAAGATATTTGATGTTCTAATATCTTATTCAACATATTAGTTCTATTCTCAAATTTTAAATCATTGGCTGCTCTATCATTAACTATTTTATTTATTTTCTCAAGATCTACTTTTAAAGAGATAATTTGAACAACATGCCTTTCACATTATTCACTTAATTTTTGTAACTAAGATATTAGATCTTCTTCAGTCTTTTTCACTTCTTTACTGTGTGCTTGTAGATCTTAAATTATTTCTTGTTCTCTTTTTCATTTTTCTCAATTTAGCACTTCAATATGTGATTCTTCTTCTCAAGAGATTGTAATTCTTCAAAGGCACAAATGATTTTTCCTTCTAGATTCACTTCATCTTCATCTTCATCTTATTCTTCTTCTTGATCATTTGTACTTTTTATTGTAGAGGCATCTTCATGTATGGTCATGAATAGAATCTCTTCTTCATCTAAATCACTAACTCCACTATCTTCAGCTGAGCTAAGATATTTAGAGTATTAACTCTTCTTCTCAAATCCATTCTTGAATTTACCTTTGAAATTCTTCTTGTATGTAGACCTTCCTTCTTCATTATCACCATTACTTTTATCTAGGCACTTAGCTATAAAATTTCCAATATTTAAATAATTAAAACATTTAAATGGTAATTTTCCTTGATATTTATCTATACCCTTTTTTTGCTTACAGATGAATAGAGATTCATTGTCATCTTCATCATCGCCAGAGTTATCACTTGGCTCTTGAATCTTATCCTTGCCTTTCTTTGATGTCTTAAAATTAGATTCCCTCTTTGAGGTTTTATTTTATTCGGTCCATATCTCATATGCCATAAGAATACCAAGTAGTTCATCCACCTTTAGCTTGGCTAGATCCTTCATCTCCTTGATTGTTGAAACCTTTGCATCATATCTCATTGGTAGAGATCTCAAAACATTTTGTACCACCGTATATTATTCTAAATTTTCTCTAAGGCCTTGAATATAATTAACTATTTGATTAACCTACAAAAGATAACTCATTATATTTTTGTCCTCTTCCATTTTAAAACTCTCAAACTATCTTCTGAAAGTTTGGAGCTTAGATTGTTGAAGCTTTCCATCACTTTTATAAATATTTTCAAGATTTATCAAAGTCTCATGAGCAGATTTGCATTACATAATTCTAACATATTTTTATTCACATAAACCACATAAATTGTCATGTAAAACTTTAGCATTATTTTCACTTGCCTTCTTTTCTGTCAGAGTAGTCACAATTGTTTGTGGCTCTTCGTATTCCTCCATAATTGCTTACCTAATTTCAAATCCAAGTGACATCAAATAATTCCTCATCCCTATGATCCAAAAATAATAATTTTTTCCATCAAAAAAAAATTCAATATTTGTATAAAAACCTTCATATGATCTAGCCATCATGCTTTCTCCGATCTACCTTCAAGTTGTAAAACTTTTTCAAAAGGAACCTACTCTGATACCAATTGTTAAGCATGATATATACTAAGAGTGGGGTGAATTAGTATATCATCTATCTTATAAATATTTTACTTAATAAAAATACACTTAATCATACATTCAAGATATGCAATAAAAATGAAATAATAACATGCACCACACAAGAGAGAGACACACTAGATTTTTACGTGGAAACCTAAATTAAGAAAAACCATGGAGAACAATCTCAAGTATATGAATGAACACCCACTCCAATTACAAAGTTTTCAATCATAAAATTACAATATCACCAACATAACAAATATTTTTTATCACCAACTTATAGGAGCACCAACCTCTCTTGTGTATAAAACACAACTATCTCTCAATGTTGCTTTCTCAATAAATGATAGAAATATACAATATCTCTTTATATTCTCACCTTTTATCTTATATAAAAAAATTGCAAACCATGCACTATCTTATATATTATAAATAGATTCCCAAGCTTTTATTTATATCTTTCCTAATGACCTTTGGCATTCACCCTTTGTGACTCTTCACTCCTCACAAAAAATGATGTCAATCTTGCATAACCCTTCAAATACTGATATTTGAAAAGTCACATTGTGACCCTTCATAATAAAATGTGTCTTTTCCTCTTTTGTCTTTATCTTTGTGAAATTTCAAATTCCTTAAGGTGACTCTTCATAGAAAAATGCATCCCATTCCTCTTTTGTCTTTATCCCATGATTATTTGAATTCTCCACGAGCCTTATTTTGACTTTTATACAACCAAAAATATATTCATTAATACTAAATAAATATCAACATATTTTATCCAAAATATGAAAATTAAAAACACATTTAGATAATAAATGCTATGGATCTTTTATCACCAATGTTAGACCTTTGACATCAATGATAATATTTCCAATAGAACTTAGAGAGAAGTAGGTTAGTGTAATAGAAGGAACCAAAACTTCATATGTATATTCTATCCAGCATAAGGTCACACACCTTGGATAGTTTTCATTACTTCAATATGAATGAGAACAAATCACATATTATTGCAAAGGATGAACTCTTGAGTGATAAGATTTTTTGGCACACCTGGTGAGATAGTAGCACAAAATATTATTAAATTACTCATCATCCAATGACTCAAATTTATAAACAAGTTTTTTAAGTAGTCCAAGTGCCTAAAGAGAATCAGTTGGTATGTATTTTAGTCCTCCATTTTGCAAAAATGCAACTTTTATATCTTCATATCCTTCATATCAATATGAGAATATTTATGGATTCACCTCAAGTGGAATTGAACTATAAGTATATAAATATTATCATGACATTTACAACATTCCAACCATTAATCATGTTTCCAATCAGCCTTAGCAAAATCATGTTATTTCCAATCAACCTAAAAAAAGTGTGCAAAAGATAATAGTTGAATTTGAGAGGTAATGTATGGATATTGATCAGGAAGATGAATACAATAGGTATCAATAAGATATTGCATATCAAGCCTATATATATCATCAAGAGATATACTTGTTGAAGAGATATAATGAGGATAAAAGAGAACAAATATACTAACAACCCATGATAGTATAATAAATTGATTCCAAAACCCCAATTAGGAAATAAAAAGAACTAGAAACCCTTAAACCTTTAAAAGAGTCTACTTACTTCAAAATTCTAAGTTTTTAGGACTCATGATCCTATTAAATATCCTATGCTTGTGCATAATTTATTAATTATTCCACAAGATCCTGAGACCATTCCATCTTTGAAACTTTTTTGGACCACTACCCTTGACTATGTCATGCCTAATCTTGAGAAAGAGCCTTCTCTTTTGTCAATAAAAAATAAAGAGATGGAAAAAGTTGTAGAAGACAAACCAAGAAATTTTATAAATTTATTAATCCCTTCACCAATCACTTAAATTTAATTTATCCATGAATATCAAAACATATCACAATGTGAGAGGTTGATTGTTGAGTGGAAATATAAGAATGAAGCATTACTAACACAAATTTCTTTCCCTTGTTTCAAATAAATCTTAATTGAAAATATTTTTTCTAAATCTCAAAGCCTTATTAATGTCTTTTCAATCCCAAATACCATTAAATATCATCCAATAATGAGCTATATTCCTATTCCACCAAATTAAACCTCTTACCCTCCCACCATCTCCCTTTTTAAAGGAGAACCTATTTTATGGAAGGTAGAAGAAGAATATCCAGGTGAAGAGGAAAATTTGAAATGCGATGATTATCAAGAGTTGTGTTGGTAAATAATATTAAATTTGGAATAGAATAATATCATATTTTTTCCCTTGAAGATCAAAATTACATTGTAGTTTCAAGTGAATCTCAATAAGTCTCTCATGAAAATATTCAAGTTGATATTGCAGTAGTTAGTGAAATTGAAGTAGTCGTTTCATAAGGTAACATCCCTATACATGAAATAAGTAAAGATGAAGTAGATAAAATTAAGGATCAATAAGATTTTTAAGAAGATCTTGAACAATTTTTAGTAGTTGATAATCAATATTTCATATCTAAAGGTGCCATAAAAATCAAAGAACATTGTTACATTGGAAGTATTTCTTAGTGTTGAAGAACAACATGAGTTGAGAATTGAACTATATTATGAGTTTTTTTATGTTGGATATATGTTTGTTTCATTTTATTCACTTTGAGACAAGACAAATAGGTTGATAGGCAATACAAATTTTTATCCAACAAGAATGGCACTCAAAAATTAGCTTGTTCCTCATCTTTGTCTCCAAGAATGTTTTGAACTATATATATTGAGTGTTTAGTAGGCAAACATCCTACCAAAGTCTCCAAGAATGTTGAAAATTTTTCCACCGTTTGTCAAAATTTCTTATGTGTAGGTTTTAAAAATGAATCCATTCATGAAGTGAATATTTAAAAAATTATAAAATTCTCAATAATAAATCATAATTACAAATTTTGATAGAGGTTTCTTCTTTTTGTCAAACTAGTTAGTTGCAAGCTAGTGAATGCAATTTTCAAATGCTCGGTACATGAAGGTGAAGAAAAGTTTGTTATAAAATTATTATGGGGATTTTAGGTAACATATTTAATAAATATTAAACTAAATGTTTTTAATTTTCATTGGATTAACTTTATGAATCATTATTAATAAGAAAAGGTGCTCTAAAATCCTTCTTAGACCCTAATGGCTCGGGTTTAGGAGACGTATTTACATTTTTGAGTTATTTGCTTCAAAAAATTATGAGATATTTATGTGGAATAAATTAAACTAATAAACATTAATAAATAATAATTTCATGTCTAAAAATGGTTAAAGGCAAAGGCATAGGGATCATGGTTTTAATCAAACAAGAGAGATAGTTAGAAAAGGCAATTTTTTGATTAGTTTAGGAGATTGTTTGAACATATCCAATTGTTTTAATAATGATACTAGTTATTAAAGGTAATAATTATAAAATAATTAGGTATTTAATCCTCATAAAACTTAATAAAATGATAAAACTCAGACCTAAAGACATTTAGAAATGAAATTGTGCAAGCTAGGAAACACCAAAAAGGTCATATTTTGAGTTTTATTGAATTAAATACCTAAAAATTTGACATATAAATATAATTATATGTAATTTAATTTTAATAAATGGTTTAATTTATTTAATTTACCATAGGAAATATTAAAAAATACATGTCTTTTCATGAAGGAAATTAAGGTTTTTTCACTAATTTGCTCATAAATGGAGTTAGAAATGAGTGTTTCAGGTCCTTCCAATGAAAAAATAATTTTATATTGTGTATAATTAATTAAAATGTATTAATAAATAATAATTAAATTAAAAACAATTCAAAATAGGCTCAAATAATTGAAAAACATCTCTAGTTCACCCTATGGGCATCAAGCCGACACTTTTTGTGAATTTTTGTTTGAGAGTTTGGTGAAGAGTTTAGGATATTTAAAAATTTGTATAGGTATTAACAATTAATAACTATAAAATTATAATATTTATAATGTTTAGTGAGGCCTTTAACTCATTTTAGACCCCATAATCCAAACCAAGGTTTCTTGAATCCAAAAGAGCACAAGAGAGCATAAAATGGCATTTTTTGAAGTTATGTGTGAAAATTGGAGATGTAAATTTATTTTAAGGTATATTAAACCATTTTTATTATGTTAAAATAATATTTAGACTCTTTTATTTATCAAATAATGTAAATTCATCAAGTTCCATGTTCTCATAGTGCATTGAATAACCTTATAAAGTTATATAAGATAGGCATATCCAAGAAGAAATAATATGGAGCTATGTTATTGTCACCATAAAGTAAATTATTAACATAGATATTTAATGATTAATTAAAAATAAAAATTATTATCTCTATAACTTATACACGCCATTTGGGCTAAATTTATAAAAGGTCAAGTCAAATATAAGAAGCTTTCAAGGAGCCCTAGAAAAATGAAGTTTAAAATATACAAAAGTGGATGAGTTGAGTTGATATATTGGTTAATATTTGAGTCCATATTTTCATGAAAAGTACTAATTAAATAATAAACATTCAATCCCTTTCATACTAGTCCCCCCTTTAGGTTAAATTTATAAATTTGATAAGATAAACATGCATGCAAATTACAAGGTAGTTGAAGTCAAACTCTAAGTTGAAAGTCAAGAAAATTCAAGTAAAAGCTAAAGATGAAATAAAGGTAAATAAATTAAAACTTAAAGATGAATTAAAAATTAAAAATATTTAATTTAAGATCAAAATGATTTCAAACTATTCACAAGGAGTTAAATGAAGTGAAGATCAAGATCTCTTCAAGACTAAATACTTTCTAAGGATGAAAGGGACCTTTGACTTTTAAAAAAAATTAAAATTAATCTCTCTCATTTACACACCATATTAAAAGGAAAATAAAATTTATACTTGAATATTATATGTTGTAATTTGGTCGAATTAAATATGGAGTTTAAGTTTGAGTTAAAGTTTCATTTGATGAAGAGTGAACTATGACTAGCATGTGGACTCATCTCTTTTGGAGTTGACTTATCTTATATATCTCTTATTCATTTATATATGTAAATTAATTTTTAAATTATTTATTATATTATTATTTTGTTTTACAGAAACTATTTAAAAATTTATACTACTTCACCTTTGAAGTAATATAAAGCAAAAATTTTCTCCGCTTTCAGGTTGTTCATAAAGGGTGTGGTTAATATTCATTGATGCAGCTTAGTGAATGATTATTTTTCATATGTTTATGTGTAAATATCCCATATTTATGTAGAAAATAATAGATATTTTAGGTAATATAAAGTTTCTAAGTCTATATTCTACCTAATCTATAAGTGAATTCAACCATTGTTCATTCCTTCCAAATTAGTATGAGTGTTTGTCTAAACCTCTGTGTCAAATATTGATGCAAGAGCCATTATATAAATATGAAGTAAATTTTTGAAGGATATCAAGATTCCAAAGTGTGTCCAACATAGGCATAATTTTTATTCATATTGTTTTATCACCCCAATTTTTAGTTTTCATTTCCATTTTCAGTTTTAGTATTGCTCCTTCTACCCATTTCCTAGTAAAAAAATCTTAAAATTAGATAATTTAAGATAAGTAGGTGAGTGTACCAAAGGGAAAAATCACTTAATATTTATATTATCTACAACATAAGGTCCTACACCTTGGATATTTTATATTATGTCAATAGGAGTCATAACAAATCACACATTCTTGCAAGGGTGCACTTTTGAGTGATAACAATTATTGCTAATAGACATTTATTGCATATTTTCCACCAAACATGAATTAGGGATTTATTATTTACCAATGTGGTATTAATTTCAATATTAATAAATTTTTAGATATTTTTTATATTTCTATTCCCATGGGACTAAAAAAATTGAGAATTTTATATGTAAGCGTCCAATCTATTTGATAATTTTCTAAATAGTTACCAGTAAAACTCAACCATTTTATATTTTATGATACAAAGGAAACAAGTTTGAATGGATGGATAATTTCAAAATTATTTTGATGAAATTAAAGAATATCTAGCCAATTCAAAAATATGATTTCACTTATTATATCATCCACCTAACACATCTTAGGTAACCTTTTATCATAATAGGATAATGTGCATAAAAAGAGAGATATTTATTACATTAGTTTCACATTGGTTGATTATGAAAATACTTAAAACTCAATAGATATTTTATGTTTAGAAAATATGTTTGACATGCCAACACTTAAATAGTACATGATTAATATAGAAGCACATTGTATTGAAAATATTGATCCATTGAGGTGTATCATGTCTTAGCCCTATTTTGACAAACACATCATTAAATGGGTCACATTACTCATTGAGTTAAATTTTGAATTTATACCACAAAATTTGGTAAAATGGAAAGTCATTTTCAACTAGCTCATTATGGATCCTTTATTGAGTTGACTCATATAGATGATGTTTTTCATGATGAGTTTGTTATATTTACCAATGTGAAAAAATGACTACATATTGTGATGGGTGTAATTGTTTTTTAGGTGTTAGGTTAGACATTGAATTAGTGAATCCTAGAGGCTAAACAATATAACTTGTATATCATTTTATATTTTCATGTACCAAAAACATAGCAAAGTATAAGGCTTTGATTAAAGGATTACATGACTTACATGGTTAAATATTACACACACACACACACACACACACACACACACACACACACACACACACACACATATATACATATATATATATATATATACATATATATATATATATGTATGTATATATGTATGTATGTATATATGTATATATATATATATATATATATATGTATATATGTGTGTGTGTGTGTGTATATACACACACACACACACACATACATATATATATACATATATACATAAATACATATATACATACATACATATATGTATATATACATATCTATCTATCTATCTATCTATCTATATATACATACATACATACATACATACATATATATATATATATATATATATATATAATTTTATGGTTACTATCAACTTGTAATCATTGAAATGATGGGTTCATTTCAAACAAAAAAATACTTCTCATTGATATCTTGTGCATGGTTTAATCACTCACAATGATGAGTTTGAGATTGGAAACATTCCTAGAAGAAATAGTCATCATGTTGATTTTATAGATATCACCACTTAATTTTTTATTATATATATTATTTATGTTCATTTTATATTAACTATTAATATATTACAATAAGCCACCATCACACTACCATTTATACATAAATTATATGTATTTTCCATAGAAAATGATACACTTATTATAGACTGCTCTCTCTCTCTCTCTCTCTCTCTCTCTCTCTCTCTCTCTCTCTCTCTCTCTCTCTCTCTCTCTCTCTCTCTCTCTCTCTCTCTCTCTCTCTCTCTCTCTCTCTCTCTCTCTCTCTCTCTCTGTGTGTGTGTGTGTGTGTGTGTGTGTGTAGAGAGAGAGAGAGAGAGAGAGAGAGAGAGAGAGAGAGATTAGATGAGACTATTACCATAAAATTTTCATAACATGACAAAATAAAATTGATAATAAATGGTATTGGATATGTTATTAATGATGAAAATATTTTCAATATTTATTTTAATACTAATTTAGTTAGATGTATTAGGTGTAAGGATTCTAAAATTTCATTATATGAGGTTTATTTTAGCGAATGTTGAGGACATTTTAGTGGGAAATCCATGTCATATAAGTTACTAAGAATGGGTACTTATTGGCCTCCACTGGAACACAAAGTTAAAGAGTATGAAAATGTTTTTAAATAATGTCATTGACATATTAATTTAATGTGATCACTATATATACGTATATACATACATACATACATATGGTAAAAGACACAAACACACACACACACACACACACACACACACACACACACACACACACACACACACACACACACACACACACACACACACACACACACACACACACACACACAAACACACACACACACACACACACACACACACATTATTGCTATGGATAGAATTTGTGACTAGTCTTTATGTCAAATTAGTCATCTTGAATTCATATTCTCCTTGGGGAGAATAATGGTTGTCATCATCAGAATTAGTCATATATATATATATATATATATATATATATATATATATGATAAGCTTTCTCATTTTCATCTTATTGCTAAGTTAAGACTATAAACTCGACTCTAGGCATTCGATGCTTATGAAATGAAGAACTCCTCATATTTATAAGATGAAGTGAGAATATCGATGATAGACACAAAGATGTTGAATCGATGGACAACAAAAGGTAAGATGCCAAAAGCTAGTGGATTATGGGCACACTATGTACCACCTAACAAGACAAAACAATTATCGTGCCCAGAATCATGGCTATAGGTAGATCTCGTAACTAGTCTTTATGTCAAATCAATCATCATTGAATTTATGTGTGTGTGTGTGTATGAACGTATACATATATACTATAGATATATACATATGTGTGTGTGTGTGTGTGTGTGTATTTATATATATATGTACCTATATACATATATATACATACATATATATATATATATATAAAGTATATATAATATATGCATATATACATATATACAAATACATACATACATATATATACATATACATATATATATATATATATGTATGTATGTATATGTATATATATGTATATATATATATAATATATATATATATATATATATATATATATATATATATACATATGTGTGTGTGTGTGTATTTGTACACACACACACACACACATATATTAAAATTTCAAATAAAGACTCCTAAACACTAAATTATTTAACCATGAAAATTTTCATATCATATACTTGAACTGTTTAATATTTTAAAAACTAGAAAAATAATTTATAATAGACCCTTCCTCAATTTCCATCAAAGCCTAATTCTTTCTTGATTTCAATTTTCTTCATCCTGATCTCTCCTTGTTATCTATCTTTGCACTATCCATCTTCCAAGATGCTTGACTTCCCTTTATCTCCATCTATTTCCAGCTATTATGCAAAAATTTATGGCATGATTCTTTCCACAGAAATCTTCATAATTCAATTTAACCAATTATAACCACAAAAATCACTATGTCATGCCACAAAAATCAAGTCAATGTGTTCCATAATGATGTAAATTGTCTAAAACTCAATGACTTAACCATAATTCCTAAATAATCATAATATTAAACATTATAAACCAAATGATATCTTTAACTTAACAATGCCATTAAATACCATGTAAAAATGAAATGATTCAAAATTCTATTAACTCCACATTAATAATGATGCCTCAAATAAAATTTAATCTATACTTATGACCATGAAATAAACTTTAATAATTCCTAAGGTTAAAAAACTTTCTCTAAGTTAATCATCAACCACTCATATATGTTCGTAGATTAATACCATAGAATCAATAAGGTAATTCAAGCCTATCCAATTATAACAATGAATTTAGACAACTCAAGCATGTATTAAGATTTATTTATAGGCCCTATATTAAAACAATTTGTTTTATAGATACTACATTAACGACCCTGCATAACATTCTATTATAGTGTTAGAAATAGATATTACTAGAAGAAATTATAAACATTGCTACAATAGCAGATTCTAACTTTGCAACATAGTAATATCAATTTAATATTTTGGAGCATGAGTTATGAAACTATAAATAAATGAATTAAGCTAATTAAACATTTCATTTTACCTCATAAAATATTTTCCACACTTATTCAATCCATATGGTACATAAATATAGACAATGGAGTAAAATAAAAATATAAGAATCTAATAAAATTCAAACATGATAATCAATCAAATTTAAATGTAGAAAGTACATTAATAACCAAAAGCATGATGAAAGCAATATTAAAAAATTAGTAGTTAACAAACAAATTATAATCTATGTGGTGTGTTCTAGGTTTCACATTTATTTCTCTCCTTCCCCACATGTATCCATATACACCATCTTCTCCAATGATACTCTTCCTCAGTCATAGTCAAGAGGGTGGAATCCATTTTGCATCCACATCATTATAAATGAATAATGGTCAGACCATATCATTTAAAACCTATAATAAACTTTTATAATATAATATACTACCTAATCATTATTAAAATATATCATAATAAAATACGACCAACTAATTAATAGTTAACTATCATAATCATAAGAAACAAACACTATCCATACTCAAAATAAAATTAATTCTAATTACTTAACACATTAAGTAAACCACTCAATAACCAAAAAAATAGTAACAATAAGTTTAGAGGAAAATTTTGGATATAACATTCTTCCCCCCTAAAGTTGGTTATCATCCCAATGACACTTATTTCAACAATAGTCCTGAGATAAAATTGTGTTTAACAGAAATTTAAAAAATATATACAAAAATTTACTAAGTAAATAAATGAGGAAATAACTTACGAAACTCTTCATAATATTCCAAAGTCTCACTATCTTTACAATATTTTTTCCATTAGACCTTGATTTTTTATACTTATCTATTACATAAACTAAGTTTGCGAGTGTCAATTATTCTGATTAGTTCTATTGTGACCACCCTAGGATCTAGAACTTGTAAAGCATTCCAATCCAACATATTAGAAGGATCAAAAACATAATTTTTAAGATAGGAGACATGGAAAACATTATGTATTAGTGATAAATCTAGTGGCAAAGTAAGATTTCAACCCATAAGATTCACAACTTCCCATACCTCAAAAGGCCCCACATATCTAGGAGATAATTTGACTAATTTTCCAAATCTGATTGAGATTTTATATGGTTTAACCCACATAAATACTTTTAATCCAACTAAAAATTACCTCATTTTTATTTTTAGATAAACATATCTATTATATCTATCATTTAATTTTTTCCTTGTTAACTTACCCTGATCTTCCATTTCAAGAAGCATATCTAGACCAAAGACTACCTATCTTAAACTTGTCTTAGTTGATTTGTATTTTACACCTTCTTCCATATAATTTCTCAAATATATCTATTTTTATGGTTTATTGGTATTATTTTTTGTAAACAAACTCAACCAATCAAAGTATTCTTTTGACCTATAGTGATAATCGATGTAGTACATTCTCAAAATATCTTTTAACACCTGATTCATCCTCTCTATTTATCCATTTATTTTTAGATGGTACATTATACTAAAGTTTAACTAATTACCCAAAGTTAAATTAAGATTCAAATAGAATATAGAGTCATTTTAGGGTCCCTATCTAGAATAATATTTTTTAAAACTCATAAAACTATACACTTCTTTCATGAATCTGTTCACAAGTATAGGGTCATCATATGAAATGTTAACATGAATTCAGTGAGCTATTTTGATTAGTTTATCAATAACCACCAAAATCATGTCATTTCAGTTCTAAAACATCAATAACCCTTAGAAAAAGTCCATGCTAATGACATTCCACTTTAATTTTGGTATAGTATAAGGGTATAACAACCGAATAGGATGTACATGCTCAACCTTAATTCACTAACATTCTAAGCATTAAGAAACAACATTTGTTGCATCCTCATTAATTACTTTTCATAAATATAATGGTCTCATCTCTAATAAAGTCTTAGTCACACCTAGGAGTCATTAATAAGTAGCATTTTGTAGTTATTTTAGTCCTACAGTCCTTAAATTATCCGTATTTGGTATATAAATCCATCCTTTATACCTCAATAAACCATCATCCTCAAATTTAAATCCCTCATACATGGATCTTGAAAATTTTGAGCCAATGTTAGCTTAACCTCTTTGTAAAATTCATATCTTAGAGACAATTTCACCACTTGATCATGAAAAATACTCTTGATAGTATCCAAAACTACTATATACCTTTGATGACTAAGGGAATCTATAACCCTATTTTCCTTCCCTTTTATAAAATTAATGTCAAAATCATAATCTATCAATAAATCTAACCATTTTTTTCATGTGCATTCAAGTTACGTTGGGTGAAGATATAATTGAGTCCCAAGTTATAAATCTTAAGTTAAAATGAATTTCTCAATAGATAATGCCTCCAAATCTATAAGGAATGCACAATTGCAAAAAATCTTAGATCATGTGGGGCATAATTTACCTTTTATAATTTTAATTTTCTAAACTCATAAGCTACAAGAAAACCTTTTTTCATGAGAACTCCTCTAAGACCATCTCCTGAAGAATTGATTATCATCTAAAATTGACCATTTAGATCGAGAACTCTCGATATTGGTGCTAAGGTAAGTATTCTTTTTAGCTCTTGAAAAGTTTCCTCATACTTCACTGACCACATGATCTTTTAGTTTTTTTGATATATTATAAAATTTTGGAACAAACTTCCTATAATATCTTTCCAAACCCATAAAACTCCTAACTTCATGGACATTTTAAGGTGTTATCCATTCCACAATGGATTTAATCTTTGAATGATCCACATATATTCCTTCTACATATATAATGTGTCCAAGGTACTATACCTTTTTTTTAAATATGGAACACTTTAAATTCTTCCCAAAAAGTTTATGTTTCCACAACCATTGTAGAACTAACTCCAAATTTTCTAGGTGTTCCTCCCTAGATTGAGAATAGATAAGGATATCATCTAAAAATACTAATACAAAAAAATATAGATAATCTATGAACACATTGTTTATGAAATTCATAAATGTTTTTGGTGCATTTATTAGCCCAAAAGGAAGTATCATGAACTCATAATTCATGTATCAATTTATTAATGATATTTTTAAAATGTCTTCCTCAAAAAACTTTAACTGATGATATCCTTCTTAAAGATCAATCCTTGATAAAATGGATGCTCCACACATTTTATCAAAAAATAATCAATGTGATGTAAAGGATACTTACTTTTCATTGTTTCTTGATTAAACATCTTATAATAAATACATGGAAAAAATATTCTATCATTTATCTTAATGAACACATCTAATGTACCACATGGTGACACACTTAATCAAAATAACCCTTTGGACAATAACTCTTGAAGTTGAGCCTTCAAATCCAATAATTTAGTTGCCATCATTTTGTAGTGGGATTTAGACTATGATTCAAACCTTGGAATGATGTAAATTGATAAATTAAATTCTATATTAGGAGGTAAACCTAAAAATTCTTTAGGAAAAAATCTCAAAAATCCTAGTGAAAAGGATAATCATCAATAGAAGGTTTCTTTGATTCCTCCATCTCATTTAATTTTGAAATAAATGCTTAACACCCTTTCCTCTGAGTTTTCTTCAACTAAATTTCATAAATCTTCCTAAACTTAAACTCCCTCTTTGCTCCTTGAATTTGGGTCTGATTACTCAAATCATTTAGACATTCAACCCTTTTATGTAGATAATCTACCTTGGCTTTATGTTGAGCTTACCAGTTTACTCCTATGATCAAATCATATGAACCTAATGAATATAAAAATTTATCCACTATCATGGTGATTTATAGTAGTTTGATCCAAGCTTTGATCAAACATTTATCAACCTTAACCTTGGATTCATTCATGTATTGAACCGAGCATGCATTTTCCATAACACCAAATCTCATAGATGACTTGTTCAGCATACTAAGAGCAATAAAAAATTTATTAGCTCTAGTGTCAATCAAAATTAAAATTATTTGACAAAATAAATTACCTAATAGATCAATAGGATAATCTTGAATCTCATCTTCCATAACTATGTGAATCCTCTACTATAAATATCCCTACTATGGAGTGAAACCATTACTTTTATAATGATCACTTCGACAAATGAAGCATCTATCAAGTCTTCCCTTCTAATCAAATTTTTTATTTCCTTTGAAACCTCATCTAAAACCATAATAGGGTTTCCTATTCCCTAAATCATTATTAAACTTATGATTCTAGCTCTTGAGAAGGTTTTAGAGTTTACACTCCTCTTCCAATTATAATTTTTGAAAGTTGTTTTAGGACCCCCAAACTTTTTCTTAAAATTTTCTTTGACTTGAGAATGTTACTTTAGCTTTTGATCCTACTTAACTTCTTTTTCAAATACTTTATCCTTAGTATATGTCCCATACACATCCACTTCACACCCAATTTGAGGTTTTAATCCCATAATAAATGTCATTATGTGAAACCATTCATCTATATGATTTTATGGAATGTACTTTAGGATCTTAGTGAATTTATGCTAGTAATCATTCACTAAAAGGTCTCACTATTTTATATTCTAAAAATATATTAGCTTTTTAACAAAATAGATCTGGGTCAACCATCATGATTTGAACAAGGTCACAAACTACTCCACCATGGTGGTGGTAGATTCAAGGTTCATCTCTAGTTTATTGTTTTCCCTCCACTTAGTTGCTTCACCATCCGAATGGTAATATCCTCAAAATAATTTAATAATCTTAGATAAATCCTAAATCTCAACATTCATTTACATCTCTAAAAATGGTTGCATCAAACTTTGGGAAATAAACCTTTTTCATATATCATGTAAGCTCAATAGTAAAATGTGATCTCACATCTTTGGGTACCTCTTCTTACCTAGGTTATTGAAAAATTTCTTGATAAACAAGATGTTCTTTAGGTTTATTTTGAATTTTTTCCTCAACACGGACATGAACTTCCTATTCAAGGGCAACTAGATGGTCTCTAGTCTCATTCATGACTATGATAATTTATTCAAGATTGGTAACTTGTTCAACAAAAAAATAATTTGATTCAACTAGAGGGTTAACATTATTAGGAATAAATTTACCCTTACCAGCTGACCTTTAACATGACTTTTTTTTCTAAATAAATAAAAATAAGAAAATACTAGTGGAATCATTAAGTCCAAGAATTTGAGCCTTATCTATGATCCTATAATGTATAAACCCCTTAGGGTTAACAAAAGTTAGGTTAGTTTTTTATTTAAATAAAATTCAAAATTAATATGGAAATAATGATCCCTAACTAAATGTATCATTTAATATAATTGAAATATTAACCATAATATTTAAGCATGATTCATTTAGCAGAAATCCATATTATACATGTTGATTTCTTTTCATAATTCCAACATATAAATAACAATAATTAACCAATATAATGATTCATCCACTACTGATTAAGTAATTCAATAAGTAAAAATAAGTTAAATTTAAGTGTTGTTAAGTTATAATTTACATTAGATAGTATAACTATAAAAAAAATACATATCTGAATAATCATATTATAACATAATGTTGCACATAACATACTATTCCGAATGTACTTGTTAATATTTGAAATTAATATTAAGTAAATCCTTTATCTATTAACTATTGGAAGGGAAAGTAGGGTATAATCCAAGTTCTTTTCCACACCAACCATAGACCATTTATCCCCAACAAAATTTCACAATAAGGGAATGGTCTTCCCTTCATAAATGGGCATATAGTGATAGTACAGAGATCAAGAAAGTTAATTAAAAATCCATGTGATATAAGATAACTATCACATGCATCATATCATAAAGAAATATGTTATAACATGATATCATGCAATACATGCAAACTAAATCAAATAGGTGAAATGACAATATTCAAACCATAAAAATTACTTTGGCCAAAGTTTTCATATTATGTTTAGATCTCTAGGATTGGTAAATTTCACACATACTACTCAATTGGATTACATCAGCTCTACCTATTAGTGACACTAAGTAAATTAGTGACATCCATCTCAACTATTTATTTAGTGTTAGTAATATCAGATTAATATGAAAACAAATTAAATACTAAATCAATAGATTTAGTATATAGATTACCATACAAAATGTCATGGCATATATAAATACAAGGGAATCCTATATATAAAATCCATTGTATGCATCTTTATAATTAAGATATAAATCATAAACTTGATATTAATAAATTATAAGATAAAATAACCACAACACATATCAACAAGCAACATATAGATTGCTACATAATTCCATTATAGGCATTCTTATTACTAGAATGTCTTCTATCAATCTATTTTCATTTTGATAATAACATATTATAATTCTGTGATTTTAAGTCTACCATATATCCACAAATAAGTATTCCACTTAACAAAATAATGTTTCACATGTCATAAACCAAATCACCAAATAATGTTTAACTGAAAGTTTCTTTGAACTCAGTTAATTACCCTTTCAATTTTTATCTCATTTTTAAATGACATAATAAAATACATTCATGATTCCATCCAATTTCATATAATCATATATCAATTATTATTACTAAAAATACAACCACATAATAACAACCAGTTTGATACTTAATCCAAAACACAAAATGCTATTTACATATAATTTGGTCTACCTATTATCTATGGGCTCAAATTATAATAATTATTCATCTAGCTAACTAAAAATATTAAAGTATTCATAAGTAATGAATTCAATGAATACCCTTTTTAAATGATTGCAAACTATCCAACTAAAAGTATAATTTAAACTTTTAGTCATATCCAGTCATTAATAATTCCCATATTTTGATAATGCAATATGTTAAAAACCCAATTCGATTTTGATCCTCCTATCAATACAATAATGGAATAATTTACATAATTAACTAAAGTATGAAATTGGGACAACACTCATTTCATTGACCTTTACCCCATATGTAAAATATTTAACTTTGAATATACTAATTCAAAAACTCTCGTTCAAATTTAAATAATCCATATATGTATTTGTACCATATACTATATGGACAATTTAACTTATATAAAACTCAACTTAAAAAAAATACCACTGTACAAAATTTAACCATTTGAGGCAACATATATACCAACCATATTTCACTAAATCAACCCAAATCAAAACTATGAAATAATAATGAAATATATACTCCTTCATTTGTTATTCCAAAATAAAATATTCCTAAGAACTGGTTTTTGGCTCAGAGGGTCCTTCATATTTGACCCTGTGGACATGTCAAACCCATCCTTAGGGTAATGTATAAATGGCTGAAATAAAAATTACAAATATCTAACCTAAGACTAAAAATTAATGCTTAATTCCATATACTCAGTTGTTCAAACAAAATAAAAGAAACCTCATAAGCACAACACAATATTTTCATTTGTACACAGACTAATGAGGATGACCCTAATAAAGGTTTCAACCAAAACATCATCAATGGTTATTCAAAACTAAGGGTTTACATTTATTAAAACAAATTAAATAATTTCATAATAATTGAAACAATCATAGGGTCAAACCCTATTACTTTTTATATTTTCATTCATTCACAAAAACCCATAACATTATTTACAACCTAGTAACCAATCTTGGTTTCTTTCAACTCAATAACCATAACTATGAACACACACACAACCATTTTGAAGGGAGAGGGTTTGATATATGTTTGACACTCTAGATGGTTATTACCCATCCATAGGGTCAAACATATGCATATATATATATATAATTTCAAATAAAAATTTGTAAACCCTAAATTAATTACCCATGATAATTCTCATAGCATACACATGAATTCTTTAAGAATTTGAAAACTAGAAAAAATAATTTATAATAGATCCTACCTCAATTTCCAATAAATCCTAAATTATTTCTTGCTTTTAATTTTATTCCCCTCGATCTCTCCTATTCTCTTTCTTTCCACCATCTCTATTCAATGATGTTTGGCTTCCCTTTATCTCCATATATCTCTACCTAGTATGCTAAAAAATTTGGCATGTTTTTTTCCACAAAAATATCCATAGTTCTAGTTAACTATTTGAAACCCAAAAAATGTCTATGACATGCCTCAAAAATCAAGGCAATGTGTTCCATAATGAATCAAAGAGTTTAGAACTCAATTAACTAACCCTAATTCATGAATATTTTGAATATAATAATAATCTTAAACATTATAAATCCAAATATATCTTTGACTTAATAATTCCATCAAATACTATGAAAATATGAAATGATTTGAAGGTCTATTGACTACACATTAATAATCATGCCTCAAAGAAACTTTTATATGTGCTAATGACCATGAAATAAACTTTAATAATGCCTAAGGTTAGAAACCTTGATCTAAGTAAATTAACGTCCACTCACATATGCTCTTAGATTAATACCATACAATCAATAAGGTATGTAAGCTAAGTAAACATTTCATTTTACCTCAAGAAACATTTTCCACACTTATTCAAGCTATATAGTACATAAATGCAGATATTGGTGTAAAATAGGCATTAAGAATATCATAAATGAAAAAATGATAATGAATAACATTTAAATGTATAAAGTAAATTAGTAACCAAACTCATGTTGGAAGCAATATTAACCAACTAGCAATTAGAAAACAAATTTTATTCTATGTGTTATGTGTTGGGTTTCACATTTCTTTGTCTCCTTCCCCACATGTCTCCATTTGAATCATACTCTCTAATGATACCATCCATTAGACATATTCAAGAGGGTGGAATCCATCCTACATCCACCTTAGTACAAATTAATAGTTGTTAGACCATATTATGTAAAAACCATAATAAACTATTGTAACATAATATACTATATAATCATGATTAAAATGTACCACAATAGAATACAACTAGATAATTAATAGTTAACTATCATGATCATAGACAATAAACACTATACATACTTATCATAAAATTAATTACAAATACTTAACACATTGATTAAACCACTCACTAACCATATAATCAGTAATACTAAGTCTAGAGGAAAAATCAGGTTGTAACACCACTTGAAGGTAGTGTAGGTCCTACTATGGAAAGCATGGTTTTGGATGTAGGTATAGCACTACTAGGAGGATAAGGTAGTTAATTAATAAAAAAATCATAAATCCATAGTGGGGGATGTAGGTATACTACTAGGAGAAGGATAAGGTAGTCCATTAATAAAAACTCATAAATCAACACATTAAAACATATTTTATAATGTTGGTAAAATTACCAGAGTACAAGGGTATAGAAGATGCATCAAACCACATTCATAAATGTGAAATTTGTCAGTTAAAAAAGGGGATATCATCTTAAGAATTAAAGTTTAGTAAATTTTCCATATAACACATACATTATATAGTAATTATGATCCTACACAATCTATTATAGACTTTATATACCTAATTGTTTTACTAGCCTTATTATATCTAATGTTTTAGTGTTGATTTTTGCATATGGATAAGTGTTTAGAATTAGGATATTATTGGCATTGTTTTATATATTCTTCATCTCTCTATTATCATTTATGTAGTAACTTATTTATATTATCTCTTTGTATTTGCATTCTTCTATCATGTTTGTGATTGGAGGCCTCACCTTATCTTTTATTTTTAATCTTATGTTATGTTTTATGTAGAGGTGAGATTAACTATCCTACAAATCATACCCTAGACATGGTCAATGGACCCACCTATTATGTCCTTATATATTTTTTGTGTCCCTCTACCCTTACAAATTTTTTTTTAGATCCATGTTTCACAATTTTTTCTTATTTCTTTGTAATCTTTAGAGCACAATAGGTCCTTAATTTATACCATGAAAGTCTATATGTAAAAATCACCAAACAAAATTTCAATAAGAAAGATCAAGGATACTTCATATGTAGTTAATGTTTAATAATAGTTAATATTGATATATTTATTATTATATATTTGCATCAAATAATCATTAAAATTTTGTAGCAAAATAAGGACATAGGAAAATATTATGTAGAGTCCATTGTATACTAGGGAGATAGTGCATAGCTTCTTCTCTTTCTCCTCCATTCACTCTACACAAGAGATTTGTGAGATATAATTATAGTATGTGGTATATATAGTTGAATTAACTTTATGATTTCCTAACCCAAGTATTTATTTCCTTCTATTTTTATGACATCTTATGGAGATTTAAGTCATGGTTTTAAAAAAATATTGAATTAGATAGATATCCAGCCATTAAATTAGATAAATACAAGTACATATAGGCATGACATCCATATATGAAGTGACATATAAAATAATATTCTAAAATTTATTATAATACATGATAGACATAAAAGGACATTAATTATAGTAAAATATTATTAGTTCCAATCATTTATTAGGCATAGTGTAGGTGGAATTCATATTTTTTTGTAGTAAGACATTCAAGTTTTTAACATGGGTTATTATAGGCTTGACATCTCAGATCCACATTTATATAGGAAAGAATTAACATGGAATTAATGTTCCAATGCTTTAAATTTTTCTATTGTCCATTGATTTTTTTAAAATTTTAAAATATTCATGTTTACTATTTATAACCACTAGGGCATGTTTCAAAGTATTGTTTTAATTTGAAAAATGTTAAATATTTATTATGTAATCATTTTAAATTATATTTAATGGTATTTTACATAATTAAAAATAGGTAAAAACATATTATTGAACCCTTATGTTATTCAAATAGTTGTACCCTCATATTAGGCTTTCATCATTTTAACTTTTAGATTTTTAGATCTATGTATTATTCTTCATGTTATGAGAAAACCATCATTGTATTTCTATCACTTTAAGATTTCAAATATTATCCATATTTTTAAAAATTTGTGCTTATATCTTTCATTTTTAAGTATTATATATTTATAGGTTGTCTCAACTTTGGCTTCTCAGTATTTATTGGTTTTTAATTCAAGGTTTCATACAAACCCTTTATGTTGATTATGCCTTGTTTCAAGGCTCATACTTACTTGAACCATGATGACTATGAAAAATATTGGTTTATCCTCTTTAATGTTTCACATATTGTGTTGTTTTTTTTCCCACATAATGTAAATATTAGATTTAAATCCTATATTTATTTCTAAAAAGGCATGGGGTTATTTTTTTATACATAGGCTTGCTTTCATCGTTGTTAAATAAATATTTATCATTGATTATATGTTCATGCCATATCCTCTACATATAATATAAGTGTGTGTATTGAGACATGATATGGATATTTTACATTATTAATATGATGACACCCTAACCCTTGATAGCCTTTTTGTTACTTACCCTAGTGATGGTTCTTTTAGTGTTGAATATATGATGGTTCACTATGCGATTAATGTTATAACAACCCAAATGGTTAGGACATATAATTTCACTATCCCTCCTCTTTATTTTTAATTTGGGATGTTATAATATCTCAAAATATCCCCATACCACTTATAGTATTTAAATTAATAAGCTATATTATCTAGTGGAGCAATTACAAAATACATGAGCTAATATATCATTATGTAACTACTTAAACAATCAGTAATATTTAAATACATAAATACATATTAAAGGATGATTTGTGTGATGTTAATTTACCAACCAACACTAATATTGATTACTATTCTTCTATTTTTATCACATTAAAACATAGTAAACACTTAATTTCATTTTATTTCTATGATCTGAGAACAAGAGACATTATTGATCAAAACATTCTTGTGTACATTCAAGTCAATATCAATCACTTTGGAATTAATATGGTCCTTGCAGATATTGTATCAATATTGAAAATATGTATTGAGGCCTTCCTTGATACACTAGGAATTGATTGTAAGTATCTTAAAACATTAAATATATGATCAATAGATTTAACAATTAATCACACATCCCATTGGGAAAAATAATATTAAATATTTTTTTAGGCCTAAGACTATAGCTATGAAATTTGAAATAATATTTCATGAAGCTAGTTATAACATATTTCTTTTAAGATCATGGGTTCATGATATGGAAAATTTCCCATCTACATTACATATATGATTTAAAACATTACAATAGGGGTATGTTTATAGTTTTTTTTTTTTGAATGATTTTACTTTACAATATTGAAAACACATGGAACCCATGGAAGTCATTACCCCTCATTCTATCAGACCTAAACATAATATCATAACACCCTAACATTTTATAATACATAAATATAATATGAGTGAGCTTAGTGAGATTAATAATTATACTGCTCTTTAAAACTATATAAAATATGATAATTACAAGTGTGAAAACATATATGAGCATTTATCTAAGTTAAATTTACACCTAGTGAGTATAGTGATGTCATGCATAATTTGATATTGAAAAATCATATTATACTCCTAAATATTATAGGTGACATTTACTTAATACCATGATTAATGAAACTCAATCTCTCATTAATAAGGGTAAGAAGCATCCCTACTAACATCCTTAATTCTATATGAGCTAAAGGTATAGATGCAAGTTAAAAACATCATTTATCCATGTGTATATGACCTCATATTGAAGAGATATATCTTAATTATGATGATTTTTAATTATTCTAAAAGGAAGGGACATAATTGTTTTAACAAGCCTTCGAAAAGATTCCCAAACTATTCTTAATTTTTTTGAATATACCCCATCCAAAAACTTCATTCTACTCACTTTGAATCTATGCACATAGTCTCCATGGATGGAGACAAGGATAAATTGGAACCTATTTATTGAAAATATGTGCATGAATAGAGAAAAGTATGGAAAAAGTTAAAAAGGGGGTGACTCATTGAGTTCATAAAGTGAATCATAAAGCAAAATGCTAAGATTGCCTATGATTATGTCAATGATTGGAATAAGCCAAAAGTGACCATCTATGGCATTACAATCAATTTTTTAGAGGATTTCATCAATGAAGTAAATGGTATGTCATGTGCAAGTATGAAGGCATTAAAATATCAATAAAAAAACAAGAGTTGATGAAACATTTTTTAGGATGAATGACTTTGTGCAAATGGAAAAAAAAGGCTTTCTACAAGTTGATCTCCCACACTACTAGCCTAAAATTTGACTTCAAATCATGTATTACATGATGCTTGAAGGTAAATATACTCTTATATTTTCCCACCACCTTTTTTTCTTAATCATTTTATTTGTTACAAAATTAGTTTGCCTTACTTTTTTCTAAAGTCCCTCAAGATCACCATCTTACTACATCAAGTAAATGATACCAATCCCATCCTCACTAGGGTTTGATTCTCCTTCTAGTCAAGTATGGCCAAGCCCTTTATAGTTGAGAGGTTCTCCTATTGGTTACTTCTTTAGGAATGAATCTTAGGAGGACTCCTTGAAAGAGGATCCCATTGAGGGATCCCACCATATCTTTGATCTCACCCCCAGGATAGAATGTCAAAGTCCCCCTTGATGACCTCACCCTTAAGTTATTTATCCCTAAATTGAAACATTTCTCACTTGAAGTAGGTACTCTAGTGAAGATAGACTAGAATGGGAAAGCCATTATGATTGATGAAATGGAAAGGAATAAATTATATCTAAAAAAAATTAATTCCAATGTTCAACAAGCATATATGGGTCTTGCCAAACTCATTCAAGACTAGAACTCTTTGTAAAAATAGGTTGAATCCATAGTTGAATATTTTATTCAATTTACCTAGTTCCTCAATCCCCTACCTTTCAATCTCCTAAGGTTTTAAGATCCCCCAAGGGGATCCTCCTTAAATAGTCCCCTATGTAGGTGAATAGAAGAAAAACATACCCATATGATCTTCCCTAGTGAAGCTGCTAAAGGCCTCAAGAACCACACTCAGGCAAAGGTTTCTAAGGAAAAACAAATCATTCCAATGAAGGACCCTAAAGATGATGAAGACCCACAAGAGGGACTTTCCTCCAAAATATTTTTTGGTATCTTTTTTTTGTTCTCATTCTAATACTATATCTTTTCAATTTTTAGCTCCTTGACCCTATTTATGTCTTGTTAATACTTTTATACTTCACTATGGTGGTTCTAGGTCCTCATAAAACCTAGATTTTACTTCATCAAATAAAAATAAGGGTAAGAAACATATGATTGATATCGTAGACATTTAAATTTTGTATTTGACACTTGACAACATAAAGTTTAACATATATGACTTGTGCATACACATGACTCTTTCTCATAATATCCCTTATTAATTTACCTATATATTATTTTGTCCAACCCATTTTTTGTCATTCATACTCATGATCTCCATAGTCTATACCAAAATGCTCCATAATCTTAATTAGACTATCACCATATTCTATATGACTTTTATTCCCTTTAGATAGTAATAAAAATAGTTAGATGATGGTTATTATCATGGTCATCCAACTTTTCCAACAATATCCTAGGATCCCAAAGAACATTTTTTCAAATTTAATTCTTTCCATTGTGTCATCCTAAACATGTTTCCTATGTATTATGTAGGGAAATACCAAAAAGTCATCTATAAATATAATGCAATCATAAGACTTCACTAACTTGGTAATGACATTGATAACCATTTTCACACTGATAAATATATTTTCACATCCTTAAAACATTATCCAAAATCACTCAAATTTGAAATCCCCTTAAAGGAATAATCCATAAATCTAAGTTTGAATACAAACACAAGGTTAAATTTGAATGTTTTTAAGTGTTGAAATACAAAGTATTGAATTTCATTATAGAGGATAATGATTAATAACACATACACAAATGAGGGAGAACTACATATGATTTGAGCCCTCTTCATTATATCAAAATTTAGGAAATTCTAAAACACTTAGTGATGAGTGGTTTCGGATTTCTAACCTATATTTTAACCCTATTTTTTAGGTTAATTTGGTGTCAAAATTGATCTAAGGTTTCAAATTAAAATAATACAAAATCAAGATCTACACACAAAATAAAGATCAATAAATCACATATAAATCATAGATACATCTAAATATAATGATCTATAATAGAAAAAATATGATAAAATCAATCAAGATAATATCAACATATAGTGGATATTACTAGTTTCTAAAAGTGTCTAGGCTTCACAAAAACAATTGCATAGGCTTTAAAAATATATTTCCCAATTCCAAGAGTTTTAAATATATTATAGAGAATTTTAGTGAGTTATACATAGGTAGTGAATAATATATAATAAAATATCAACTAAGTGCCTTATCTCTTAGTCATTTATATGTTGGGTAAGTGCAATCAATATTTGTTTATTAATTTATGATTATGTAGTTTATAAACTATCATATATGACCTAAATTTAAATATTTTTGGCTTATTTAGATCCAGTAAATCCAAAATGAGTTTAAAATATTTTGGTGAGCTTGATCATTCTTAACTTGAGCATGGTAAACCTAAGTTTTTCTCCTTTAGAGTTTTTTTATTTCCCTACAATGATTTAAATTTATCACGTATTAAGGTTTTAAATATCATTTATGATTTCCCATTAGTAGGAAATAATCTATGAATTTTTTTACCTAATTTTATTAATGCTTTTAAAAATATGCCGTATGCCATATAAGAAGGTTATCTCTCGTATATCTATAATGCGAAGCGTTATGTTAAATGGTCTTGTAATAAATCATAGTTATATCCCTTTAGTCTAACCACATGTTTGTGTGAAATTTAAAATGAATAAAATTTATGAAATGTAAATTCCTTCTTATTCTGATGCAAATGTTGATAAATAACTCATAGATCTAGAGGAACATGTTGTTTATGATGATATTATTGAACTTTAAAATGATCATGAATATGATAATGAACATAATAATGAATATCATGGTATAATACATATTGATGAGATCAATGATTTGGATCCTTCACAATCAGTAACTCTTTATAAAATTTGAATTCAAATTAGTAATCAATCATATGATTTGGATATGATCTTGAATATAATCTTATAGGATAAGAATGCAAATAGTACAAAGGCATACATAGATAAGTAACACCATGATAAACTCTTCAATTATATTGATTTACCTTTTACAAGAATTGATTCTACAATATGTGTTGAGACTAATACTCCCACTACTACTATTTATATGTCTACACATATAGCTACATGTTTTGTGTCTAACCATGGTGTGGGGGAAACACAATTCAACCCACATAATTATATGGTTATTATTGGTAAATATAGTTTTTCAATTTATATGGTGGATACTCATGACATCATATATTGATACTCAATCTTATATAAATATTTCTCAAATTCTTATGCAAAATATTTTCAATCTTCAAGCTAAGGTTTTACAATTAGAACATGATTATTCTAAGCATTATTTCACAACCCTTTGGTCTCATATATTTTCTATTTTCCTTTAACTATCATATTTTTTTCGTCTATGTTTATAGCTTATTATGGTCATGGTGACCTAGTAAAACATATAAAATCATTTCATGCTCATGTTTAGACTATGCATCTAATGATAAGTTGTTAAACAAGTTTTTTCCAAAGATTCTTAAAGATAATGATTTGTGATCATGATATCCCCTTAAAATTAGTGAATGTTTTAAATCATTTGGATAATCAGTTCTTTGTGGAATTCTCTGTCAACATCAATTATAAGGTGTCTTATGTTCAAATTATAAAACTTAAGCAAGGACCTAGTTAACCCATTAATGATTACATGATTTTTTATATGCTTACACTCTCTAAATTAAAAAATCATATGGTTGATGAATAGTTTAAAGACATATTCAAGAAAATATTACTTGCTTCATTACATGAGTCTATTATGTTCAAATGACTTATATCATTCAATGAACTATGCCATATGGTTAATTCCCATGAAGTTATTCTCCTTTATATGAATAAGTTAAATTATGAATCTAATCATATAACATATTATAGTGTCAAGTTTTAGAGAAAACTAACTTTCCAAGGTAAATGATAATAAGAACAAAGTTGAAGAAATAATTAATGCATTATCACAATTAAATAATAGATTTATATTATTGTATCCTTAATGTAATAAATTTATGTGGGTATATGAAAATCCCCATAAGGTACTATAATGGATACTAGAGTGAAATATTGTATCTCTACGTTTACTAATGGAGGTTGATATAAATAAGAAACAACCTAAGGTTTTTGATATAAATGTATGTATTATTGGAATCAATTCATAATAAATGTTATAAATAAATGATTTGGTTTAAGGCATAAGATACAACATCTAATTGAGGTCATTTATGTTAATAAATCTATGAATTGGTTGGTATCATAACTTAATGTGAAGTTGAAGATATTTTCCAATCCTTTTCCAAACCATGAGTTAAAATAGATCAATACAAATCTGAAGGTGCATATGAATTGTAAAGTGCATCATATTTCAACTTATTATGCTTATAAATTCAGGGATGAACATATTATTGATGGTCTTGTTTGTGAACTTAAAGATACACAAGTGCATAGACCTATAATCACATTCTATGGGAATGAGATTATTGGTGATGATTCTATCAATGAACCTTTTTTAGTTATTTTATTAATTAACTTATTATACATAGTTTTATGGTGGATAATGGGTCAAGTGCAAAAAAAACCATTATGACATTGTTTACTATTCTTTAGTATACACATAAAGATTTAATTTCTATGACAAAGATAGTGAAAGGATTTTATGGAAAGAGGTTGAACCCTCTTGGGAGCATTGTACTATTTCTTACATTATGTAATGCAACATTTTCTACTTTGTTTTTAGTTTTTCCCAATATTGGGGTATTAGACATGCTACTAGCACATCAATTGATAATGTAAGATATGTGTAGTATCATTTTGCTACATTGATTTGTGAAGTATATTTATAGAAATTTATTGGTTATAGTTTAGTGTTATATATATTTTTGATACATGTTACCTACTAAATCACATCCTATGTTTATTTTGTAGTCTACTTTGCATGTTACATAGTGAACACTATTACATCACTCTCCTATAATATAGAGTACTTCACAAGATACTATGGTTTATACATCTACATAGTGTATATAGGATCATGTTCACTATGGTGATGATGATTTGTGTGTTATATCACATGATAACCTATATGATTTGGATAATTATACATATATTGTCCCTCACCTATGGTAGGTTAAATTCACATCAATTGATCCAAGACTTACATGTGAACATCCCAATGATATGGAAATTTTTTAACATGAGTTTATTTTAATTTAAATAAAATAAAAATGTATATTCAAAAAAAAAAAAAAATTGGATGTCTATGCATGACATGATTTATAATGGGGTCATCAATCCTTTTCATTTAATCAACTAAGTTATGTTGATGTCATATCAAATCGAGGTCAATTTCCAATAATAATTAGTAGTAAGGTATATAAGATAGTGAATAACAAATGTATGTTTAGAGTGAGTTATGGATCATTTTCTCCTAAATATCTAACCTAATTTATTGAATTAAAAACTAACCTATTATTTTTAAAGAAAACACACTTACTAAATGGAAATTCTTGTAAAGGAAACATACTTTACTAAAATTGATTTTTTTAAAAAGAAACACACATACTAAAATTGAGATTACTTTGAAAATAAACACACATCTAATCTAAATTGATGGAATTGAAATTTATTTGAAAGGGAAATACTTTATAGCTCAAAGTTTTAAAATTAAACTTAATTGAAACACTCACATATGGTTACAGGTTAAGCATGTAACATAATACTTTGCATAAAGCAATGAATAATATAAACATATAGATACCATAGTAGATAATATTTCCTTAGTTGAGTGGACCCTTTCTCTCTCTTAGAATAGGATTATAACAACACTAGCTTTCTATAAACTTCATGAAATCAATTTCTCATTACTTATAGAAATGATTACAATATAAAAATGAAAATATTTATGTTTTTTGTTAAATTATCCATATTTTATACTAATTTATACCAACTCTCTACTACTTACTAACTTAAAGCTCTCAAATATGAATGAGAAGATTATATTTATAATACAACTTCTTGAATAACTGTTTATTTAAGAGTGAAAAAATAAAAAATTAGTTAAGGATTGATTTCATATTTTTAAAAAGATAAAAAATCAATTCAGAATTGATTTATTATTCTTAACAACATAAAAAAATAGTTTTGAAATTGATTCTTATTCTAGGCTAAAACCTAAAAAATAACAATATGACAGACTTCATTTTAAAATCACTTGGAGAATAATGAAAATACTAGTTATTCAAATTAAAAATAGTGAGAAATTAGAGATTCATAAATCCATCATTAGAGAATGTAGGTGTTTTTTTCTTTCTAACAATTTCTAATTTTGTTGGTGAGAATCAATCACAATCTTGGCCAATTTAGTTTCTTACAACAACTTTATGTGTGAGATATTCATAGTAGTATAAATACTATAAATATCTTGCATTTATAATAAATACCTATTTTTAGAAATATTATAAATATATTTCATAGAAATAATTTCCAAAATTATATAGAAATCATCTTTGGAGCTCTTTGCTTTCATGTTTCCATAGTTGTAGTCAATGATATTTATATTTGGAAGTTTCTATATATATTATAAAACATATCCCAAAACATTCTCTCATTCTTATTTTAGTGTATTAAATCCCAAATTCAATTTTGGACATCTTTAGAGCCAATTTTGTACATTTTTGAAGCTAATGGACTCCTGAGGTAGACTATATAATTTAAAATATAGCTAAAAGACTCATAACTTGTGTATACAGACTTAGATTAGGATGATTTTTTTTTTAAATTTAGTTGATTTTAAATAATGATTTTTTTTTTAAATTTAATATATTTTAAATAATAATACAAATATGCAATTATATTCTAGTTTAGGGATGTTCTATTTTTTTTTAACTATTTTATAGAACCTATCTATTTTGTCCTTACACC
>JARHVA010001495.1:1322500-1690000 GCA_037957365.1 Torreya grandis
TGGTTAGTAAGGGTATACTTTTTAGCTATAAATATGAAGGAAAAGATATTTTTAAAGCCATCAAATAGGCTAATTCTTAGGATCCTACCTTATCCAACCCTAACTATGATAAATATTTCATTATCTATGCTTTTGGATGAGAAGGTAGCATATCATCTATTCTAACTCAACATAATAAAGAACAATTGGAATAGTCGATATCTTTCTTGAGTCAATCCTTGAAGTATTATGAAGAAAAGTATAGTTTTATAGAGAAACAAGTATATGTTGTGATTAAAGATCTCAAAAATTTAAGGCAAATTCTCTCCAATAATAAAATTCATCTAATGATTAGTCACCAAAGTGTCATAGAGTTATTAATGAGTTAGGAAACAAAGGAAAAAAGAGCAGGATGGATCACAAAAGTCATGGAATATGATGTGAACATCAAAATTACAAATCTTGTAAAAGGAAAGGGCTTATTTGAAAAGTTGGATTATGATATTAATACTACTAAAGTAGTATTTGATGTAATATATGCTCAAAATAAATCCTAAATCTCCACTCTACCTTTCTTCAATAGTAGGATCTGTGACATGACCATCTTCCTGTAGATTAGTGAGTACTCATATGATTTAAAAATAGTCTAATAAAAGGTATTTTAGATTATAATTCATGACTTATATTCATGTTGATGGAGTATTGTTTAGGAAATAAATGAATGGAGTCATGTTGAGGTACATTAATCATAGTCAAGTCCTTAAGGTGTTCAAGTAATTTTATGATGGTCCATCAGGTTTAAATTTCTTTGCAAGAATGACAACCATCAAAATAATGAGAAGGGGCTATTATTAGCTTGACATATTCAAAGATGGCCATGAATGGGTAATAAATTGTGAGAAGTGTGACTACTTTATATGAAAATAAAGATTCATAGCTCTCGCTCTCAAACCAATCCAAGCTTACCAACCATTTCCTCAATGGGGATTGGATTTGATTTCCATGATTAATATATCATTAAGTGTAGGTCACAAATGGGTCCTTATAGCTACTAACTATTTCACCAAATAGACTAAAGTAGTTGTATTAAAAGATTCCATGGAGGCATATACCTTAGAATTCATGGATGATATTGTTACAAGATTTGGTGGCCCTTACACCATTATCTCAGATAATGCTAAAGTTTTGGTGGGCACTTAATTGAGTGAATGGGATGTAAATCACAATGTATACCTAAGTACTTATTACAAGTATTACCCATATAGTAATGGCTTTACTGAGTCTACCTACAAAAATCTCATAAGGAATATCAAAAATAAAATGGAAGACAACCAAAAGACATGGCACACAAAGTTAAATTCAACATTATGGCCATATAATATCACTCCCAATAAAGATATGAAATTCTCCATTCATGTTGGTATATGTAAGGGAATCTAGATTTTTGCTATCAATTTAGGTATCATATCTAGAACTCAATCATCATTTAGAATTGATTGACAATAATGAAATGAAAATATGATTAATAGAACTCATGAAACTATAAGAATTCAATAACCAATCAATGAAATTTATAGAATCAAATTAGGCTCAAACAAATAGAACCTTTAACAAAAAACTATTTGATAGGAGCTTCAATTAAGGAGACACGGTTCTTAAATGGGATGCTGAAAGAGCTAAACTAGGCAAGCACAATAAGTTTGATGCAATATGGAGTGGTCCACATATTATAACTTAGTAAAAAGAAGCTAATGCATTCTATATATCCAAGCTAGATGGATTGGAATTACCTATCCTAGTCAATGGGATATACCTCAAAAGCTTACTTTTGAGATTGGAATTCATTTTTAAAATATTATATTATTAGGGTTAGTTGTTTTCCCAATACGTGATTTTGTATAGGTCAACTAATTAGGATTTTTTATTTTATTATTTTATTTTATTTTCCCTATTTTAGTCTTGTTTATGCAAATCTTAGTTTTGTTTCTCTAGTTAAAATTGTGTTAAGCTTAAAATGACTCCATGCCCAATGAAATAGAAAGGCTAATGGAAATAAGCTTATTAGCAAGTAATCACCCTATAGAGGTTACCAAAAATGTTGATATTTTTATCCCAAAAATGTCAAAACTTCTATTACCTTAAAAAATACCCATACATTTATTATAAAAACACTTTAAAATAACCTAAGACTCTCTTTTCCCAAATCCCCATAGAACCCTACTCATAATTTACAAACTTGAAAATTTCATCAAGACTTTTGCTTCCTAATTTACTCATATCTAACAGAAACCAAAGATTAGAATGAAATTTACAACTTAAAAACATGAAAATTATTTCCCAACCTCTATTTCCTACACAACTCATGACCATAAAAAATTAGAACCCTTCTCACAATTTGCAACTTTCAAAGTTACAAATTGTAAATAGAGCTTTTATTTATACCAAAAACCTTCTTTATGGAAACCAGAGATTTGAATGCAATTTGTAACTTATAAACTTGAAAATTAATTCCCAACATCTACTTCTTACATAAATCACAACCATAAAAAATTTGAACCCTTATTGTAATTTTTAGCTTGAAAATTTATAAATTACAACTGAAGCTCCACTTTCCTCCAAACACCTTCCCCATAGAAACTGAAACCCCACTTGAAATTTTCAACTTACAAAGTTTCAACTTATAAATGGAGTTTTGATTTATGCCAAACACCTTCCTCATGGAAATTGGACATTTAAATGCAATTTTTAACTTGTAGACTTTCAAATTGATTTCCAACCTTTGATTCCCATGCATCATTCTTACCAAAAACTACAACTTTGGTTACAATTTTTAACTTGAAAAGTTGTAAATTGTAACTTGAGTCCCGCTTCTTACCAACTACTCTTACTATGGAAATTGGAACCTTATTTATAATTTACAACTTCCAAAATTATAAATTACACCTCAAGTTCCATTTTCCCATTTCTAATGAACCCAACTACCTAATGGAAAATGGAGGTAAAAGTTCAAATTGAAATTTTGAAAATTTTTGAAATTTCTCAAAGACTCTAAATTTTATAACCTCATGCCAACTACCTACCTAAGTGTATTTAATGTAGAGGTTTTATTAATATAATTAGGTTTATTTGAAATTCATTATTTATTCTATGATTTGATAATTTGGAGCTCTGTGTAGGAACCATGACCATTCTAGTGATCAAGGTATGATGTCACATACTTAGCCACACAACCTTAAGCCATGATGCCATTGCTACCCATTACACAGTATTCATATTTTCCTCTTATATTTTTAGCTACCATTTTCCTCTGTTAAGCCAAGAATAGATTGATTTTTCATTATTTCCTAGATAGTTGAAACTTTTGGAGTTTTTTCTTTACTTATCATCAATTTAGGGTTTCATTTTGTTTTACTTTGTGTCATCTCAAAACTATCTAGTTAATCAAGTTCTTGTTGAGTCATTCCTTCTATTTTATTACATTATAAAACCTAGGGTTTGATATAAAACTAGTATAATATTATTTTGAATATTCCTCACCTAGTCCTCATGGACTTTTCACCTACCAAAGCAACTTCAAAACCTATGGAGTTTTCACCTACATTTAGAATCTCACAACTCCAAAAATAATCCTAATGCACTTTATAACTCTAAATCCCATTAGGGATCTTATTTTCAATTATAAACCTAAAACCCACTAGAGTTTTCATTAGACATTTCAAGTGTATATTGCAACCATAATCCCCACTATATATTTTACCTACAAGAGAAACTCTAAAGTTTGCTAATAATTTTACCTATGTTTTTAACCCCAAATCACACCAACTTTGTAGTTGGTTTTACCTTAGCAAATTTCCCATAATCTACGTCTATAAAAGTGATGAAATTAAAATCCATGGGACCTAGTGTCCCACTCATCTTGGAATCCAACACCAATGATATCAAAGACAAAAACCTAGGTCACATAGACCTAGGTGATTTTTAGACATGGGTAAAAATTGAATTAAAAAAGGATTAGATTCAAAGCATTTATTACTATGGATTGCCCCAGGCAGTAGCCTTCCCCTTATCAATGCAGAGCCCTAAGATTTTTCTCACATTAGTGAAGCACTATGATGTGGAGAACATATAATTATCAAATGATAAGGAGGAAAGTATTATGCAATTAGGCCCTAACTTTATAGACTCAGTGTTATTAATCCTAGAATATGAGAGTTATCTTGATATAACTCCTAAATCATCAAAGAAGTTTTATCAAGATAGTAAAATTGGATGTCTAAGGCTCATCAATAAATAATGGATAAAATTCCCTAGGCATACCTCTATAAGATTGACCAAAACAATGGCAAAGATAAACTTTAAGGATGAAATAGGTGATTTAATCATACTCCTACATACAATCAATAAGAACCCCGATGACAAGAAATTTTAATAATGGATGTACTAATACATATGGTTAATCCCCTAAAATAAGTAGTACATCCATTGGGCATAGATAATCAGTGATTTCATCCACAAATAATTGATGAAAGTATAGAATACATGAAATTTATAAATGACTTCATATATATTCTACATATTAACAAAGGGGAGAGCATTTCTATAGTTAAAGACATTACATGACCAAGTCAACAAGGTATTAAATTATTACCCTAACTTCACCCTTAAGGCAAGTAGGCAACATTTTAGGAGGGTAAATGATGAATTCATATACTACATCAGATTCATGTTTGATAAATATCTAGAAAATAAGAGACTCTATGATGTTACTACTTTAGAGATCACAAACTAGGGATCCTATTTCATTAAATTCTCCACATACTCATACATCAGATTAGGAAGATTTAGTGGCTATCTTTACACCTTCATAATGAATAAAAGTGATAAATTAGATTTAATGGAACTTATACAGCATCTCATAGAGACTCATGATTTATTATGAAGCAAACACAAAGTAGTAATATGTTTCCCCATTAGTATAGGGAGGTATACTTACCCTTATCTAAATCCAAGTGTGTTGATGTTGAGATGACTTAGATGACCTTAATATCTCTCAATGCAAGGCCTTTTTATGATGTGAATGATAGTGTTACCATTATATTATGGGTTACAACATATTTCCATGTTCCTTATTATGAAGACTATTGGGAGGACTTGCAAGATGAATAAGAAGCGAGACTAAAAGATTATTCTAGGATCACCCTAAAGCTGATCAAAGCTTAGATCATGGATCTAGTCTCCAAGGAGTTGGTAGATGATGAATCTCTAGTGGGTAGGGTCTATTATGATAACAAGATCTTTTCTCAACCCATTCCATTAGTTAGGTGGTCTATCCCTGAGCCATTCTCATTAATGGATAGGACTAAAAATGTAATAAATAAGATATTAACCTAGATTAGGAACAAAGGGGTCAAGGTGACTAAGGAAAATTTAAGCATCAATGATAAATTGAAAGAGATAAAAGAGAAGGGACAACCATAAAAAATATAAGGTTCCAATAGTAAAACTCAAATTGAACAGGTAGATAGGCTAGTGGTATCTCATAAGAGAAAATAAAAGTAAAATAGAAGACAATAATCTAGTAGCCAAGGAGTAGCAATGGATCAGCCCATAATAATTTTAGGTGAATACATAAATACCCTTGAAGAAATAATAGTTTCTCATCCTATCTTTGTCATAGTTTATCCTCTTATCTCAATCATTTCATTAGCTACAGCACCTCCTCATCATGTGTCCACTCCACCATCACCTCAAGCAATTGCCCCCTCTATTTCTTCCAACTCACTTATGCTATTAACTCCATTACCATTAGTTTAATCAAATAAAATGGACACTCAGTCTTTACTTCCACTCTCCTCTTACATAATTCCTTCCATCTCATCCCTAATCACTAGCACACCTTGTTTATCACTAAAAACACATAGAAGTATATAGCTACAGATTCAGTCTTCTTGATTACAATCCTATTAGCCATCCCAACCACTGAGATAGCTACTAATTCATTTTCATATCCTATCACCTTCTCCATTTCATGAACCCTTATTGTCCCCATAACTTTTATTGATTCATTCATAGCTCTATATTTCACACTCCCACATGTTACTTTTTTAAAAATCCCTAGTTATACCCCTTCACTAGTGTCACTTCCATCTCCCACACCCATAGTAGGCACATCCATTTCATTAATAACCCTATCATATATAAAAGAGGTAGATACATAGTAAATCATTGATACAAATATGACCACTCAACCCATAGATGGGGAAGAGGTTACCAAAACATTAGCTGAAGACTTAGTGGCCATATTAATAAAAGATACAATGCTCATCACCATAACCACTAGTATAATAACTTTAGTTACATATTAATAATTGGTAGTGCTAGGATAATAGGATGCCACTCCAAGTTGGATAGTGTAATTAGTGGGGAAGAAACAAAAATAAATGAAGTCCATGAGCACACTCGATCTTGGCCTTGCAGAGGAATCAAAAAGATCAAAGGCATCTCCCAGAACCATATCTAGAATACTATATGATTCAATAGGGGATAATTATGTATATATTACAATCTCCCTAACAAATAAACAAAAATAAGATCTAGTGGTAGGGGATTACCAAATATCAAAATTTCACCTTGCTTGTCTTAAAATATATATATTAAAACATGACTTTTAATAAAGCATGAACTCTATTTTTGAGAAAATGGATAGAAACAAGGTCACAAAGGATGAATTAAAAAATAAGGTTGAATAATTGATGAATGAATTAAAGGATTTCATTGAGCCCACTTCCCAACCAACATAATATATTACTTAGATCTTTGATAGAGAAACACTTGATATAGTAACAAAGATTGATAGCATGGGAAAGGCTACAAAGGACTAGTCATAGGAGCTCATTTCAAAGGAAAATAGAGTCATTCAGTTAGAAATGGACTAATAAAATAATCTAAAAGATGGACATGTAAACTTTAAGGATAAAATAAGTAGTTATCAGGAAGAGATGGAAAGGTTGAACATATTCTAAAAATGTTGCAAGTTTTGGACATGATTGAGAATAATACCCTCATTTCAAAAATGATATTAAAAAATGATAGAGCATGATAAATTGGATAGAGAAGCTAATTTTAGAATAATAATACTCATAGAGAGAATAAATAAATATAAGGCTAAACATGATAAAGGTCATAGATATGATCTTTGGCATTAAATATTTGTTTAATAAATTATCATGTGAAGCAACAAATCATCAAGACTAGATCCATTTAGTACAAGAAGTTTAAGACAAGTTCAAAGGAGTGGTTGAGAGAGATTCATCATAAGACACAACATTCATCTTGAGCTTCATCCACATTTTTCTCCAGTACCATAATACATTGGATCAAATGGGGTAAGACACTCGAGTATACAGGGCTGCACAAAGGGAACTCTCTAACATAATTGTAGAATTTGAAATAGGCAACCTATATTCATTTGATCCTAATGAAGATAATATCCTAGAGATACTCAAGAGTTTTGATGCTTATATTGATAAGACACAAGAAAATAAGGACAAAGATTCTTCATAGGTTATGGTTGTAAATTAATTTTTTCAATCAAATACATTCTCTATATTATATTTCTTTGTTGTAAAAAATATTGTAAAGTTGCATCTTACAAATTGTAACTATCATTTTGATAGATCTTTTTGAGAAAGAGCCACTTGTAATTTACAACTATATTTTTGATAGGTTGAAAATTTTTCAAGAATAAACTTGTAATTTTGCACTTTCTTTTTTGACAAGTCTAAGTTATTTAATTTACAGAAACTCATGTTGTAAATTGCATTTCCAGTTTTGTCAAAATTGGATGACTTAAAAATTTGTAAAATTCCCAATTGAAAAATAAAAATTAGTTTTTGCAAAAATTAACCTAATATATCTAAAATATATCTATTGTTCTAAGTTTGAGTTCTTTTACTTGCACCTCATTAAATGGAGAAGATAAAATACCTCAACTGAATATCATGAAGGCATTCCATGAAGATTCAACAAGTTCTCCCATGCCTCTAGTAGTTTTGGAATGCCTATTAATTGCATGTTCCTTTTTCTAGTCATTTACTTTTCCAAGGATGCCATTCCAATTGAAGATCATGCCCCTTTACATGAGGTTTTTAGATTTTTATTAATCTTTAATTGGGCGTAGAATTTTTGTTAACTATCTCTCTTCTAATAGAGTTATTTTATATAAATATGGGTATTATAGTGTATCCCATTTATCTTTTTACTGTTAAAGAAATTATTTTTCATTTTGAATAATTTATCTACATTTTGTAACTTGGAGAATCAGAATAAATTAAAGATTTGACTTTCTTCTTTGTGTTATCTTTATGCATGTAAGGTTTTTTATCAAATTTTTGGATTTTTTTATTCTTATTTTAGTCACAAAACTTCATTTTTGGAATTATTTTACAATTTTGAGAGATTATTTGATACAAATAAATAATCTTGTTCTTATACAAGAAATACCTAATATTACCTTTGGTTTTACATGTAGATGAGTTTGTGCTCCAATAAATTTCAATATATTTATTATTTTATTGTGTTCATTTAATTAAATCATTAAAATACACTATAAATATTTTTTACAATCAACATTTATAGTTTTGTAAATTCATTTCTAAAACTCTTTTCCTCATAGTTAAACCCTAGTTTCAAGGCAAGATCACCAAGAAGTGGAATTTCCAAATGAACTGATAGTTTATCAATTACACCAAATTTAGTGAAAATAATTAATCCTTATATTTAGGTTCACCTCAATTCATATAGGTCCTATATATTTTATGTGATCCCATTATATCATTATATTTATACACAACAAGTTACAACATAAAGATGAGTATAGAACCTATGTGATAACAGTAGTCACTTCTCTTTCTCATTATTTGTCCACTACTAAATGTAGTGAATTATGTATTAGAGGAGTTTACATAATTCACTACATTAGTTTTAAGAGTTAGGACAAGTGTCTAAAAAACCACTTATAATTATTCATATCTATATACAATTCATTATCTTACCATTCTACCATCATTTCACTATAGGTCACTATAATTGTGTTGCTTGTAGTCATCTTAGCACAATGTTTATTGAGTGTTTTAGGTCAAAAACTATGAGTTAGAAATGAATCAAATATAATTATATCTTGATCAAGAAACCAATTTATTTTATCAATGCATTACCCTTAGGATTTTTATATATTCAATAATAAATTTAGACTAACACAAACCTCAAATTATTCATCATAAGATGACACTAGTATGGGCAAAACCCTCATTTGAAAAAGTTAAGGTAAAAATTCTCAATTGTAATTTTTCAAACTAGGAATAAGGACTTAGTTATGTTTATAATATAATATATTTACCATTGCCATAATTATAATACGTATGCCCCTAAACCTAATTGATGGTCTCCATTGATTTTAAACACCTCCCATTCAAAACTACTCTATCTCTTTTGGATTGATTGTAGAGCACTATTTGATACTACCCATAGTTATCATCAAATATAGGACTATGTGTTTAGTATTTAATCTTAAAAATTATATATAAACATTTTGGATAACACATCCCTACTATTTTCACTTTATAATCCTCTTACAATCTTTAACCCTTCATGTGTTATCAACATGACTGGCTGAAGTTTAGTTCTACTTCATTTTAAGTGATAGTCATAAGGAGATATAGTTGTGTGTAATTATAAATATATTATCCATAAATTATACTCTTTTAGACTAAAAAATCAAAATAATAATTAATCATCATGCTATGGGAGGTTTTAAATAGAATATCATAGTTGATTTAAAACCATTTATAGGAGGGTGAAACTCTAATACTTATGAAACATTGTCTACAGGTTTCAATGGAGTCTTATACTAACAAGAAGAGATAGTCCTAATAATATTTTCACCTTTACATGTGCCAAATAAATTGAATCTAGCATAAAAATTAATAAAATTTCCTTCAATTCCAAGTATAACACTTTATTTGAATAGACCAATGCCATCAGATAGGAAAGCTAAAGCCATTGGGGATGTGCAGGATATCTAAATTCACCAACACTCTTAGTAATGGTTCATGAATAAAAAACAACAAAACTAGGAACTATGACCATGAATTTTGAGTAAACAAAGAATAATTTCACCCACCAATTGTACTCACTTGAGCTTTGCTCATGTTATCCATACCAGTGGAAACTAGTTGACCTCTTTGATTTATCTAAGAGAGTTATGGGAAAGAGAGGTCTTTTTTTGGTAGTTTTAGAATTTTCAAAGATATTTATCATGTAATTGATCTATGGGGATCTTAGGAGACACTTTTTTAAGTCTTCCCACATATCATAACTATTGTATAGTCTGTACATTGCCTAAAACTACTTGAAACTACATGATCTTAGATAGATGTTGAATATATAATATTTTAGTCTCACATATGTTTCTCTGACTATTATTGACATGTGGGATGTTGGATATATATTTTTTTTAAATTTATTCTTATTGAAATCATATAAGCTCATAAAATTAGCCTAAAATGACATAAAATAACATTAAATACAAATACCAAATATGACCAAGGTATAAGACATATTAAGTGACCTCATTAATGATTGTAGTGGACATTTTCCAAATTAGGAGGCCCTATGAAAAATTTGAACATATAAAGGGTTGACCTAATTTTACTTATCATAAAATTATTCAACATTTTGGTGAGTTTCTAGGGGTATCAAGCCTACTATGCTAAATACCAATAGCCTTCTCCTATCCATTAGGTTATGGAGTCACCTGTACACTATATTTGACACTATAATGCATCTAAATAGATTACCAATAAGACCAAACATAAAATAGGAAAAAAAAACACAAGACAAGACGTGAAATAAAACACATTATTGTTCTCAAGAACACTTAGGGAAAACACACACAACACTTAAGTAAACCCAACTTATGTAAAAACTAAATTTGATATAACTCTTCCTCTTAGATAAAAGGGGAATATTGAAAAAATTCTTTTTCCATAAAGTCAAGGAATGCGTGAAGCATGTTTCCATTTGAAATTTCGAATTTATGTCTCAAATTTTTTCATGATTTTTTCCAATTTCCCTAGCATGATCTTTAATGCAATCAAGGCAGATACAAATAGATCATGTATGAAGGTAAATTCCTCCTTTGACTAAACCATATTCTCATGGTACTCCTCAATTATAATTTGACCAAGTTTTAAAAGGGATTCTGCATCACTATCTTTCAAACATATACCTTGTCAAAATCCTTTTAAGTTGTCATATCCATTGGCATGAATTGAGATGAATCTTGTGATTCATTTGTAGGAATGGTTACAATGAGAATAACCTCTTTCATCTTAGGAAATAGATTCCAATAAAACTTTGATTTGTCCTTCAATAGTTATAAAAAATATTCCAATTTATTGAATATATGATATCCCATTTTCATGACCTCAAAAATATCATCATGGAGTGTATATGCTTCTTGGATTGACATACTTGAGGGACTACGTTTTCTTTGTATGTTCATTTTATTTCCAAAGCTTCCTTCTTCATTCTTGACTAGATTATATCTTCTGTAAAGAGGAGTGTAACTTGTTCTTAGAACTAAAAAAATTACTTCATCATCTCCTTGGTCCTTGATCACTTGTTCAACTTAAAAGTTGGTTACAACTTCAACCCATTTAGATGGCATAAGATATTATTTTAGGATCACACCATTAAGAGGAAAGGTAGCTTCAAGATTGTCTTATAGCTAACCATTAAGAGGCATAGACCTTTGAAGGGCCTCAAATTCACTAAATACCTCATATAACTTTTTCCACAAGTCATATTATTCCATATCAATAGCAAAAAAATATTATTTCACATTTTTAGGTTCAAGCTCTTGATCTTACATATGAACATCAACTAACTCAACAGATGTGGATTCCTTCTCAAGCACCTCCTCTTTCATGTCTTGACTAAAATATTTTTGGATATATTTAATATGACTTTAACATCCTTTTATTCACTTAGGAAGATTAAATTTCACTTTTCTTCACCAAGGGGATTTCCTATGGTGATCTCTTCATCATAGATTCTCATTCCATGTTCTTGATCAGATGTAGCTTGAGTTTGATCCTATTGACTTATCTCCCATATAATAGGTTTTCCTTCAATAAGGGATGATGTGGGAGGGTGATGAATAGGATCATGTGTTGGATATGGAGTATGAGGTTTAATGGAAGGCTCAAGAATGGTCTTGGGAATGGAAACTTATTAAATTAAATAATGGAAAGATGGCAAGTTGGATTGGTCAATGGGAGAGACACCTTCTTCAACAAGAGTTCCAATTTGATCATATCCTTTTTTAGGCTATTCAATAGATAAAACATCATCTTCAAGCTCTTGGTTTTATCATATTTCTAACCTATCTATCCAACATTGGATATAGGATCTCATTTAATGAAAATCATCATTAATGACATAGTGAGATTCTTCTTCAACCAACCTCTGCTTATTCATCAAGAATTAAACCAACTTTCTCAAATTATCTATGAGATTAATAGGAATCACGTCAAGTTACTCATCCCATTTTATCATTACTTTTTTGAGCTTAGCACCTTTGGCATGAGTGCAAACAAGGATTTGTCTTGAGGTGGAATTGAAGTAGGAGGAGGAAGGGGTTAATAGGGGTTTTAGAGAGCTTCAATTTGTTGAGTTACTTGTCTAGCTTGAGATTATAGGAGTTTATATATTCCTTCGAAAATAATGACACCATCTAATTTCTCATGACAATAATTATAATAATCATGTTAAGGTTTATATGCATCATGATAAGGCTAATATGACTCATATTGGGGTTGATAAAAAGGCACTTCTTGATACTCTTCTTGATATAATTCCTCATAGGATTTCTCAATGACATCATGCTCATATGAAAGGGAAGTAAGATGACCATAGTACTGCCATGACTCATAGGGTTGATAAAAATATTGATAGGGTTATTGAGAGACATAATATGGATCATGATAAGGTTGATATGGGGGTGTCTAGTGGAAAATCTCATCATATCCAACCATATTAAATTAATTAGTCAAATAAGTGTTCACCATTTTTTCATGACCATTTTTTTTCCTTTGGCTCTTTTTATTTCACCCTTAATCATTTTTTATGTTTCATCACTTTCTTTGTTGTTTGTCTTTTCCCTTCGACCTTTCCTAGTTTGGGCTCTTCTCCCTTGTCCTTTGCCTTTCCCCTTTGTTTTTCCTTTGGGATATTGTTTTCCTTTGAGATTTTGTCTTAGCCTTTCTCATTTTTTTCCCCCAAAGTTCCCTTCAAAAAATTTCTAGAGGGCCACTTCCCTTTGATGTGCCATTTATAATTTTATGAAGGCACTTTTCCTTGCCTCATTTTTGCCAAAGTGACCCTTCAGATTTTTTTTAAAGGGCACTTTTTATCTAAGTGACCCTTCAAAACAATTATGAAGGGCACTTCACCTTGTTTCTTTTTCTAAGTGACCCTTCATTTTTTTTGAAGGGCACTTTTCATCCAAGTGACCCTTTAGAAAAAATTTAAAGGGCACTTTTTGCCCAAATGTCCCTTCAATTTTTTTTTCCAACGGCACTTTTGCATTGGTCTTTCTTGAATGCCCCTTCAAATTTTATCTAAATAGACATTTTGTCCAAGTACCCTTCAAGATTTTTCCTGAAGGGTCACTTTTGACCATTTTTTCCAAGGTTACCCTTCAAGATTTTTCTCAAAGGGCCCTTTGTCCATAACCTACCCTTCAAAAAAGTTCTAAAGGACCATTTCCTTTGGAAATTCCCTTCATAATTTTCTGAAGGGACCTTGTTCCCCTACCTGGGTGTCCTTCAACAATTTTTTGAAGGACACTTTCCTAAGTGTCCTTCATGAAAAGTTCTTGATGGAAACTAGCCATTTCCCAGAAAGCCAAAAAACCAAAATTCCTAAAGGAATTCCTTTAAAATTTCATTTGAAGGAATTTATTTGGGAAAATTTCCATGACCAAAGACCTAAAACAATAAGCCTAACCCAAATGTATTCTCATGACATGTCGTAGAATGTTAATTTTGATATATCCAACTAGCCATTAGGGTTCAAAGACATGACATGCCATAGGATGTCAAATTTAGGGTGACCAACTAGCTATTGGATTCACATTGGTGATGTGCCATAGGGTGTCAAATTTAATTTAAGGAACTAGTCATTAGGGTGCAACTAGGTGATTTGTCACAGGATGTCAATTTCATGCCCAAAGTCTTCAAGCAAGAAGTAAATCCATTCAAAAAACTCAAATGACTGTATAGTGTAAATCAAGATTTGTTAAAGGCTTGACTAATAACTTTTATAAGTAAGGATCCTTAAAGAATCCAAAATAGCATGCAAGTAGTAAAAGGATTCAAAAAACCTGAAAGGGTCTTAAGCAAAGCAAAATCAAGTTTTCAAAATAGCTTTGCTTATAAACTTTTATAAGTAGAAGAAATAAAAAATCTTAAAAGATTAAGTAACCTTGATAGTGCAAATCAGGTTTCCCAACATGCTTGACTTATAAGTTTTATAAGCAAAGCCATTTAACAAACTTGAATGGGTTTATAGTGAAAAACATGAAAGCTTTAAGGAAGAATCTAAGGTTTGAAACAATGATACAAGCCATTTCTTATGGAGGGTCATTTCACCATTAGTTTTAAATTGATCTTGGTCATTTCAAGAGGGTGAATCAAAGAGGAGGACAAACTCCAACTGAATGAGAGAGCAACTAGAATTAGTTTCACTAAGATGGTGATGGAATTTTTTTTTTGGATGCTTCTATTTTAGCACCCAAGAGCTCTCTCCTTTCTCCCTCTTTTTATATAAATGGGACCCTTGGGATCTTATTTTATCATCCACTTATAGTATGGTAAAGCCCTGATGTAATGTTTTGCCATTTTCTTGCCTTTGAGAAAAGAAGCATAAGTGTATTTTCCTTCTAAGTTTTGGACATTTGCCTGGGCATGCAAGAGACACAGAGTGACAACAAGTGATGTTTTACCCTTATATTTTTTGTCCTTCATGATTTTGAGTGAGTCAATCTAACAGGTCATTTAGAGTGCATTTTATTTGTATGAGACCTTACATATGTAACCATTTTCTAGAATATGCAGGTTGTTGTTTTAGTCATTAACCTTGTTTAGTATCATTCAACTTTGTCTCTACATTGAAATACTTTTGTTGGAATATTTTATAGTTTGAGGTATAGAAAATATTCTACTATATTATGCATAAGTATAGGGCATACATGTGGATAATAATTCTTGGTGTATCACCATTTTAGACTAGGGTTTTCATTTATGCAAACTTTTGACTCTTTTCATTCATACAAGCTGGTTCAATAGTTTTATTACATAAAAAGCTAATACATGGAGCTATCCCTTTCAAATTAGAGGTTCATTTCCACATATAGGCACACCCATAGGCTTGGAAATGTCCCAACATTTCCCAAATCTAGAGTAGGCCTGAACATCCCTCTTCCAAGGTGCAAGATTTGGATACAAAAATAAGAACATAAGATTTTTAGAAAATTTCTCACAATAAGTACCTAGACTACTTATAACTAGATAATTGCATTAAAATTTGACATTGGAATTTATTGAATGCTTCACAAAGCTAATATGTAGAAGAAAACACCAAAAAATTATTCCACTCTTTGGAACTTAAGCCCCATTGGGCATGCCAAAATTATAGTCACTTAATCTTTCACACTAGATAGGTTGTTCAAGCCTTCTCTAGATTGAGTGAAATATTGGATTATCTCTAAGCCTATGGGTTTCCTATAGAATAGGTAAACCTCTAAGGTTAAGGGATTTATCCTTATATTTCTCTTTGATATCTTATCACCTACACTACTTGATTACTTGGATGAAAAGGGATAGAAGAAACATAAAAGTAAATTATTATAATGAGGTGATACACCAAATAGATCTCCACTAGACTACCATACACTTGAACTATGAAATATGACTCACAACATTAGTTTCAATATCCTAGATTGGTTTAACATAAGTATTTCAAACATAGAGGTGATATGCATTGTACTTATCAAGGTGAGTAAACATGAGGTCAGATTTCAGACACTAATTCTACTTCTTAAAATTGAATATAGATAAATACACTAGCTACATTTCATGTAACATGTTAAAGGGAGAACTACTTTCATCAAACATGGAAGAGGAAAGAGAAGGTAGGGATAGATACTTATCACTTGACACTTCACTATGTACCACTTCACACACTTAGACAATAAGTTTATGAGATCAAAACCAAATTAGAAATATTTATTTCAAAGGAAAATATAATATTTTAACCAGCATAACTTCACCATACTAGGTGTGGATTCTATTAAAAAATCTAAAATGTATTGAGTTTAGATCATATGAGATGAGAGAGAATAATATAAGTGTAAGGGTCATACGTAAAAGTTTAAATACTTGGAAACTAGTTACATTTCAAGAGAATGAAGTATAAAAGAGGTTTGGATGTTGTCATGGATAAGTGTCCACCAGAAGTTGATCATTCTCTTTCATGTTGGTGTACAGACCTCAAATAGCATTCTTGAAACTTCCTTTTAGTGATGAGATCACATGACTAATATAAACCACCTTAGGAATCGTTAACACATATGCACTACCTTAGGGAGGTTAGAAAAAATATGTGACAATAATTAGATACCTAACTAATAGCCTTCCTTTTGACACTTGTGTTCACTATCTACAATCACTTACTAGCCCTCTTGGATTCAATATTCACATTTTCGTTAAGGTGACTGGTAGTTTCTCATAGAGATGAATTATAGAGGTGTTAATACATATTTTTCTTCCACTCTATCATGTAGACCTCAAAAGTTTTAATTTCAGACTTTTTATCTTCATACTAGGTAGTCATTTCTCTTTCTCGTTATCTATCCAAGACTACCTATATAAAATTGTGTATTAGAGGAGTTTTCATGCTTATCTGTGGTGATATGTGAGTTTTAAGAGTTAGGATAGGTCTCTAAATCCCCTCCCATTAATGATTTTCATCTATTCATTCCCTTTTGTACCTATAATTTATCTCAAAACCTGTAAGAAACCTTGTGTTAGGCTTGTTCGTATAGGAGATAGTATGGAATATATAAAAGATGAGTAGCATGGGAGATTGTTAGAAAATTTATCACTTTTATTACCATTTTACCACATTTTAATTCATATCCTTTCATATTTTCTCCATTGGGTCTTAAACAAGGGTTTTAAGAGGTTTTACTTGTTAATAATGGTTCATAAAAACTAGAGGTTCATCCTCCAAAAAAATTCCATTGATACCAAGTGTATCACCCATTTAAACTATTCATAGCTCCTTTAGGCACCATTAAGTCAATCCATACATATATGAGCATTTGTAAATGGCCTCTTAATCTTTTTCTTACATTATGGGTACCCGTGATAGGAATTTAGGCCAAAATGACCATTCTATGTAATTCCTTACAAAAAAATTGTTCAATTAAATCCTTAAATCTCCCATTAATGTCATCAAATGATTTAATCAATTAAAGTGGTTATATAGATGAGTTTAGGAACTTATAGGTCTTAGGCCTATTTTTAGGCCTAATAGGCCTAGATTGTACTTTTGTGCATATGACTACCATTGAGTGGTTCCAAAGGATATAGGTGTTCCTATATATATTTACACATGTAATTAAAATTTATACATAATTCACCAATCCTTTAGGACTCTACCATTCATCTATCTCATGTTCATATACTAAGCCTATAGGCATCTAACTCTGTGAGTGCCCTTTGTTTGAGATAAAATATCATGCATCTCCCTTATTTGAATTGAGAAAATGAGACTACGGGAGGATAGATTAGGTCTTGGTGGACTTACGTACTAAGTTTCATATCTATATCACACCTTTAGACATATCAAAATCACAAATTCTTAATACTAGATTTCAAGTCTATGTATTGTATATAGGATCTAGAAACCTCAAATAGAGTGACAAGTTAAAACTTGTCTTTGCTCTTATTTCTTTCTCTGAGAGTCATATAATATTGACCTTACTGCTATAAGAGTGGTAAAAATCATGTTTTAATCTACAATTTACCACTACTTACCTCCCAACTTGTACCTTTCACTAGCCTAAACTAGTCTGCAGTTAGACTGTGATTGTTTCATTAAGGAATACAAAGGATTCTTGTAGGTGGTGATAAATATTTGAACATTATACCTTATAACCTTGATATATATTAAGGTAATTAAGATCATTCCACACTATAAATTATTCATATCTACTTTTATGTCATGTAATTACCTTTATACCATCTTTACATTATAAGTCACTATAATTGTGTTGCTTTTAGTCATCTTAACATAGTGTTTACTGAGTGTTTTACATCAAAATTTTTATAAGTTAGAAACCACTAAAATATCATTATATCTTGATCAAGAAACCACTTAATTTGGAAATAAATTACCCTTAGTCTTGGGATACAATAAGGAATACATTTAGACAAACACAGACCTCAACTTCTTCACATAATATGGCACTGAGTATGGGTAAAACCCTCATTCAAAGAAGTTAAGGTAAAACTTCTCAATCATAACTTTTCAAACTGAGAATGAGGACTTAGGTATATCTATAATTTAATATATTTTCCATTTTCAAAATGATACTCCATATGCTCCCAAACCTGATTAAAGGTCTCAATTAAGTTCAAACATCTCCCATTTACCACTACTCTATCTCTTTTTGATTGACTCTAGACCATTATTAGATACTGCCTATAGGTAACATCAAATATAAGACTGTGTACTAAGTATTGGTTATCACAACCAATAAATAAACCTTTTGAACATATAATACCTATTTTTTTCACTTTATAATAATCTCACCATCTTTAAACCTTCATGTGTCATCAACATGACTGACCAAGGTTTAGTTCCACTTGACTGTACGTGACAGTCACAAGGAGATTTGACTGTGTGTAGTTATAACTGTATTCTCCATCAATGCTACTCTTTGAGACTAAAATTTAAAAATAAAAATTTATAATCATGTTATGGGAGGTTTTAATAAATATATGACCTTTTATTTGAAATCATTTATATGAGGGTGAAACTCTACTACTAATGAAACATTTTTTGCAGGCTTCAATGGAGTCTTCTACTAGCAAGATTGGATAGCCCTACTAATCTCTTCACCTTCACACATGGAAAATAAGTTTAATTCAAAATTAAAATGAATAATGTGCCCTAAAATTCTATCTAAAGTATTTTATTTTCATATACCAATGACATCAGATATGAAAACTAAAGCCATTGGGGATGTGCAAGTTGCCTAGAGTCACCAATACTCTTAGCAATGGTTCATGAAGCACAAACCACCAAACTTATAACTATAAAAATTAATCTAGAATACAAATATACTAATTTATATAACCAAGTTCACTCTATTGAACTCTACTCTTACTATCCGTACTAAGTGGAAACCATTTGACCTCTTTGTCTTGTCTAAGAGATCAATGGGAAAGAGAGATTAGTTTTTGACAATTTTGGACTAGTAAAAGCTATTTAATCATGGAAGTGAGATGTTAGGATATCAAGAGACACTTTTTTAAGTCTTCACACATTTCATAACTATTGTATAGGTTTTAAACTACTTGATATTAATAGATGGATGTTGAACCTATAATTTATCAATTTCACAAAACATTCTATGACTATTCATAACATGTAGGACATTGGATATTATTTTCAAACACTTGTATTCTTATGAAAACCATACAATCTCATAAAAATGGCCTAAAAATACATAAAATAACACTAAAGACAAGTAACAAATATGACCAAGGTTTAAAACATACTAAGTGACATTATTAATGTGTATATTAGATATTTTCCAACTTAGGAGAACCTATGACAAATTTGAACTATATAAGGGTCTGACCTAATTTGAATTATGGTTAAATTAGTCAACATCTACTATATCAAAATAATTCAAAGTATTTTAACTATGTTGTTCCATAAATCAAATTTCTTCCTTCATGTGGAAATACAAACAGGACTTAGTGGAAATCAAGGATTTGGTACTACATTATGTAATGATAAAACATGAGGTAGTGCCTTGCATTTACTTATTTTATGATCTATTTGTAAATGGCCAATTTTTTTGCAATCTTCTATACTTTTATCACATTGTACTAGTATTTTATGTTAGTGGAGAAGCTTTTGGTAAGTAATATAGACTTCCTACCCATGATATATGTTATAATCAAGCCATAGTGAACTAGTGTATGTCTTCAAATAATGTAACTAATAAGTTACAAGAGTGGACAAGTGACCTAAACACCTTCATAGTTAGGGGAGCCATCTCTACTATCCCAATTATTGATTTTAGGCAAAGAATTAAGATTGTCATGACCTTATTGAATATAATTTATGGATTCCCAAACAAAATCCATGTTAATAAGGTTTGGATTCCCATATTGGACATAATCCTCACATCCACTAAGATTTTTTCCATAGGGGAAAATTAGTGCTAAATTGATTCACCAAGTAATAGCTCAAATAGTAGGCTGGATAGTAACTTTTATATGATGTATTATCTAGTGGATACAATAATTAGGATGGTCCCCTCTTTAAAAAACCCTAGGAACCATCTTATGAGTATCCCAATAATATAATTTATGATGAATTAATCATTATTCACATCCATAGGTTCATGAAAAACATGACTAGGCTAATAGAGACTGTCTACCCTATGGTGTACCAAGCCATTTATGGTAAAAATATGCCTAAAGTGTTTGATAATATCAAAATAACTATTAAGAAGATTGGTAACATCAAGCTTTACCCAAATTATACAATCATCAAGATGTAAGGCACCAAATCCCTTCCCATGTATCTTCCTTTATTGGTCCCAGATAGGGTAGTAGAGAAAGAGATTACAACTCATTTGGTTGATTCTATAGATGCCACCTTAAGGAGGGCTAATCAAGAGGTAATCCACCCAACTCCCCTCAGCATTTTTCAAATATATTACTCTAAGTGATAATATTTTCAACCAGTTTTTAGAATCAAAACTTTCTATGACTTAAAATGGGCACCCTTCGAAACATGGGATCTAAAAAAAAGGGTCAGGAACCATCTAGATAGAGTCAGAGCCAAGGTGAATATTGATTATGTCCATGTTTTATATCCACATGACAAAGTATTCATGGATTCTTTGAACAACATAGATTTTCATAAGATGATGAAAAAATAATATGTTTTTTGTGGTGGCTAGACATATACAATATGTATGTAGTTAGAAATGCATTATATTTATAAATCAATCCTAGCTCAGATAAGATAGATCCTAATTACACTTCTGATTATGGATATATTAGATAATATGGAACATGACTTATATGTAGATCCAGTAGACCTAATTAGGGTATATATTACCACAATAATAATACTAGGGAGGGTTCTAAATCCTCCAATCAAACATAACTATGTAGTAACCCTAACTAAGTCCTATGTTTTCATATTCATTATGTTAATAGCTAGTAAAGCAAAGAAATATAATCTAGTGCTCACCAAATCTTGTGGCATAATATATGTGTTAGTAAACAAATGAAAATAAAAATGTATTAGAAAATATTAATTAATACATGTATAGATAAGACCCTAATACATGTATAAGAATAGTAATATTATTCAAAAGCCATTACTTATACTACTTCTATCTACTAAATAGAGGAGAAAAGTTAGAGATACTTACCAAAAATATGAACCCATTTAGACTCAATCTCTCCCTTGGCCAAATAGGCTTTGAAAGAGGTTTTTATGGTTTATAAGGATCACTAAGAAAGGCCAAATCATTTAAGAATTCTCCACAAGACTAGATTATCTAAGTAAAAACCCTAATCTAAGACTCCTCATGTAGAATGTTGAAAGATCATATTATAAAGAAGTGAAAATTAATAATAACTCTTGATTTCTCTCTAATAATTATGAAATAGATGTGTTTATATAGGTGGATCTAACCCGAAAACCTTCCTTAACTTTTGGTTGATAGGGTCCACCTAGTTGACCTAGTATCATTATGGATAAAAACTCACTAGGTCATGGGCTAGGTATATCAAAACTATATCGAGACCCTAAATGAGTTTCACCAATAAGAGTATAAGGTCAACCCAGTTCACCTAGTACTATAAACTATCAAAAGGGGTTTTAGGTTAGGAAATGGCTTATGAAATATGGTAAAATACTAGAGGAGTGTTCAAAAGAGAAGTAATAGCTATGGGGAATGTTTTTAGGAGCTAGTTGGATTGGTAATAAGTGTAAATAAGGGATACAAATCCTATGAAGTACCATTAGTATACCCACCATTTTCTTGAAGCACCCCTTAAGGCATGTACCTAGAGAGATTTAAGACTCAATGGGTTCATGTAAGATAAAAATCATAAGTAAAAGATAAAGTTTGAAAATAATATGTGTATACATATGCCCCACTCGAAGCTCATCACATGTCACTAAGGTATAATAGGGGATATTACTTTGATAAATAACATAGTAACACACAATGTTGAGGCTAAGAAAAAATTACAACATTTTATATCATAAAATAACTAAAATTAAATGATGGAAATGGAAATAACTAAAAATGTAAATTTGATGCATACCTTGACTTACCTCTATCATTGGATGGTTTTTTCTTATCATTTTAGTTTTGATTCTGTATGGCATAAATACTACATTTAACAAACCTAATAATACAAAACTAAAGAGAAAAAAATACATAATAAACCCAAGATAAATGGTGGTATGTGGACATGACATACTTGGAAATTTGGAAAGTTGGGGTGACAAGTGTTATGTTAGACCAAATTACCAAATCAAAATTTAGATTAAATTAGGTAACTAAAAATATAAGGGTACTAAAGATTGAGAAACTCAAATAAATAAAACTTGAATAAGAAAGGCAAACTCACCAAGTCAAACTAAGGATACATGTCATAATGGATGGTAATAAAACATCAATGTGAAAGAAGTAACAATCCTTACTTAAACAAACATGGAAAATATAAAATGGTTACACAACATTGATGAGTGAGAAGTAAAAATACATAATCATCAATGGAAAAAGGTGAATAAATTGTATAAAAACATTGGTGAGTGAGAAGTAAAAAGCCAACCTCACTCAACAATGGAAAATGTACATGAAAGTAAAAATAGACTCATGTGTATGTAAAAAGGAGAAGTAAAACAATGACAAATGGTAAAAATAAAGAAAATTAGGTCTTGAAATATAGATCCAAGGTGTAAATAAATTAATCCATTGTTTCTCAAACATATATTTTTTTCTCTAAGGATAGATAAAACTAAAACAAAGTAGTGCTAGCATGTTTTTAATATGTGAATAATAAGGAAGTATATAAGAGTGAAAATATATTTATAATCATAGTTTTCTTGTCAAGTGGGGAAATTAAATGGGTGTAAGGGAGAATGAAGGAAAAAACAAGGTAGAGGAACTATTTATCAAAGTCAAGACACTCAAATTAGGTTTTTCAAAATAAGAGCATGTTCAACCTTAAGGACTCTGAAGAACTTCTCTTAGATATACAATTATTAGGTCAACAAATGTAGTATGTATATAATCCCATGAAGGCTATATATATGTAAATTAAAATATAAATACCTTCCCATAATGAGTTAACCATTCTTTAGGACTCCTTATAGAGCCATTAGTCTACTCTAAAGACTGGGTACTTGCATGATAAGGTAGGTATCATTATAGAGTTTATTAAATTCTCCTAATCTAATATATTTACCTAGCATACCCCTATGGACCTTGGATCTATTGTGAGGCCAAATATGGAGTTTGACTTTTCTTTTAAAGATATAAGATGTGCTTTTAATCATGTCTTTTGGTGTGAATTTCACTTTTGATATTTATATATTGCATTTTTTATATCAATGCATTTTGTTTCAAATGATTTGGATTTTAATTTTCTTGATGTATTTTTCTATTCCTCCTCCGTGATTTGGAAAACCAAACATGGATGTTAAATATGAATTTAATTTGAATAATTGGGACTTGGTTACTAAGAGAAAGAAATGAAAACAGCATGGTGTCTAAGAGTCTCATAAATCTAGGTGAAATAAAAGTTATATCTTGATTTCGACCTTGTTATATCCAATGTGGAGTGACAAGATAGGAAATCAAGAAGAATGAAACATGAACTAATTTGAGTTACTTTAAATCATATAAAATATGAAAAAGGGAGGAAAATGGAAGGGTAAAATGATAGTAATGTGTGACTCCTTATCATAATAATGAATGAAAAGTAGGAAAACATGTTAACATAGTTTATTTGTGCAAATTTTATCTAATAAAGAATAAAAAACTAAATGTCAAAAAACAATGATCAAGAACTCATAACCATTTAATACACATTTTATAAAAGGAATGACAAGATGGTGATTTTATGAGAAAGGCTAGGTCATATCCATGGTCTTACTCTATAACTCATAAAAGAGAAACCCATGAGGGTGACAAAAAGTATTGGAAAAGTAAATGGGATAAGAAAAAGATGGTATTTGTGAGGAAGGTTAAGTCCTATCCATTGTTTTACACTATAACTCACAAAATATAAACCCAAGGGGTGCCAAAAAGTTTGTAAAAATTATGAATAAAAAATAGGATAAAATTACATCATTAGGATGATTTTTTCCTATCCACAATTTTACAATGTAGCTCATGAGAAAAAACAAGAAATAAAAAGACCAAAAAAGGACTAAGGTTTGTGAAAGTAGAGAACTATTGTAGAGGGTGATACCCATGTAATTATCTTTTAAAAAGTGTTAGATAGATATCATATATAAATCATGAAAGGAAGGGAAAGATTAGGAAAAATACTTCTTGAGGAATTATGCGTTTTTGGGTTCTTTAAAAATATGACCTTCATTGGTTTCAAGGTGATAGGTAGTTAGACTAAGAATATATTTGACTAAATAAGGACCCCATAATTTTTGGGTGTATTTACCTTATTTATCATGAGTGTAATCCAAGGATAATATCACCAATATTAAACATGCAAAATTTAACTTGTTTGTTATGTTGTTTGGAAATACAAGCCTTGTATTGGTGATTATGTTGTAAAGAAAAAAGATAGTGTTCATCAAGGAGATCAAGAAAATGAAGGTGACATTCACATAATTATTCATCTAGTATGATACCATGAAGAGATATAAGAATATAGATAATCTCAACTTCTAATGTAAGGAATGATTTAGAACCATATACTAGAAACAATCACATTACCCCAGTCGTAGTATATATGCTAGTCCAATAAGCCCACAAAGAAAGATATAGATTAAGGTGTCAATCCATGTGGGTTTAATGAATTATATTTTAGAGAATTTTATTAAGAATTGTATTGGTGGCCTTGGCTTGGCCATTACATTGTGGATGATAAGTTGTGGGAAATTTGTGAATGATTTTAAAATTATCATAGAGCTATTTAACATCTTTTTTTTGAAATTACCACCATTATCTAATATGATAGTATGAGGAACACCAAATTAAAAAATTATTTGATTAAGGATGAATTTGGTGATGGTGATACTGGTGAAATTATCAAAGGGTATAACCTCAACCCATTTCATGAAATATTCTATAGTTATGATTATAAAGACATACCCATCTTGGGAGTGAGGTAATTTGCCTATGGGATCTAATCACCACATAGAGAATGGACATGGAGATTGGATAGTTTGATGATAAAATAGAGGTGAATAAATTATATCATCATGAAGCTAGAAAATATTACACTTTTTAGAAAATTCAATTGCATATTTTACAAGAGTAGGCCAAAAGTATCCCATACATAGGCATTTATGGGATGTAGCATGTCCACTAAAATAGTCACCACAAATCCCCCTATGTACTTATTTAATAAGATGAGGAATCTTATCTTTCATAACACAATGAATCAAGTTACCTTCAGCATTATGATAATAAAGGATGTTATATTAAAATATATAATTAATATCTTGTTTATGAATGTGACTCTTTTCATGAGAGTCTAAGTTGGGAGGATAAGTTTGATGTTCCAAAAATTGAATGATGTCTTTATACCATAGGCTTTGTCAAATGGTGACAACCTCAATATGTAAGATAAGTGAATCTTGTGATTTATTAGAAGATGGAGATTATCTTATTTAGATAAGAAAAGTGGGATTGAAAAGAACTTGGTGTAGATGAAAAATAGATGTTGAAGAAGCAAGGAAATCAATGATAGAATTTTTATCTCAAGGGATAGGATTGATAGTGAAAGAAATGAAATATTTGGTTAGATTAGTTTTAATTTGATGATAATAAATGATATTATCACTTTTTCATTGGTAATCACCATTGACTTGGTAGAAAATGAGCTAAAAATAACCTAAGGCATGTAGGTATTGGATATATAAAGCAAGAGTAGCTCTTATGCCTAGGATTAAATCTTTATACTTTGTCATGTTTTTAGTGACATCAAATGTTAAGAAAAATACTATAGGGATGAATTTTTTAAGAGGATTGGTAAGAATGCAACCCACCCCAGCTCCTTAAAGGCATTTAACACCATCAAAGTATATGTTCTAAGTATCTTGATGTAATCAACATTAATCTCAGGAAGTTATTTGATAACTACTTGTGGTTTAGTAGTATTAGGGAGGATAGCAGATTAATAAATATTACTTGCTTCAAGATCTATAGTGAAGTTATGAAAGTAATATTTAAGAGAGATGGATTGTTTGAGACCTTAAATATAGATAATAATATCATCAGGTTTACTATATTTAAAGTGATTGGTAGTAGCACAAGTGTTATGATAAGTTTATCAACTACAATTTGCCCTTTGACAACTTTTTGAGTGACAATTCATAAATCAAATTTTGTAAAGAGGATCATCTACTTGCCAATTATATCTCCAAGAAGAAAGAATTGGGAGACGAAGTGAAGAAGGGGGTTGGAATGAATGATAACATAAGTGGTTTGATAAATCATGCAATGTCAAAGCTTTTCAACTACACATTATATGGTGAGGCAATCATCTTATACTTTTGTGTAATGTTTGTCATAATCAATGAAGCCTCAACTGATATAGTAGATGTCATAATCTCTTTTAGTATCATCTTGTTAGGCAAGCATTACCTAAATTGATATGGGTGTGGAAGACTATATAGGATCAAAGGTTGATCAGTTAAAGGAGGATAAATCAATGATTATTTCATGTTATCAAATGATTTTTGACAAGGATCTATCCATTCTAAATCATTACCTTTCTTAAGAAGATAATTTATAGAGTGGATACGGCAATCCATTTTAGGGATGAATCATCTAATTAACCTAAGTTTACCGAGATAAGTATGAATGTCTAGAAGGGAATGAGGATTGGGCATGTTGGTGATAACATTAATCTTAGCAGGTTCAACATTGATGTCATGGAGAGACTAATAATCTTAATAATTTCAAAGATGTAACACCAAAACATGTTTTTAAGGATTTAGTCTAACTTTGTATTTAAGAAGATAGTCACAGATGATGGCAAGATCAAAAATATGAGTCTTACGACTTTTCAATTTAGAAATGAGGTCATCCACATATGTTTCTATAATTTAATGGATAAGATCATGAAAGATATGAGTCATTTCCATCTAATAAATGGCTCTAACATATTTGAGGATGAAGGACATTTTAACATAGCAATAGGTTCCCCATTTGATAGTGAAAGTTATCTTACATTGGTCTTGGGGGGAAATGTGAATCTGGTTATGGCTTGAAAAACCATACATAGAAGATAATATTTCATAAACACCTATGGAATTGATAATGACATATATTGAAGGTAAAGGGAGATTATACTTAGGACAAGAAAGATTAAGATTATACAAATCAATACAAATGTGAATGACCATTGTGACCTTTTTATGAATAGGAAATATGTCATAAACCCATTCAAAATAATCCATGAGTTTGATAAACTTATAATCAAGAAGTTTGATAAGTTTTTTGTGATATAATGTGTAAACTTTGGGTGGAAATTTACTTTACTTTTGATGCATAGGTTTGGCATTGGGATAAGTGATGATGTTGTGAACCATAATGCTAGGGTCAATACTAGGCATGTCCTCATAGGACCAAGCAAAGATCTTAGATATTTATTGAAAAATAGACTAAATTATCATGTTCAATAAGTAATAGTTAATTATAAACTATAATTGGTTGAGAGCATGAAGGTGTATAATATTCAATATGAATAGTTTCTTTGATAAGTATACCATTACCATATTAGAAGTGGTATGGGGAATTAGGTAAAGAATAAATTGGATTAGATTTAGGATCAATTATAGAGATGAATTTGTTGAAACAAGGGGCTTTATTTTTGAAATTCCCAAATTTATGATGTTGATGAAGAAATTGAGTTTCTCAAGCATGAAGTAATATAAGAATAGCTTCATCACTAGAAAAAGTAGGAAGAGGAACATAATTCCTAACATATAATTCTAGATCAATAATTTTATTACCATGGAGATCATATTTAGAATGTATCTAATGGACATTGGTGGCCTTGGAATCTAATTTAATATCAGGAGTAAGAGAAGTATATGGATTGGATGGGATTGGTGTATCATTAGTTTTTTTTATGGGGGCAGGATCAAATGTACTAATAAGATCCATAATTGGTAGATAATATCAAGAAACTCCAAAGGTTTGGAAGGTAGGATTTGTTTTACCACCCAAGGATTATCAATACATGGAGAATTAATGAGAGACACATGTCCTTTAGGATCTAATTCATGATCCATAAAAATGGTATGAACATCCTAGTTGAAAGCATGTATTTGAGCTAAGGTTTTATGATAATGTTGACCATATAAGTCTCAATATTGAGCTTCGGTCATGATGTTATCATCTTCAGTTGGAGAAATGGTACATGCTTGAGATTTAGGGGGATTTTTAGAAGGTGAGATCCCAATATTATTGAATTTACATGGAGACATGATCAGCAGGTCCTAAAATAATTTGGGCACTCCATAGTCATTTAATGTGAAGGCATATTTTGGTAAATAAGGCTCTTGAGCATTGTATGGATGGGTGAATTAGTGGTCTCATCAATGAGTGGAATAATGTGATCATGAGGTAATAAAGGATGAAGCCACTCTGAGATATAATGAGGTAACCTATTAGTGTTACAAGTATGTTAAAAGTCATTAGGGTCATCATCATCTAAATTATCAAGAGTGACTTGTAAGTTAGGATTGATGTTAATGAACTCAGGTAAGGGAGCACTATTGAAGGTAGGGATGGTAGGAATGTGATATTAAGATATTAGATTAGGAATTTGAATACTCTAGGGGTTGGGATTAGCTTCATGCTTAAACCATTTACTGTTTTGTAATAATTTGATGCGTTAGATACTAGAAGAACTTATGGTACTCACTCTATGAGTCCATAGGTCACCAAGGATTATGTTATAAGACAAGGGAAAATCAAGGACCATAAGTTTAGTTCAAACAGTCTTAGGTTTGATTTTGAGGGGAAGACAAATATAACCAAGTGTATTTTGATTAGTTTTATCAAATACATGATAGGTAAGGTAGGTTTTCTTGAGATGATCCTTACTTTAACTAAGTTGTGGATAAGCCACAAATACATCACATTAATACTAGAGCCTTCATCAGATAAAACTTTATGAATAAGGGTAGTATTAATGGATATTTTAATTAATAGTTGTGAATCATCAATTGAAAAAGGACCTCATCATTAATCATGTCGTCTTTAATAAATTCAATAGAAGGCTTGGAATAAGGACAAATGGATTCAATGGTATGCAGATTGGTAGGTTAAGGTTTAATATAAGGTGGTTATTCATATATAGAAGATAGATCTACGATTTATTTTAATTATTTCATAAGGAACCTATGATGATAAGGTAAAGTAAAAACTAACTCCATAAGTGGAATATTTCAAATCATGGAGTTAAGTTCTTTGAGAAAATTATAATGAGATTTAGAAGAAGAACTAGTGCAAGTTTTAGAAGGTAAGGTAGAGTTTGAAGGAATGGAAGTTATTGGGGGTTTGAAAGAAGGAGGTGGTTCCTTGAGGGATTCTAAAGCTAAATAAGTGGTTGTGGTATCTTTGATAATTTATTTTTCTAAGGATGGTTTTTTAGATTTTATGATAGGATCTTTATGAGTTGTTTTGCAATGATAATTGACCTTAGCTGCTTTAACATATTGAGAATTATTGTAATATTGGTCATAATTAGCATCAATATCACAAACATCCTTAGTATTTTATTGAATTTCAAATGTGGGAAAATATTTTTGGTTATTGGAGAAGAAGCTCTGGAAACTTGTCATTTTTGAGAATTGGTATTGTACTCTAAATGATGAAGGTTGATCATGGATTTGTGATTAAAGGAATAACCAAGCATGTATGAAACAAAAAATCTAGTAATCCCTCTACAAGATTTATGGGAATGACCAATTTTAGCATTGAACAAATAAAAGTGATTAGGGACATACCATTTATAAGGATTATTATGATAAGTAAAGGGTTTAGATGGTGATAAGAATTTTTCTATTTTTTGCATGATGAGTGGTATATGAGAATATGAGGGTGTTTCAGCTTTGGCAACTTATAATCTAGTTTGAGGAGTATTTTCAATGATGGCATTGGTATAAATTTGAAAATATGCTTTAAAGAATGTGTTATTCGGTTCAAATTGCTTCATGAAAATGTCTTGACATTTATCTTGATCAAGAGCTTCATTAAGTGTTTGGGGATCAAAAGTTTGAAATTTATATTGAAGAGGATTTAAATTACTTATACATATTTTTAAAAAAATATCATCAATCATGTTATGATTAGATTTACGGGCTAAATATTTCAATCTTTTGATAAATTCATAAACTAAATTGGTAGGAGATTACTTATCATTGATGAAATGACTAAGATAATTTTTAGGAGGATCATTATGTTGAAAATCTTTGAATAAAGGATTGACTAAATTCTTAGTTTGTCAAATGGAATGTTGTGGAAGTTGGTCATACCATTCCAATACATCACCAATGAATCTTTTGAGTATAATTTTAGTCATGGAAAAAGTATTAGTTTGGATCCACTCTTTTTAATGATTGCTAAAGGCTTTAAGAAAAGATGCAGGGCCTTTAGTCCCATCAAAATTGATATTTGGATACTTATTACCAATATCCATAGACATAATTAAAAGAGCTAAAGGCTCATTTTGAATTTTTAGAAGAATTTTTTATTCATAATGGGTTGTGGAATAACATTTCCTAAGGCATATCTAAGAGGTGGAGGAATAAAATTTGGATTGGCTTAAGTATGGATAGTTGGAGGTTGATTAGCCATATGGATCAAATGACATTGTAGTTGCATATTTTTAGAGGTTTCAAAATTTTACATTATGCTCATTTTTTATATGACTTGTGCAAGATTTTTAGTCATATCAATTGGTGGGTTGGTGTCTTTAAGACAATTACTTGAATTGGTATTAGGGAGAGGATTATTATAAGATGGATTATTAGTGGGATTATTGGATAGAATTATGTCAATTGAACCAACATTATGATGAAGGGATTGAAGATAAGAATTGTCTTGATACATACAGAAAAGATAATATCCACCTACTTCATCTTGGTGTGTGATTTAAACCATGTTACAATCCATAAATGAAGGAGGGGAATATGTATTCCAAGAGTGAGGGTTATCTTGGGAGGAAAAGAGAGGGAGAAATGAACATCCCATATAGTATCTAAATGGATTTAAGTTGTCCAAGAAGATTATGCTAGGGGACTTTATGATGTCTTGATAAATATGAATAGAATGCTAAGTAAGGAGAAATAAATAACTATGTTAGATAGATAGGATAGGTAGTAAGAGTACAAAGTTGACTGGGTCAATGTAGTACTACAAACTAGGGAAAATAGAGTTTGATAAGAGTATAAAGTCAAGTGGGTCGACTTAGTACTGTAATCTAAATGGTAGAAGAGATACAAAGTTGATTGGGTTGACTTAGTACTACAAATAGGGAGAAAAAGAGTTTGTAATAGACCATGTCAAATAAAATGAAAGTGTACTGAAAATAGGGAAAGATATTGCATTGTAATTTGAAGAAAGAAATGAAAACAAACACACAAGTAATTAGGTCAATAAGAATGATCCAAGTGAGGAACACATCATAAAATATTACACCAACACTAGACAATGCAATTTTTTGCAATACAACATACAATGATAAAATAACAAGTAGTCAACTAAAAATTAAATACTAAATAAGTGGTCATCTTGAATGTTGTTACATTATTATAAAGTGATTTTAAGTGTGATAAGGAAGTTGGTTAAAAGTATGGAACTAGAAAGTAATATGTGGATGGTTTTAAGATGTTTAGGCTAAAAGGGATTTATGTTGGCAATGGTACTAGCTTGGTATTGGGGCTGACCCCCTCACTTCATAATCTTGTAGTGATAAGGGTGTCAAGTGTTGTGAAAATATATACCATTAACTAGGTGTTTATATTTGTCTCAAAAACCAAGTAAGATTCCCCCTTGGTGATGAAATATAAGTAGGTAGGCCTTGGGTAGACACTTCTTAAAATGCATTTTTATATTATGTGATTTGGTAATGTGTGAAAGAAAGAGAAAATTAGTGCAACTAAATGGTATATTGAAAAAACCATCTAATTATATTGTGTGATATAATATAAGCATGTAAACAACTGAAAGTGAAAGTGTGAAGTAATTACTAGCATATAATTGTTAATTCCCAACTTGAAACATAATACAAAGTTAGTTCATATGAAAGTGTATAAAAATATTATAGAATAGAGTTGACAGTGTCTCTACTATACTACAAAATCAAGTATCATTAAGAACTAAATTGTCCAAGTTGAATATTTTAGATAGAAGATATAATACAAAACTAGGTTGACCTAGTTTTCTATATGATGGTAGTTTTAAAGACTACAAACCTTGCAAAATAAAACTGTAAGGAAGAATTGAAATGAAAGAGAGAGAGGGGGGAAGAGAAGAACCTTGTTGGGTTAGAATATGTTGAGTAATGTGAAATTATTGTTGAATATTTTTGAATGTTACTTGTAAAATCTAATAAATATGTCAAATGGGTTGACCTAGTTCTACAATTCCCTATTTGTTGAACCCTATTAAGATGACTATATCAGCCTAGTTGACCTAGTGTGTTTTATGGAAGTTGTCTAGAATACTATCTCAACTTGTGTGTTGAAGATAGAGGGTGAGGTCTGGTCTAGTAAGAGGTCAGACCCCATCACAACTAAAATAAACTTGTTCTTGTTTCTTCTCACCTTCATTTTTTAAAGGTAATTATTATTATGCTTGTATCCTCTTGGCCCACATTGTTATCCAAGTCATTAGACTTTGCACTCATGGAGACATTATGAATAGAGTATAACATATCATTTTTAGAGTGAGCAATTATTTTTTATGTGCCACTTTTTTTACTCATGAATGCATTTTTAGTAGATCCCAACATCTTACATTATTGAGTATGGTTTTGTGTTGCACACTACTCCCTTGTTTTAGGATAAACTCTCTTGTTCTTGATGCAGTCTTCTACAAATTGATTAGATTATAGGATTTATGTATCATATAGTGTTTTTTGTTGTATGGGATATTTATTTATGGTCACACTGGGAATCATGGATTCTTTTTATTCATATGTGTATGCTTCATATTGAGCACTTACTTTTTAGTTATTGACTATCCCATCACCACTAGGGCCATTTTCTTGAGAAATATTTGTTTTGTATCTTCAATTTTTTTTTAAATTGATAGTCTCCTTTTGATTTTTTATGGATCTTAATCTCTTTATGAAGAGTATCTATTCTAGTGAATACAATGTCAGAATCTTAGTATTCAAGTATTAGATTCAGTCCACTCATACAAACCTTTTTTGTATCACTCTAGCTAGTCAGCAATATGGGGGGTATGGTGTAGATCTTACTTCTTTAGTTATCATGTTATTTGATAACACTTGGTGCATTTCATCTTCTATTAGTAGATCAAATTTAGTTGGTGAACCATTTTTCACTATTGACACCTCTAATAGTTTTTTTCTGTAAGAGCTATTCTGGTGAATTCCAATGTTAGTTTTTTTGTGATTGAGTAGTTGATCTAGACCACTCATGTAGATTTGAGTTTCATTAAGACTTTTGAGTCCAATAAATACATTTATATTTTATGTCCTTCATTTAATCCATTGTAACATTTTTAGCATTATGTTCAAGTATTGAGTCATTTGATTTCTTGAGAGACCTTACAACATGTGTTTTTTGCTCTCTCAACTTTAGCTATTACTATTGGTTTTTGGGCACTTTCCTATAATACATTTCAACCTTGGTGACTTTTTTTTATAGTGTTTTGAGATCATTTTTTTATAGATTTATCCTAGTAAAGAGTATCAGTTCCTATTTGACTTAGTGGTTACAGTGATTCATCATCCATGTAGTCCGGTAAGATGGATTAGTTACCATAGGAAACCTTTATATTTCACTATTATTTTATACATGGGTACTTGATCAAGCCTTATTTTCATTACCCATTCAATCTCTTTGCTTTCTCTTTTCTTATTCCCTATTTTTTTATTAATAGAGGGTGTTGGAGTGAGTGTTAAAATTCACTCGTGGAATTAATCTTAATTAGGAATCAATAAATTATTTGTTATGTGTCAAATATTTTCACATCTATTTTGTGCATGAAAATATTCCATATCACCTAATATGATAGGACCTAAGTTCCCCAAAGCTCTGACACAACTTATCAGAATTAAGTGCACACATGATTACCATTGTATAAGCAACTTAAGATTGTGGAAATAACCAGAAGAACAAATAACTATCAATGAGAAAACACACAAAATATGAGAGGCAACACATAATTGTATTCAACTCATTACAAAATAAATTACAATAAAGAGATCACACTCTTCTTCCAACTCTATGAGGCTTCCTCCTTAAGGGATCCAAGTAATCTTCCCACCTAAGTAATCTTTTCTCATAGGTCACAACACATAGCTAACACAAGTTGTTGTTCACCTCATTGTACTCTTGTACAATCGAGTACAAACCGGTACTCCAAGTAGATCTAACCATGATCCTGCTCCTGATGTATTGCTGTCACCTTGATCTTGCTCCCCCATCAATCCTCTTCTGACCCTCACATACACACATCCCTGCAGACCAACCTGATCTTACTTATCACATGTAGATCTCCACCATGATCTTGTAACACCCTGCATATCAAACCTAATCTTACATACATGGAGAATGCTACTTGATTCTACCATGGGAAGAACTCTCCAAGTTTTACAAGTTCTACACTTAACAATACAACCCATGAGTCTATTATATAGATCTCATGCATACAATAATTAGACAAGTAGCTCAAAGACTCGAACTGGTCTTCATCATGCAAACTACACGTTCACTTAACTGACTATTTGTCAACAGTAGTTTTGACCGCCATAGGTGACCGACGTCGGTCCCTACCTGACTGGAGGTGATCATCACCGGCCGATCTCCTACCGATGCCGGTTTCCTTATGTGCTTCCCTTGACTGACGTCAGTTGTGGCCTACCGATGCTGGTGACTGCATACGCTTAGAAACGTCCATGTTTGCCTTAAGGTGAAGCTTTTATCTCCACACCCTAACATAATATTTATTTCACATAATAAATTAATTATTGTGCATAACATAGTTTATGCCTATTTAATAGGCACTCTTATTACTTCTCCTAGTCTAATGGAAGAGACAATGTCTAAAGATTGTATTATTCACTTGAGGAAATAATGGAGGCTACTTGTGCATAATATTTATCTGATGGCTTTACTATTTCTATGATAATGGTTTGTAAGAGAGATCTTGCTAGTTATGAGTTCATTTTTGTACTCTAATAGAATTAAATAAGATTATTGTGTTAACCTTTTTGACCTAGTAACCTATATCTGATGAAGACCTACACAAAAATAACATAATCATTTTTTATTTGACTTTGTGTTAAACTAACACACAAAAGTTAGAAACTATACCAACCCTATTGACCTAGTATCACAAATATAGAAAAATAATAAATAAAATTATATAAATTAAAATCATGAAATAAAAACCTTCAAGGGCTAGATTCACACCAGGTTCACTAGAATGTACACAATCATAAATGTATCAAATCTATAAATCAATCCTAGCTCAGATAAGATAGATCTTACTTACACTTTTGATTTGAGATACATTAAATAATCAAGAACATGACTAATATGTTGATTTGCTAGACCAAATAAAGAGATATCTTACAATAATAATAATACTAGGGAGGGTTCAAAAGCCTCCAATAAAGCAAAACTATTTAATAACCCTAATTGAGTCCTATGTTTTCATGTTCACTATATTAATATCTAGTAATGTAAAGAAATCTAATCTAGTGCTCACCAAATCTTGTGACACAATATGGGAATTAGTAAATAGATGAAAATAAATATGCATAAGAGAATCCTAATTAAGCTATGTATATGTAATAACTTAATTCATAGAGAATAAGAGTAATATTATTCAAAATCTATTACTTATCCTACTTATATCTACTAAAGAGAGGACCAAAGTTAGAGATACTTCCCTGAAAAATAAACCCATCGAGACTCAATCTCTCCCTTGGCCAAAGGGGATTCACAATAGGTTTTTATGTTTTGTAAGGACCACTAAGAAATTCCAAACCATACAAGACTTATCCACAATATTTTATTCTCCAAGTAAAAACCCTAAGCTAATACTCCTCAAGAAGAATGTTGAAATATTAGACTGTTAAGAAGCACAAATGAATAATAAATATTGAAGTCTCTCTAATAAATATTAAATAAATTTTTTTATAAAGGTGGATCTAACCCTAAACCCTTATGAATGTTTTAGTTGACAAGGTCAACCTAGTCAATCTAGTATTGTTATTTAGAAAAACTCACTAGGTCACAAACTATATTAGCCAAGAGTTGACCTAGACCTTAAATGAGTTTCACCAATAAGATTAAAAGGTCGACCCAGTCAACCTGTTACTATAAACTATCAAAAGGGGTTTTAGGTTAGGAAAAGGGGTAAAGAATATGGTGAAATAATAGAGTGTGCAAAAGATGATTCATAACTTAGGGAAATGTTTATAAGAGCTGACTAGATTGGTAATAAGTGGGAATAAGGGACAATAATCTTGTGAAGCACTAATGGTCTACCCACCCCTTTCCCAATGCATCCATTAATGCATGCACTTAGAGATATTTGAGACTTGATGGGTTAATATAATATATAAAGCATTATTAATTGATAAATTTTGGAAATATTATGTGTATACACAATATAACCCAAAGACCAACAAAAAAGATGCTAGGAGAATTGAAAAGGAACACTAGGTCTCTAAACCTCCTCTAAGACCCCTCTCACATGCTAAGATAAATGAACATGTTGGTCCATCTGGGAAACCACACATTTAAGAGAGGTATATAACTAGCTAGGACACTCTTTAATACCCCAACTTAGTGGTTATAATTATGTAAATCACTCTAGTTTGTACTACTCTTCAGCTGGATATTACTTCACAAGGTTCATTAAGTATGGCTCAAGTAAGTAGGAAATTATCCATGTTTCCCTTTCCTCCACTCACTATATCATAGAAATTAAGTCTTACATCTTTCTTTTCCCATATTAATTTTTTGAAATCACCATCATCACAAATTTAAATCAATTTTCTTCCATCTTCATCCCTTAGTTTACCCCATCAGCGATTGTTGCTCTCACATATTTACCCCTTCCATCTTAATATCCTTATCTTATTCCCATTGGACCACCTATCTATCCTCAAGGTTCACCCATGATTTCATCCCTTGAAGGACAAATAGAATAATAGTTAAGTATTGGGTAAGGTTCTAAAGAATTAAATCCTATGGAATTTCTAAACAGTGATGAAGAGAGTAAGAATTTCATAAAAAGAGAATGGTCTACTGAATAAGAATGGGAGGATAAAATTGAAACATCCTTGTCAAAAACTATCATTAAGACCATTAACAGTTATTCAAATGATGATTATTTGTTATAATAGGAAGCTTAATCAGGGGATATCATGATCTTAAAGAATACTTTAGTTTCAATTGAACTTTTACAATATTCAGAAGGGAATAATGAGGATGAGGTAGAGTCTAGGCCTCCACCTCCCACATAGGGACAATCAGTTACTATAATTTCAACCCCATCACCATATATCACAATAATATTTTCCATATAATTAGCTTCCCCATCTACTTATATATAGGGGGTAAGTATTTAGGCTCCTCATTCCCCATCTATTGTTACAACCACTACTATTCTAAATAGTATTGTGGTAACTATTTCTCTTATCATAAGCTCCAAGAATGATCAAATGGCTATGATACCAATTTTTAAAACCAAAATCATAACTCCTATGACCAAATTATTAATTCCATATAGCTCACCTTATACAAACACTAATGGGGTTAGTTATGATTCTATTATTATCTATTTATAAGAGTTTTTGAAAATACCTTCTACTTATTCCTTTTTTACTTCCCCAAACACTTAGGCCTCTATACTTAATGAGCAAGTGAAATTTAATACTTTGGTCTCATATATTATTTTTTCTTCCTCTAATACTCTTCCCCATCCATCTACTCAATTAGGCATGTAATCATCCATACAACCCAAATAAATTATGTTTCCATTACATTAGTAAAAAAGTTAGATGAAGGAAGACTAGTAATTGATATAGTAACCCCTAAAAATATCACTAGATAGAGAAAATATATTCACCCATTTACTCAAATGGGAACCTCTTCTTCTAATAATATATTTCCTCCAAGAAAATTCCCATCTTCTACTCTTATCGAGTAGGCAAAGCCTACAACATAACTAGTTACCTTGAATATCCCTGAATGGATGTAAAATATGTAGAGGTAATAAGAGGGAAAATAGGATTTGGTTATGGTGGAGTAACATATAATCAAGTTAAATTTTGATAAATAAAGAAAGACTATGAGGAAGATCAAAAGGAAAATAGTGAGAGCTGAAGGGAAAAAGATAGAATTAGAGTAGAGGGAGGATGTTGTGTCTCTAACCAAAAGGAAAAAGGAACTTCCCTTTGACTTGGGTAATTGCATATAATATCCTTACTATTTTGTGGATTCAATGGGGGAGTGATAAATTAAATGTTAAAAGGTTATGACCAAGCCATGGGGACACTACAAGGGAGAAACACCATACATCCTCCAAGGGACCTTGTTGATAGTGTTTAGGGAGCATATCAAAATATGTATGGTGTTATCCAAATGATAATAAGTGACAAGAGAGAGTCATATCCTAAGTGGGGAAATGTGGTTATCCTTAGTGAAAAAATAAATAAAATTGAGGCCAAACTCCATTTCTTAATCTAATCATCTAAGAATTATGCATATGATTATCTAAATGTAATAAATACTAGTGATGTAGCATGGGACCAAAATTATGTTGCAAGACCAGATGAATTACTCAAGTGGCATCAAGAGATACAAAATTTGGTGTTGTAACTCATTAGATATGAGTGGTATTAAATTTATATTTCTATAAAGTTATAGATACATAATTTTTTCAATTAGCAAGGAGAACTAGTCCTTAGATACATATTCAAGGATCTACTTCAAACTATAGCAAACAATTTCAAATAAATATCAAAGGTATAGTATATAAAAATTAGAATGAATTATTACAATTGGTGAACTTTTATAGAGGTAAATTCCTTAATATATAAAATATCTATGTGTAACTTGGGGTTACATTAAAGATGCATAAAAATTTAATGGATAAGCTCCCTGAACTCTTTAAGATATCCTTATTAGACTTTGAGGTGATAAATTTTGATTTTTTGATGAGCTGTGCCATCTACTTGATAATTTAAGAAAGAAAGTAGGATTATCAAGCCAATTTTCCTCCACCAACCACCTTAATGGAACTTTCACCTTTAGCATCTAGACCCACCATTGCAACAACAACTCCTAGTATGTCGATGTCATTGAATGTAATTACTTCCACATAAATAGATTATTTTGTCATATTTAGGTGAATGTTTTAAATAAAAGTTTGTTATGATATTATTATCTCATGTGGATTATTAACAAATATTTGACCTATATATGTCATACGTGTCTCTTCATGAGATATTTTTAATGATGTAAACTTTGAAAATTGCTTAAGTGATGAGGCATCCCCATACCTATCTATAAATACATGTAACATTCACATTTCAAAGGGAGGAGAAATCTAATTATTCAATATAGGTAGATGCCTTTTGGTTGTTCTAAAAAACTATGTTACATGACTCATTCTCTCTCTCTAAACATTGTGTTATAGTGTTTATGCATTTTTATCTAATTAGTAGCTTAGTTTATTGATATATGCAATAGAAATTTCAAGTATCTTGTGATTAAGTAGTAAGGTTATATCAATTAAAAATATGCAATAGTAGTTTTAGGTTGATAGATCTTGATTTAATTTTTTAGGTTGATAAATCATTATCCTCCCATTTTAATCCAATATGATTAATCCCCAAATAAGCGTAATGAATGAGATAAGAAAATCTATTTATTATAATATCATAATCCTAATTACATGTCAGCCCACCCAAATCCACATGAATATAAAATCTACAAAAAACAAGGTTAACCACCTTGTTGAAATCCTTCCATGCTCCACTATCATTTTTCTCTTGTCTAACTTCAATTTGATTTATCCCCATATTAGTAAAAAAATTGGCCTCTAGATTGGCCTTCCTATATAAATATGAACACTTCAAATTATGGATTATAGAGACATCATCCCCCTCTTTCTAAAGGATGTTATTTGAATTCCAATATTTATCCGTTTATTTAGACAAGGCTTGAATGATAACTTTAAAATCTCCTTTAATTTCTATATTAGGTACACCAAATTGAAGCCCAAGATTTTATCCTGCCATTAGGGCTCAAGATTCATCCCTATTGTTAGTCCCATAAAAAAAATTGATATATTCTTATCTAATTAGAGACCTAATACAATACTTAATCACACCCCCTACCCTAGATGCCCTTGAGTTACCTCGACAAGCTACATCAAAATTGAGTTTGAACTACCTTGGGTATGAGGGTTGCCAAGAAATACTAGTCCTACTTTTATTATTACAATTTCCATTTCCATTTTTTATTGACCCATTAACAAGGGTTCAATACTTTTTATTTATATATTTGTTTGTATAAAGGATTTTTTTTCCTTAAAATTTTCTAATTATTTTTGAAAGATTTTGTTGTGAATTCATAACTCTAACTTTTATTTTCTTTGTTTAATATTATTTTTCCTCAAAATTATGTGCAATTATGTATATTATAAGTACTGAATAAAATATATTATGATCATGTCTTTTTTCCTTGGTCAATAATTATTTTTTTATGGTCATCTTATTTTTCCTTCAAGGTATCTCTTAGGATTTACCTTTCAAACATGAACAAGAGTGGATTTTTCCTTTAAGGTAGATATTAGGATATACCTTCAAGTTACCCATGAAGGTATTGAAAATCCATTGAAGGAATCTCATAAAAGATAAATTGAAGGGTATTATCATACATTTAAGGGGAAATTTAAGGTATCTCATACGAGATACCTTTCAAACATTCATAAGGGTAACCTTAAAAGTATTACAAGGCCTTCCAAAGAATTTTAAAATTAACTATTGGGTGATACTTTTAATAACCTTATAATACCTTCAAGGGTACCATTATACATGTGTTAAAGGTATCTCTTAGGTGATACCTTCAAGGTACCCTTTAAGGTACTATAATTATATTAAAGGTATATTCTAAGAGATACCCTGAAGGGTCTTATAGTACCTTCAAGGGTTATCCTAGTAGGTACCTTGAATATAGACATGATTTAAATTTTATTTCAAGGTATATCTTAGGAAATACCTTGAATGGCCTTATAATACATTTAAGGTCCTTTTAATACCTTCAAGGGTACCCTTATACATATTATAAAGGTATATCCTTAAAGGCACTACTGGGTGATCCTTTTTGTCCCCTTTTTGGTCACCATTATCCTTTAACAAAAGAAGTCAAGGATAACTAAGCTAAGTTGAGCCAAGGTCCATTAAAATATCAAGGTCTAATCTGAATTGAGTCCTCAATTTTCTCTGAGTCAAGCCATTTTCACCTTGAGTCTTTCTAGGTATATTTGAGCTAATTTGAGTTGATCTCGATTCATTCTAATCAAAGTTAGGCAAGCTGAGCTGAGTTACTTCCCAAGTCAAGACAAGTCCATGTCTTAAGTCAGGTCACCTTAGATCGATAATATTTTTTTATTATCCATTTTTAAATATCATTTGAGGGAAGAAAGTAATATTTGGGCCCCTCTTGAATTGGATATCCAAATGAGACTTATATGATTTTTCCATCACTTTAGATCTAGATCTCAACATTCTATGACCATGGGACAACTTCAAAAGTATCTCAAAACTTATCCATATCCTTTAGATTTTTAATACAAATCCTCACGTTTAAAAGGTTAGATAGAGCAGTGGGTTATCAAGATGCCTCCACATGGCTTAATATCAGTGACCTAGATTCCTATAGCCAACTATGTAGAGTTTTGGAGCCCTAGGTGAGTGGCATGATGCCACCTATCATGATCCTATAGTCTTATAATTCTTAGTATGATTAATATAGACATAATAGTGTAACATCCCCCAAGTGAGTGAAATCAAGCCAATTGGCATGATCCCACTTTACCATAGATAGAGAGGTTTTTGGAGACAATCAGAGCTATGGGAAACATCAAAAAGCATGAGGATGGACCACATGGTAGAGACCCCATATAAGGAGACATGCTTCCAAATCATTTAATAATGTACATAAATAAAGTTGAAAGGCCATTTGTCTAACTAAACCATAAAAAATATCTTAATCGGTACATGAAGCTTTGAACCTATAAGGTGTTAATGTGAATATAATGGGTAGTACGATAATGATCACATCATTGAAGTCATCCATGGTTTTGAGGTCTCTTTTAATGAGACATGAACTATAGTCACAATTTTGCACCTAAAATGTTCAGTTGAACTATCGGATCATCAATTATTAAATATTGGTTGTTTTCCAACCAATGAGAAAATAATTTAAACTCATGGTTATGAGTTTAGAATGATTATCTCCATAATTTATGGATAAAGGGATAGTTCTTATTTAATTTTGGTAATATGTATCTTCTTTCATATAAGAGATATAGTTCCCAAGTATCTATTATCACACTTAATTCTAGTAACCAAATTTTGTTTTATATTAAATGACCCAAAGGCTTCTTATTTCTTATATAATCTAGGGTCTTTCATTCTAAAATAATATTCTAAGTATCTATGGTGAATCCATACCAAACTTGATACTTGTTGTTGCGTATAGAATAGAATTAAATTTGCATTATGTCTAATTCATTTCACATTTTATTGAATTTGATATGTTCTATTGATGAATATTAATGATATTTTATTTCTTCCTTGCATTTGTCCTTTCCATTCATGGATTTATGTGAATTAGTTTCCTTTTATAGTTCATCTGAAGTACATCATATGGTTTATTGTATTCAATTGTTAGAGTATCATTTGTGCCAATTTTTAGACATCTTAATTGATCATCTTAGTTATTGTGTATTTTTAGCATTAATATTTAATTATTAATGTAAGATAATATTTCCTAAAGTAGTTTAATCAAACTATAATTTGTGATTAAAATAGTGCAAACATTGACAAGTAGAGGAAATACATTTGGTGCATCACATATAATTTTTTGTTCCTATTTTAAATCACTTTCTACCCCTTTTCCTCTGACAAGAAGTAGTTTAATAATAATTTCAAGGTGAAACATCAAGGGAACTAGACCTATCTAGTGATTCACCTCATTGATTAGGCAACCCATATCCTACAGGTGATTGCATGCTATCACATGGATGGGGAGGCATGAACAACTTTATCAAGGGTGAAATTTAGAGTTATAAAAATACCTTGAATGGCCTTATAATACCTTAAAGGTATCTCCTAGGAGATACCTTTCAAAAATGAAAAAGAATGGATATTTCCTTTAAGGAATCTCTTAGGAAATACCTTCAAGTTACCCATGAAGGTATTACAAGGCCCTTGAAGGCAATTCTTCAGAGATACCTTGAAGGAAATTGTCATACATTCAAGGGGAAATTAAAGGTATCCCCATGGAGATAAATTTCAAACATGCATAAGGGTACCATTGAAGGTATTATAAGGCCCTTCAAAGTATGTTTGAAGGCACTATTATGTGATACATTTAAGTTCCTTATAATACCTTCAAGGGTAATATTATGCATATTCAAAATGTATCTCCTTGAAGTCACTATTAGGTGATACCTTGAAGGGCCTTATAATACCTTTAAGGATACCCTTATGAAGGTTTGATAGGTATCTCCATGAAGGCACTACTAGGTGATACGTTGAAGGACATTATAATACCTTAAAATGTACACTCAAGGTATCTCTTATCATGAAAAAGAGTGGATTTATACTTTAAGGTAGTTTCTAAGAGATAATTTCAAGTTACCCATAAAGGTATTATAAGGCCCTTGAAGGCATGTCCTAAGATATACCTCAAAGGTAATTATCATACATTTAAGGAGATGTTAAAGGTATCTCCTAGGAGATAACTTTAAAACATGCATAAGGGTACCCTTGAAGACATTACAAGGACCTTAAAAGTATGTTTGAATTCACTACTAGGTGATACCTTAAAGGGATTTGTAATACCTTCAAGGGTACCCTTGTTCATGTTCTATAGTTATCTCCTTAAAGGCACTATTGAGAGATACCTTGAATATCCTTTCAATACCTTGAAAGGTAATTTCAAGGTATATCTTAAGAGATACCTTTGAAACATGAAAAATAATTGATTTTTCCTTTAAGGTAGTTCCTAAAATATACATTAAAGTTACCCATGAAGGTATTAGAAATCCCTTGAAGGAATATCCTAAGAGTTACCTCAAAGGGAATTGTCATGCATTCAAGGGGACATTGAAGGTATCTCCTAGGAGATACCTTTCAAACATGTATAAGGGTAACATTGAAGGTATTATAAGGCCCTATAAAGTATGTTTTAAGGTACTATAATATGATACCCTGAATGGCCCTATAATACCTTCAAATGTACCCTTATGCACATTTGAAAGGTATCTCCTAGGAGAAACTTTTAAGGTATTACTATCACAAAATATTTCACCCTATAAGAGGGTGTTCATACCTCTTATATATTTATGAAACATGGGATCACTTTTAGGTATGTGAGTGTACCTATGGTGGATGTGAGCCTATAGATTTAAGGGTTAAATACCTAAATAAATCTTTAAGGACTTTCACCTATGCTAACTATTTTCTTATGGGGGGAAATGGATAGAATTTACATGAAATAATCATATTCTAAAATGATGATTCACAATTATGTCTTCCACATGACCATTTTACTTATTTCATAAATAAATAATGCCTATAATACTATCCTAATAGTCCTAAAAGGCACTAGTATTATTATTTCAATATGAAGGTGAGATGCATTAAGATTACCCAATGTATGTAAGACCATATATTATTTTTAGATACTAAGGGTCATTATACACTTAAGATATATTCATACACTTAAATAAACTTCATATTAGGCTGAAATCAATTGTGTTAAACATGGAGGGAATGAGAGAAAACAAGGATAAAATGATATCACTTAGCTATTCACTATACATCTCTTCACATAATTTAAAAAGATGAGATATGATATTAAAATAGATTGCATTTATTTTTATAAGGAAAAATACAATGTTAAAACTAGCAAGGATTTTCCATACATGGTGTGGTATTAGATTACAAAGGATAAAATGGAAGCTACTTATAGAAATTTGGAGAGAGGAGAAAACAATGAAGTTCAAAGGTCACTAGAATACATGTCCAATTTATAGGAGTTACATTTTAGGGGAATGGAATGTGAAATATACCATGAATGTATCCTAAGACAAATTTCCATATACACCATGAAAAACTCTCCAAAATGGTGCAAAGACTCTTTAAATAGCCTTTGTGAAATTGCCTTCATCATGGATCATCTCTTGAGCATTTGAAACTAAATTAGGAGAGTTGACACATATGATATGATAATTATATATGTTTTCCTAGCTACCAACTATCTTTTAGACACTTTTATTTACCATTTAAGTCAACCATTTGTCTCCTAGACTTTATTATTCATATTTATAGGTCACTATTCATCTTAGATCTTTAATGATCTCTCATGGCAGCATGAGTCCAAAGTATTTTTTCTTATATAAAATCCTTTAATCATATATACTACCTATGTGGCATTCCCTTGTCACATCATTCATTTTATTTTAAAATATGCCCATCATCATTTATAATTGTAGCCTCATCTTGTCCATCTAGAATCTAGTTGAAATTACTCTATCGATCTCCTCTATAGTCTCTTTGATTTGAATTTTGACATCAACCATTGATCTATGACCTATGAATCTAAGATTATGACATTTGGCATCATTGCATGCTTTCTCTAGATCCTTTAACACTTTGAGTTAATGGTCACCATTGGATCTTAGTACCTATAATCAAACATGGGCCATTGATCTATTGTTATTTTACCATGATTACAACACATGTCACCATTTTTTTTTGATCAAGATATTTTGACCTTTAGACCTCATGTTCACTGTTAGATCTTATTTGCATCATCAAATGTTTACCGCCTGATCTCCCAAACCTACTAATGTTGCCTTCACCTGTATGACATTAGATCTTATTCAATCACCTAATATCTTTCCACTTGTCAACCCTACATTAAACCTCAAGAGCATTTGAATCCAAATGGTCATTTCATGAGGCCTAAAATTTACATCCCTATGCACATCTATCTCTACTAATCCAATTTCAAATGCTTATATCTTGAGATAACAAGCTCATCAAGATGATAAATTTTCATAGGATGATCTTGGAACCAAAAATCATCATGTACATGTAGTATTTTTGGCATGAAATGTTTTTAATCATACTTGTAAAATTCATAATCAAACTAATCTATTTATTCTTGTGTGACATGTTATGATGGTCTGACCCCATAGATGACTCTAAATGACATAAGACTAAACTAGATCATGACCAAGGTTATAATGGAGTTAAATGACATAAAATAGACCACACCATACCCTATGACACTATGTTCTAACCTATATCAAGTTTTAACTATAGAGGGTTGACCCATTTTGACTTATGGTTAAAATGGTCAAAATTCTTGGCAATTTACCAAGGGTGGTATGACTGTTATGCCATGATCAATTTCCTAACCCTATCCATTGGGATATAGAGAAATATGTACATAGTTTTGACACATAAATTACCTTTTACAGCACACAAAAGACAAAGAAAAGGAACAAAAAATGAGACAAACTAAAAAGAAACACATGTGTTTAACTAGAACACTTAGGGAACACAACACACACAACTGAAACAAAACACACACCTAATCTAATATTTACAAAATTGACCTTTAATAATTAGTAGCAAGGTTTCAAATTTATCTCATTCAAAAGGATATGTAACTCTTCTCCATTCATCCTTGTTAATTTTAAATAATTGATTTGATTACACTTGATTATTACATATGGTCCACTGCATAGGGTGTCAAATTTGGCATGCCTCCTTAGTTTTACTCTATCTTCATCCCACTTCAATACTATGTCACCTTATTAAAATGACCTTAGATTTTCCTTCTTATAAAAATACCCCTTCATTGATACTTGGTGATGCTCCATAGCTTGATGAGCCTTATCTCTAGTCTCTTACAGCTCCATTAATTCTATTAATCTCACCTCCATTGGAGTATTTTCAAGCAACTTTAATTTATGTTCCAACTCTAAAGTACGAATCTATTGAGAGATAGACAACCTAGATTCTCTTCCATATACAAGCATAAAATTAGAATTACCTACTAACCTCTTGGGAGTTATCTTATCAACCCATAAGTTTGTCTTTAATTTGGTGTACCAAGCCCTCTAATTATGCTCCAATGTTCTTTTGATGATTCTCATCATATTCTTGTTAGTAGATTCATCCAACCCATTACCTTGAGGGTAATAGTTATATAAAGTATTCAATAATATTCCATTACTATTTGCCTAATCAGTAGTCTTAGCACCCATAAAATCAAGTGCATTATCTAAACTAATAAGAGTGCCAAACCTTGTTATGATGCTCCCATAAAACTCCAAAATATAATTTTCATTAGCTTTATTTAATTATAATGTCTCTACCCACCTTTTAATTAATTAGTTATTGTTATTATCTAGTTATGTTCATCATTTGATGTGGGGTTTATCATTCCAATGAAATCAAGACCCCATTGCATGAAAGGTTGATCCACTTGGATAGGCTTCAAAGGAAGAGATGAAATCTTCTATTTTCCTATGAAAAAATCACATTGTACACACCTTCTCACCCAATCATGGAAGTATTTGAAGAAACTATGCTAATAATATCCTACCCTCATAATCTTGGAGGTTATGGTTCCTGGGGAGAAATAACCTCTCTATTGCTCCATCATGGAACTTCTCAAGCAACACTCCAAAATTGGTCATTGTCAATGCACCTCAATAATACAAAATTAGTATATCTTATAAAAGTCACACCATCTACAAGTCAAAATGGAATATATTTCAATATAAAATATCTCCTTTGATATTTACTCATATCATTAGGATACTCACCACTTTGAAGAGATTTGATCACATCTTGTGTCTAACTCTGTATATGTAAGGAACTAGCTAGTTGGGAGCAATCACGATTGATGAGTAAAACCTCTTCTTTTGGCTTATGAATATCTAAGCTATATTTTCACAAAGGCCCTTACCTATTATAAACTTTTTTAATTTGATATCAACATCATATTCCATTACCTTAGTGATCCACCCTTACCCTCTTTTCACTAAGGCCTTTTCTCAAAATAAACTCCTTAGTACTAAGATGAGAGACCATAACATGAATTATTATTATTTGAAACCATACGCTTAAACTTATTTATCCCTCCTATAAAAACAAGGACTTACTTCTCAAAAAAGGTATATTTGATTTAATAATCTTCCAAACCTTGACTAAAGAATGTAATTGGTTTACCCTCATCATTCCTTTTCATTAGCATATATGAGATAGTATCAAGGCTAGTAAATGAATACAAGATGAAGATGTTTAAAAAAACTAGGATTCACAAGAGTAGGAGATTGTGTGTATTTATTTCTTAATGGCTTCAAAACTATTCTTACCTTCCTTAGTCCAAGAAAAAACCTGGTTGTTTTTTAACTAGTTGGGAGCAATCACGATTGATTAAAACCTCTTATTTTGGCTTATGAATATCTAAGCTATATTTTCACAAAGGCCCTTACCTATTATCATTTTTTTAATTTGATATCAACATCATATTCCATTACCTTAGTGATCCACCCTACCCTCTTTTCACTAAGGCCTTTTCTCAAAAGAAAATCCTTGGTACTAAGATGAGAGACCATAACATGAATTATTATTATTTGAAACCATAGCTTAAAATTATTTATCCCTCCTATAAAAACAAGGACTTACTTCTCAACAGAGGTATTAATCTCCTTAAAAAAATTATGTTAACTAAGAAACTTCAGAGACATTTCTTATGTAAGGGTAATGGTAGGTATATAATATCCTTTATCCTTTTAGGATTATTAGACAAACCATATTTGGAAACATGTCCTAATATCTTACATTCATGGATAATAAAGATCATTTTTTTTGGATTAAGAGATACTCCAAAATGCCTACATCTTTCAAAAACCTATCTAAACTATTTCATATTTTTATTATCATCTTTAAAAAACACTTTTATATCATCTAGATAAATTAACAACATCTCATTGATCAAACCTTTGAAAGCCATGTCCATTGCTCTTTGAAAGGTAGCATGAAAATTTGATAAATGAAATGACATATTTATATAATTAAAAGTCCCCCATTTAGTAGTAATTTTTTTTTAAACTGATCATCTTTATTCAAAATAATCCTATTATAACCTAGATATCCATCTAAGAGAGAAAAACATTAAGATCCTAAAACAACTTGCAAAATCTATTCCATTAAAGGTAGAGGATAGCGATCTTTGAGTGATACCCTATTAAGATATATGAAGTACACACAAAGTCTTATCTCTCCATTCTTATTTATAATAGGCACAAGGTTTGATACCCATGATGAATTCATGATAGGAAAGATAATTTCATATCCAAGGATATTAATGAGCTCTAACCTCATGATTTGATCAACCTTAGGATTGATGGGTATTTATTTATATCTAATTGGTTCAACTCTCGGTTCTAATTTAATGGTATGGTGTGCTAGGTTAAGATCAAATAATTTGAGGTCCTTATATTTCCAAGAAAATATATTATGAAATTCTTTACACAACTCAATGAATGCTTGTTTCTCTAATGTATAACATACCTTGCCTAGTTTAAGGAGTCTATCTTTGAAGATCAAGACTCTTTCATTATTCTCCTCTTTTGTATACATACTCACTTTTTCCTTATTATTTTAATCATTATAATTGAAAATAATTTGTAATTTCACCATACCCTTAGGTATCTTATTTGTCCTTAGATGCAAAATATAATCACCAAATTGTTCTTGGAGTCTCCTTTGATTCCTTAAAGAAAACTCAACCTCATTTTATAATAAGTATGCAATGTGTTTGTCACTATAAAAAACTTTACAAGACACTTAATTATCAAGTATAGAAGGTTTTATAATTATATTAATGTGATATTTATTCACCTCTTATTTTATGGTAGTTGAAGTATCAAATTGAGCTCATATGGCAACTAGTCTATCAACATGATTATTCTACTCCATTGGGACAAATTGTATGTTGAATGCATTGAAGTCTTTAAGAAAATACCATACCCTATTATTATATGACTTAATAAAAGTTTCATTGGAAATAAAAATATTCCTATCATGATGAACAATCAATTCACTATATCCATATACTTATAAGTTCTTGATTCCCTTTCTCCTTACCCAATGAAGGCCATGAATTAAGCCTTCATACTCAGTCACATTAAAATTAAAACTAAAGTGGAATCTATATGAGTCATAGTATTTTTTTTTATATGGGTAGACAAACATATCACCATATCCTGCACCGACTCTACTTTTTGAACCATCAAAAAATATCTTTCTTGTCTCATCATCTTCACCTTCTTCTTTGATAAGTAGAGGTTTTGGTATTCCTTCTTCATGTATACAATATACGCCTAGATTAGTTTCCTTAATAAATGAATAAATATCATGATCATAAGTATTAGTACCATATTTTTAAAGTAAAAAATTATAAATTACTTCATCTCGGAAGAAGTACCATCATCTATAATAAAATTCTTCTCTTCATGAACAACACAATTAATATTAAAACTTCTCTCAATGTAAGGATTAATATGAAACCTTACAAGAGGTTAAGTCCTTATGGTCACCTTGGTTCCATATATTATTTTAAAGTCTAATAAATACTAATTAGTTGAGATATATCCACCTATATTGGTTGTAAATCCCCTTGATATGCAAATTGCAAAGTGAGTTGGGAGGTCAATAACAACTATATCTTGAAGGATAGGAAAACTAAGACAATAATGCAAGAAAACCTTCAAGTTTTTTATTAGTACTATCATATTTTTATGTGTACCATATAATTTTATAACTCATTTTATATGAGGATCATACTTTAGGCCCAATTTATCATCTACCAGTTTGGGCATGATTGAAGTAGAAGCTCCACTATCAACTATGTAGTTATAGACCAGTTTGTCACCCACTATGAGAGTGAGATATAATGGTGGAGGTCTTTCAACAATAGTAGATGGTTCAAAAATATTTTTAGGAGTATTTTTAAAATCAACATGATGATGACTTTGATTTGAAGGAGGGACACTAATAGGGATAATAGATAACTATTTTTGTAGGATTTCTTTTTGACTAGACATATAAAGAACATCCCAAAGGGAAATGGATGTTTTATTACTCTTAAATGCATCTAAAATGTTTAAATGATCCATAAATACTTTATATTTGATTATTAGAGACAAGGAAGTCCCTAGAACATGAGGATTTGGAGTGATTTGAATAGTCCTTCCAACGTTCTAATTAAGAAGATGTGTAGAGTTATTTGAGATTGCCAAACCCATAGCCATAACTTGTTGCTTTATATGAGGATTGAATGAAATTTTAGGAACATTAATATCACCACATAAATCCTTTATCTTGGCTCTAATTTTGTATAAAAAAAGGTTCCTTGATTAATTATAAAAGTGTCATCAACTAGGAAGTTGGTGAAGATCTCTCCTTGAGTGTTGGAAAAAGAAAACATGTAAATAAAGATGTGCATGATATTATTTGAATATTCATGTGTTATGTATGAAATTTTTAGATATATATATTTTTTCCTATCATCTATGATCTATATATATATATATATATATATAAGATGAACAATATCCTCTCTTTGGCACCAATGTATGAGAATAATATGAATAGTCAGGAGCTGTAATGACTATAAATATGTATGTTTATATGAAGAAGATGATGAACATTTATTGAGATAAATATAGGCTTTATATTTATGGTTACCTATCATATTTCTTATGTTATTTCTTGTTTGAAATATCATGTTAAATGTTTGATATTATCTAAAGTAATATGAATTCTCTAAAAACCTTAAGAAAACTCTGGATTAATCTTAGTTCATATCTATCACACTATAACTCATATCTATCATGCCTCTATTAATTATGAATTCTCTATACCATCTTGTGCAATATAACAAAACACAGTTATCATCATACTTGGCATGTTATATTGCATGAAGAACCTCTACTAACAATATGGTGGTGTGCATGGATACACTCCTTCTAGAGGAAATTATGCTAAGATGGTTACTGGTATAAAAAGACATTGAAACATGGTTAGACCAGATAGTATGACACTTCATAGAAGAAGAATCTAAAGGGACTAGTCTTACCACAAGTGAAATAATTCAAGAGTATATCTATAGAGAAATATATGAAATTGTTTGGTGTAATATACTTGAACTAAGAACTAATTGGTTGACAAGGATATAATATTATTTATTTAATCCCAAAATGAAATAAATTATTATCTAGACCAAAAAATATAAAACACTTCTTGAAACTAGAAACTCATTAGACATAAGCAATAGACTACTGGGTTGCCACCACCATAGATGACTATATCATTGATTTTTTAATACAAGGATATATAGCATTCAAAGATGTATAGTACTACTTTATTTGAGTAATTAGAGGAATTTTTTTTAATGACTACCTCTCCTATTGAAGATGCTGGTTAGGGACAAGGCCACGTTGCCTACTCCAGCCAATATGGAGGAGTCACTTTGGGTGTATGGGGATGTGTGCACATGATGGTGAATGATGGATATATGAGTAAGTAGAAATTGAAACTAAATACAAAATGGAGAAATAAGTAAATAATGTTTATAAGAGAACTTTAGATTTAGAATGGGAACTATGACAATAGAACATATGGAATAAATAGAAGAATACCCAAGTAGCTGTGAGTAAAAGTAAGAGTAACAATAGAGTAGATGATGAATGAGTGCACATATGTGATGGGTGAGATGATGAGTGAAGTATGAATAAAGATGATGATGGAAGATATAATGAGAGGAAAAATAATGATATTAATATGAGATGTTTGAATAGGAAGATGAGAGTAGTTTATGAGTAGAACAAATAGAAGATAGAAGTAGTGCATAACTACAAGAAAGGGTATTGTCAGAAGAATTATAATTACATAAAGAAATAGAACTTACACATAGGATAATTATAAGTTAAATAAAATTAAAGGAATAATTCACTATAAATAATTATCCATTGAAATTTTATGCATCCCCCCAGCCCAATGTTGTATATTCTAGTAGAAGTTTTCAGCCAGGTGAGCTGGAGGATAAGAATTGAGAAAGACCATTTTCAAAGAAAGTAAACCACTTGGGTACATATATTCACATAAAAGTCATTAGGAAATATTTTAAGGACATAGGATTAGTTTAATTTTAACAACAATAAGAAGGAATATGGTCAAACAAAGTGTGTATGATAATCCTTCTGGTGCATAGAGTAGTACACAAGCAGGATCACTTTGAACATAAACACCTCCAATATTAGCTAAATAAAAGACTCCACTAATACAAATTAATATTTTGAATTATTCAAGAGTATTATTAAAATTATCCATATATGATGGGTTCATAGACCCTGAACAATACCTGCTAACTTAAAAAATGAAATGACAAGTTAAGGTTGTCACTGATGAAAATTTACAAAAGTATGAATTAGTAGGGGATCTAACTGGGAAAGCACTAGATTTCATATAAAAAGATATATTTATCAATAAATTTTAAAATATGTCAAGGATTGGCTTGTCATATAATTTAAGATTAAGAAATACACTATCTAGATAATATAAGATCTTAAGGAGATAAGGCAAAAGTTTGGAGAGTCAGTCTATGACTATGATTGCATATTTTTTAATGTAATAAGGTATAATTAAATTTGATAGAGAAATAAAAAGTAACATGGTTTTTTTAAGGAATACAAAATAATATTCAATTTTCCTCTATGAAAACCCAATATGAGACAATAGTAGATTCTATAGATGCTACACTATGCATATAATATATTGAGGATTATGGAGAAGCTCTTGTTGCTAATTATAAAATTGAAAACACACTATAGTATTTCATGAAATGAATGGAGTAATAAAATGAGGTAGATAATCATAAATTAAATCTATGGTGCATAATGTGTGGAAAATAAGGAGACTACCAAAATGATTGTCCTAAATTCAAGATAGAATTATGTGAACTTTGCTAGGTAGTAGGGAAAGACATGAAAAAATACCATCTTCACAAATATATCAAAAATCCATAGAATCTATATTTTGATTTATATAATTCAACTACACATGATGAGAATAACTCTAGAGCTTTATAGGAGCTTAAAAGGGCATCTCCAAAAATGTATTTGTTGTCATAGCACAATAAATCTCCTCAACAAGGCACACAATCCCAAGCACAAAAAATGATAAGTGTTATGTGACCCAAATATGTCCATAATGAATTTTGAGTTCACTATAGTATCAACCTCATGGTCTGGTTGGATGAACTCCTTATTCACTAATTTTAACACCTCCATACCATTAGTATCAATATGAAGCACCTTGAAGTTCACCCATAACACAAAAACAATAAATGAATTAGACCCCTCCAACTATTCAACATCAATTCAACATGGGAGATAATAATTAGTAGAACTAGTATTGGAACTATGAACAATAATAAGGAAGATATCAAGGTGGATATTAGTCTAATAAAGGATGAGGTCAAGTCAGTTACAGATGAGGATACTAACCTAGTAGAGGAAATAACTATCAAAGGCATCCTTTATAATGATATCTATGTGGGGAATACAATAATTTCCAATATAATTATCTGATAGACCCACAATGATAGTCATATTACACATACTTTAGATTTTTTGATCAACATGACATAGAAGATTGTCCTATTTTAGAGAAGCAAAGAAAGCACAAAGCCATCTGAAATGTAAATATGGTAAGTGTGGATCTTAAATAAAATGTGTTTCTAAATGTTGTGACATGACAATAACATTCATAAAAAGGTCTACCTCCACTTGAGATGCCTTAGGATTAGGGCATTAGAAAAATTAAATAGGATAAATATCTAGATCCACCTATAGAAAAAATATTATACACAAAGTGTATACACATAATATTTTCAAATTTTTATTGATTACTGATACTTTGTATCTTGAAGGAACCTATTGAGTCTCAATATCTCTAATTTCACACCCTAAGGGGTGCTTTGGGAAAGGGGTTGGAAGACTGTAAGTGCTTCGTAAGATTGTTGTTCCTTTTTCCACTTATCATCTACACACTTGTCTCCTAAAACTATTAACCCTAAGCTTGTTCTTTTCAGTCCTACCCATTCTAGTAATTTTCCTCTTTCCATCCTCCTTATTTGACTTAATACCCTTTTAAACAACTAGCTATACTAGATTGACTAGGTTGACAAAGTACAGTTTAGGGATATTTCTCTCTTTCTTAACTTGTTAGCCTTTTAGCTGACCTAGCTTAGACCAAGTGAATTATCCCTATAAAACACACTAGTTCAATTGGGTTGACCCTATATAGCTAATGTTTCTAGGAGGATTTAGGGAAACATCTACCTGTATATACAATCACATCTCCCACCATTTCATAAAAGAATAATTATTAGTGAATAAGTGTATGAAAACATCTACTTATCGACCATTGTACTTAAGGAATAATGCTTAGAGTTCCATAATTTCTTTGGAGATATGGATTTTGTCTTGTTGAGAATCATTTTGGATGATTAGATAGGTTGTGTATCCTAGATATGATTTATCTGAGTTATCCTTACATACCACAATAATCTCCTAAAAAACACCTTGTCCAAGGGAGAGATTGAGGCTCGATGGGTTCATCTTCAAAGGTAAGTATTCCTAACTCTATTTATCCTTTGTAAGAGTAGATATATAATGCATTTTTATTCTTCTCCCATGTATTATGGTTATTTATACATTAATATGAGTATATGTCTTGTAATACATGTTTAGTTTAGTTATTTTTTTAGTTTTTAACCCCCACTTTGTACCACAAGCTTTGGTGTGCACTAGATTAGATTTATTTTCTTTTTATTATAATAAGTGATTTTTTTAAACCTTATGACTCCAAATAATTGTTGTGTGATTTTATTAGACTTTAGGCTTTGAAACCCTTCCTAACATGATATGTCACGATAAATTATCCCCTAATCAGGTCTTTAAGATCCCTATATTTGTCATGTTCTTACTTAAAAAGTGTATCCCCAATTAGAACTGTAGGTATGATTTATCTTCTCTAAGCCATGATTAATTTATAGATATGAATTTTTTTTATTACATACATTCTAGTGAACTCAATGTGAAACTAACCCTTATAAGATTTATTTCACTTATTTTCATTCTTTTAGTCATTATTTTTATCATATTGGATTGACTCTATCAACCTAATTTTTCTGACTTCTATGCACAATTTTACAAGAACAAGCAACTGAATCAACCAAGTCAACTTAGTATAGGTTTCTAACCTTTCAAACATTCATTTTAGCCTACTAGGTTGACCTCTATTTATCCCTTATAGTTTCAACACTCTGTAACAAGTTCTTGCACAGTTTGATCGATCTTGTTGACCCAATTTATATATTTTTCCAGCATTACTCAATGTTATTCTTCAACAATATTCCTTCATTGCATCTTTGATCCACCAAGGGTAGAGATGGTTTTGACACATCCAATTTCTAAGGATCTATGTAAGACTATGCTCATGGATCATGCTATGACTAGGCCTTAACATTTTTATAGGTACCCTGACCCTCATAGCTAGTTTACCCCTAAGGTTAGTGCAACTCTCTTTAGATATTTTGTATATCCCTCTCCTCCCTCAGTAGAGATAGTTATATTTGAGCCTCTTCCTACTCTTATTATAGTTAATCCTATTTTTTCTCCTGTTATTAATGATCCTACCCCTATTTTTAATGTTATTTTTCCTTCCATTGAGAGTAGTTCCATTCCTTCCTCATCATCACCCTCCCTTGGTGATGGTTTACTTCCCTTGCCTAAGATGGTTCCTCTACCACAAAATGGGCCAATGTGTGTTCTCTAAATTTTTACACTCCTATTTTACCTCTTTATATGAGTTCTTATACTAAAACCATTCACAAACATATCTATTGCTTCCATGGGATATATAATCATTCTTCCACCCATTATCACAAGTTATGACAATATATTAATACCTCACATCCTTCTTCCCCATCATTAGAAAAAATCATACCTCCCTCAAAGGTACTTCTTGTGTATATGCCCAAGTATGGTGAGGTATATTTTTTATGGCATCTATATGGCACCCATCACACCAATCATTATCACATCCTTCAACAACATCTCAAGGATCACCTTATAACCATTCCCAACCCTTCTTCCATTCTTAGCACATATCATTCCCATAAGAAGGATTATCCTTCTTCTCCCATGTCTCTACCTCCAATGGTTTCATCCCCTCTTATGGTTCCTTCACCCCCTTCTATGCCACCACCTATGATTCCTTCACTTTTGGACCTTCCCTCATCTATGGATCCTTATCCACCAGTGATTCCTACATCTCCAATAGGTCTCACTCCCACACATTATCCTAACTAGAATTTGAATATTTTTACTCCTTTTCATGATCCTTCAAGCATTCTTACTTTTTCAATTAAGGAGATCAAAAAAGAATTATTTTCGTAGTACTCATTGAATATTAATGAAACTCTAGCAGTAGTGTGTATCTAGCTTCATAGAGGCTTATCCGATGTATTAGATAATGTGTGTGGACATATTTACTAGTATTTATGAGCACATGTATGGTTCCTTTACATTTATATTAGATTGGATATGTGATCCAATCTTATTTCTATATGTTATATCATTTGTCACTGTGTCAACTTTCTACTAATTTCTATCATAATCTTACTTGTTTTACTATATCTTGTTTATATTATCATTTATATTTCGTGTGTGGTTGTATTTTATTTATCAATGCTTTCTATTTTTTTCTAGAGTTTTTTTCAAAACTCTCTTTTTTGTATCTTTATGATTGTTTTGATTTCTTATCCCTCTTTCTCACAAATAATTTTCCATGGTGATTTAGTTATATAAATATTGTTATTTTAGGTTATCATCTCATTTTATTGTGATCAATTAGAAATAATCTATCTCATAATTATCTCCTTTTTACCAGTCCACTTTGGATCTACTTTTTCTCTCTTCCTTTATCTACAAACTAAGCATATACATATTTGAGACTTGAGATCACATGCTAGTTAATTTTCAAGCCTAATTGTCCTAGTCAGTCTTTATCTTTGGTTACTTATCTTCCTTTAACCTTAGCCTACATCTTATACATGTGTATCACTATATCTCTCATGATTGGTCATTCCAAGTCTATATGGAGGAGGAATCTTAAAAATCCATAAAAATTTAAAATCCAAATCATTTAAATAAAAGGCAATGATATCAAAAGGCAAAAATATTCTTAAGAGTCAAATCACACTAAAAGATATGATTCAACACACATATCCTTATTTTATTCAAATATTAAACTCCATATTTGGCCTCATGGTGGATTTGAGGTCCTTTGGGGTGTGGTAGGGTAGTAGATTAGAAGAGGAGAACACAAAATATCTTTTACTGCTACCTACTTTCTTATGCAAGTACCTAATCTTTGTAGTAGATCAATGGCTCTATAAGGGGTCCTAGATAATGAGGAATAAATCATGGGAAGATAGGTCCATTTTATTTTTATTATACCAATATAAATTCATAATTTTATCTTATTAGAACACTTATTTTCCTAAAAAAATTGTGTCTATAGAGAACAAATTTCCTTTGTACATAGATGACCACTAGTCACTTAGTGTCTTCTCATGTCCTTAATATGCCTCTTGCTTCCTAAGGTATTCTCATAAGATGCCTAAATATTTATTTTTACACTCACTTTTTCACTCCTTATCTCCCTTTTATTTCCTCTTGAGAAATATTGTCTTGTCTACTGATCACTCCCCTTGGGATTTCATTTGTGAGTTGCATTATAAGACCACGAATAAGACCCAACCATCCTAAAAAATCACCATATTTTCCTTCCTATTATCCATATCCTTGATAACCTAATTTTCCATATTTATTTCACCACAATGGTGTTCTATTTGTTTATTTATAGTGTAAGACTATAGATAGGACCCAATATTCCTCACAAAATTTTCTAATACCCAAGTCACCATCCAAATTACGTGTGTTAATTTGAGATAAGATTCGATTGATTATGAAGTTACATGTCATTTTACATGCTTCCCATCTTAATTTATTATGTTTTATGCTTAATTTTTATTTCACCTTTTTATCTTATTATTTTTCTAGTGTATGTAAGATTTCAACCATTTATTGAATTTTTCATACTTTCTAGCTTGAATTAGTGTGATCAATTTAAGACCAGTCTTTTATAATTTTATTTTTCTTTCATACTTCCTAGAATGATTTAGTATGATTGATTGACTTAATTAATTTACTTTTATACCATTTATGCCATTTTTCATACCTTCCATTTTATTACATTGTTGTCATACTTCCCAACGTGATATTAGTATGATTTTACTTATTTTAATTTGGTGCAAAAATATTTCACATTGGTTTTTAAAAAAAATTCTTTTCACCATATTGTTTTGCTATTTCTTGGTTATTTATACTTAGTCAATTCTTGTTATTACACATTTCTCAACTTGAAATAGTGTGTAGTATATTTTATTGATTGACTAGAAAAGAAACCGGATCTCATATATTTCCTATAGAATATACAAAAAATATTAAATACATGTGTTAGAAAGAAATATATCCAAAGAATACACAACCTCAACCATAATAAACAAATCAAAATTAACCATAATGACAATATACATATCCAACAACAATATTCCAAAATGATCCATCATATATATATCATGAATTTGATACAACAAATGTAACCATATACAAGGTTTTAGCTCTATGGCTAGGTCCCATCCTATATATCTCATGGCCTAGCCATGCTTCCTAATAAGGCCTCAATCTTACTCATCAAAATGGTACACTATAAGGAGGCCATTTGAGATCTCAATCCCTCTACCTATCTCTATAGGTTTGCTACCCATATATGTAATTCTTTTAGTTGGGTATAGATTTTTATCATCTATGCTACTATAGCTAGATGTGTAACTCTTTCATCTACTAGGGCTTGCCATGTTTGTAAATCCCCTATACCAATCACTAATAATGGTTGCATCTTCTCTCTCTCTACACCCATATTTACGTCGATGCCTCTCTAACTAATTTAAACTAGCTTACCTAAGCTAGGGAAGATGGTACACTCATACCCTCAGTGTCATGAGGTCATATGGCTATAGAATCTCATTCAAGATGTCGTGGAGTGCTCCCATCACTAAGGACCCCCATATTTCCTCATCATCCTCACTTAAACTTAAAATATTCCAAAATATAGATATTATATCATTGTTATATCCTAAAATATCTATCTATCTATCTTTCCTTCTAAACAAAATATAAGAAATAATTTAACCATCTCTTTTTACATGTTTGTGTCCTAGCTACTATGGTCTCACCATTTGTGTGACTGCCTAACATAGTCTCCCCATATATATGGAATCCTCACACATCCTCTATAGCCTTCTTCCTTAGCTCAAACCTAGTTATCATGGCCCATTTCAATCTCAACCTACATTTGAGTGGTCTCTCTATCATCTCCTCTGGTTCACCTATGAGATCATTTGGGATGGTAACATTCTCCACTCTCTCCTCCTACCTTTGTTAATGCCATGTCCTTAATGTCCACTGCTCATCTTATTATGGAGATGGTAGTGGTACATATGGTATTTATACCTTTACATCCCTATCCTCATGCTCAACTCCTTATCATGCTCAACCAAACTATGGTCACTCTCGATGTGGCCTCAATGTCAGCCTCACCACTAGTGACCCTAGTCCTCTCCTCCCCCATGGCTCCCTCACATGCCATGCCCACTACTAGGGCATCATTATCAATGTTATTATATGGGGTAATCCCATCTACCCTGACACCCATTCCACTATATGTGGTTTTATTCACCAAAAATAGTGTTTGACCACCTCTATCCTAGTTATCATTAGTGAAACTATGTCCCAGATTGCCCATGTAACTATCATGTGCTTGTATGTCTACCACACTTTGTTTGTACATCTCACTAACTAGTCCTCCATTTATATTTGCACTCAAGGTAACCTATCATCGACCATATTGGGTAACCAAATTGGCTAGTACATAGAAAACCTCTCTTATATCCAAGTTATCAACAATATGATTGATCCCATGGTCCTCTACCATCTGACTAACATATCATATATATCATGTACCTATTGGACCTAGATTATAGAGCCTAGGTCATTATAAAATTACTCCTCCAAGATCATCCCACTCAAGGCTACCAAAAATATTGGTACCTTACCATCTGACTTGTGACATAGCACCCATTATGTCATAAGGCCTATCACAACCTTTTAGATGTCTATAATATGTAATGTATAGTCATAAAATATACTCACTCTCCTACTTTGTAATTTCATCTTTGATCTTATAACCCACATGGCTAAGGTTTTCCACTCCTTAAGGTTGTTTGGTATCCATACAATCACCTACACTCCTACTATAAGTAGCCCTAGGATGACATGGACATCCTCTAGCATGATATCCACCTCTACTATATCCTCATCCACCTCCCATATGAAGGTGTTATTCAATCATTCCTAACAACTAAGCAACATGAATAACACATCATAATTAAGGGGAATCTATTGTATCTCTATTATCACACCTAGACCTATGGATCTTAGTTTATCCCTATCTCCATCAGACAACCTATCTAATAAGTTTGGTAACTATGTCGCATCCATAAGTCTCTAAAATCTCAATTATCCCTACACCCAAGAAATAAAAAATGATGTATCAATTCCTTCATGTCATAAATAGTCAAAATATATTCTTTTTACAATTTTTATCAAAAAAATTATAAATTAATTTATTTTATTCATTTTAGCTTACTTTTAGCCTACTCATTCCTTATTGACCTTACTTGGTCATTTTGGTCCATGATAGCCCTCTTTTGACCTTTTACATACTTTTTTGTATCATTATAGCTCTTTGGTCAAACTAGTTTGACCAAAATTTTCTTATCTTTTTTCTTGGTTGACTTAAAAATCTAAGTCAACCCCCTTATCTTCCCCTCTCTAGTGTTGAGTTTTCATTTTGGACCTTTTAGACCACCTGGTAACTCCAAACTAAGCCATCAACCTATAAAATGTATAGGGTCAACCCATACCTATTGAGTTGGCACTATGGATTCTACTCTTTCATAGCCTACTAGGTTGATTGAGTTAACCTAGTACTTTTTACTCATTCCTTGCATTTTCCTTAAAAAGTACAATTTTATTGCTTTCTACCTAAACCCTCCAAACCCATTTCCCATCTTCCTATTTACTACCCCTAGAATCTGATTTTACCTCATTTTGACATCTAAAAATTCTTAAAATTCAAAATTTCTAAAAATTCACTTAAATCAATAAAAAATTCAAAAATTGGTTTGAGATTCTTAACTACATACTTGTAGTGTACCTTTCACTACCTATAGAGCCTCTCCTTATCTAGCATGTCATCTCCTTACCATCCTAGCTTGTTTTATCTCCAGATATTTTTTTTCCCTTCTCTCAAAAATAAAAAATAAAAATTGACTTGTCTTTTCATTTATTTAAAAACACTTCTCAAAATTCAAATTCTTCAATTAGTGTCCTATAGATTCCTTATTTTACGTATATCTTTGTTTCTAATCATTCATTTTCCAAACCATAAAATCTATTAGATTCATGATGAGGTAGAGATTACTTTCCACTACCATATTCCTATTTTCTAAAAAATTTGATTTTTGGATTTTTTTTGCATTAAATTCTATAGGTTCATCTGGTGTTCTCTACATTAGACACCTTCACACTTTATTACATTCTACTTCTTTATCTATAGTACTAAGGTAAGTTAAAGTTATGTGTTTTTCACTTCAATCTTTTCATTTATCTTAATTTATACATACTACACTTTGCTTATCATCAATATTTTATGTTATCATGTTTTATCTCAAAGCATCATCCTATGTTGCACTTATGTGACATGTGATGATCTTTGAGTGGGGTATATGTATACACATAATATTTTTTTAACATTTATTAATTATTGAAATTGTGTACCTTTCATTAACCTATCGATTCTCAATCTTTCTAAGTGCATGACCTAAGGGGATACAGAGAAAGGGGTGGGTAGCCCATCGGTGCATCGTAAGACTATTGTCCTTTTTGCCACTTGCCATCTACACACTTGTCTCATAAAACCATTAACCTTGAGATTATTATTCTCAGTCCCAACCATTCTAGTTATTTTCCTCTTTCCATCCTCTTTTTTTCTTTAATAACCTTTTAGACAGTTGGTTGTACTAGGTTAACTACATTGACCTAGTCTATTTTAGGGGTATTTCTTACTTTCTTACTTTATTATCCTTTCATGCTGATGTAGCTCAGACCTAGTGAATTATCCCCCAAAACACACTAGGTCAACCCTGTACAACCAACATTGTTAGGAGGATTTATGGAAATATCTACCTATATATACAAGATCATTTCCCACCATTTCATAAGAGAAAAATTACTAGTGAGGAAGTGTGATGGAACATCTACTTATTGACCATTCTACTTGAGGAATAAAGATTAGGTTTATATACTTTGTTTGGAGATATAAATCTTATCTTGTGGAGAAGTCTTTTGGATGCCTAGATAGGTTATGTATTCTAGAGTTTATTTATCTTGGCTATCCTTACATACCAAAAAAATCTCTTACAAAGCACCTTGGCCAAAGGAGAGATTGAGGCTTAGTGGGTTTGTATTCAAAGTTAAGTATTCCTAAATTTATTTCTTCTTTATAAGAGTAGATAGATAATGCATTTATATTCTTTTCCCATGTATTAGGATTTTATATACATTGACATGAGTATATATCTTCTAATACATGTTTAGTTTAGTTATTTTTTTGGTTTATAACCCCAAATTTATGTCATAATATTTGGTGTGCACTAGATTAGATTTACTTTCTTATTATTATAAGAAGTGAAAGCTTTGAACCTTAGGACTCCATTAGGGTTGTTTTGAAATTGTGTTAGACTGTAGGATTTAGAACCCTTCCTAGCATGATATATTATGACAAGTTATCCCTTAATCAAGACTAGAAGATCCCCATATTGGTCATGATCCTTATTAACAAGTATATCCCCAATTTGAAGTGTAGGTATGCTCCATCTTCCCTAATCTAGGATTGATTTATAGACATGATCCATTTTTGATTGTATATATGAAGATGCATAGTTGTCGAAGAACATTCAGCATCAAGAAACTACTGATGGTAATATTACAATAATAAATGTACAAATGTATGGCCAAATTATTCACATTATATGATGAGATGGATTTATCACTGTGCTCATGGATCTCTTAAAAGTTTTGAGTACTCTATGTAATGAATACATATAATAGAACATCATGAATCTACTACATAATCTTTTGGGATGTGTACAGTGTGGTCAATAAAAGACAAAATAAATTGGTCTAGTATGTCAAAATGAAGAAACCCTAGTATTTTTATACATGCCTTTACATTGAATTTATTGGTTACCATATCCTAAATGTTGTCTTTGATTTTGGTAGCATAGTTAATATGATTCCTACATCTACATGGGAAGTTATTAGATGACCAAATCTCAGCTACATACAATGAATTTGAGCTTTGATAATTATAGAAAAGTTAAGCCTATTTTAAGATTAGAGGACATCAAAATCAAATTCATAGACTTATCTCTGTAAGGTGACTTTGAGGTCATAGACATGAAGAATGTAAATATGCACTACCCTACACTGATAAGAAAAAAATGAGTGTATGATGGAAAAATGACTATCAATATAGTTCACAACTATCTCGAGGCATATTAAGGTGATAGTTTTTTTTCATTCCTCTCAATACTACACATAAGCCTTAAAAAATTATATCTAAACTAGAATCACCCTGTGTTCCATAATAAACTAGTTGCTGAGGAGAATCCAAAATCTCTATGCATAACTGAATATAACTTATTATACCATCATGCCAAACCATAAGTATAATCACTACTCACCCATAAAATTAAGACAGTATAACAATGGAGGCCCAAACCAATCGCTACGTAGCTAGTGGTAGATCAATTTTTCATTAAAGAATGTGATTTTATGTCTACAAAATATCTGACTCGGTTAAAAGTTGATTTCCTATATAAAATTGATGATCACATATAGGATTACATATATTTTACAAAGGAAAGCACTTTACCATGGGAAAAAACTTCATTTATCATTGGTGACTTAGATACCCACCTCCTCAATTGGGCTTGAACTGATCATGAATTCCATTTGATGAGAATGGTATTTGTGCATGAGTGATAATTACCTATGTACTATTCAATGGAAGACATCAATGATTTCACCTACACTTAAAAGTCCATGTTTTGACCATTAATCATTAAGTTAACACTTTAAATTATTATGTAAATGGAGTTTCTATGACATGGTGGGAAACTCATTGTAATGACCATCTTGAATGGGATGATGCTTCAAGATCATGATTGGCAGGTTTCAGCTACCACAACTCATCCACACCAATTGGCCATTCATTTAAGAAGGTAAATGCCCCAAAATTCCTTTACATAAGTGTGTTGAATTCTAGAATGAGGAACATGTTGTATCAAAATACTAGGTTCACATCTTCCACTATATACATACTCCACTAACAGTATCATGGTACATGCACCAAGAATGCCAAAGCGAAACCAAGAATTAAGTACAAGTACAGAGTGATTTTATATAGACATTTATGCTTGAATATGAAAATATACTAGTCCATAATGCATTGTAAAAAGTCAAGTATATTTTATGCCATGGGTGCATAGAAGACTTGAGCACCACAACAAAATCTACTACATATAAAAATGTAACCTATGATCTTAATGAGGCATTAAAAAGGTAAAAAAATATCTAAGAAGTAAGAAAAAAATCTAAAATAGCCATGCCACTATATACAGGATGAGGTAAAACATAGTGAAGATTTAGATTCTGATGGTGACCTAGATTTGAATGATTTATTTGAGTCTAAGTTGCCTATAGAACCACTCAGAGACACTATCACAACATTGATTGAGGAAGATAACCTACAAAACATCTAAATTCTTAAAAAAGAAGGGAAAAGGATTATATCAGAATCTATAGATGATGAAAAATGCAATATTTATCAATATCCTATGAAGAATCATATCGCTAACATTAGAACCAAGGAGGTTCCAAAACTAGCAATCATAAATTATTATTGGATGAAAATTGAAATTTTAAAAGCTCTACAACTCATGAGGGATTACCAAGATGTCTTTCCCACCAAATTCTCAAAAATTTAAGGAGTCAACCCATATCTTGGTGAGATGCATATTGAACTGAAGGAGTCTACATGGCTAGTCAAGAAGTAAGCATATAAACATAATCCAAATATGAAGCTAAAATTAAAGGCCATATTGCATAGAACGTAGGATGTGAGAATAATATATCTAGTAGAAATAGTTGATTGGGTAAGACCCATGATATTTAAGCCCAAAAAAATAGGATAAATCTGAGTATGTGGGGACTACCACATTCTAAATGATGCTAGGATAAATAATCCATTTCCAATAGAATTCATAGATGAGGTTTTGGAGTCTATCATAAGACACAAATTATATTCTTTCAAGGATGGGTTTTAGAGATATCATCAGATTTTGATCATACAAGATGATATATCAAAAACAAATTTTTCAACATAATAGGGTTTTTTTGCATATAAGGTCATGCCTTTTGGCCTTAAGAATGCACTAACTATGTTCTCTTGTGTAGTGCTTATAACATTCAAGGATTTTATTCATGACTTCCTAGAAGTTTTCCTTGATGATTAGGTAGTATTATTCTATTAAAAGAGCATTTGTCCAGGATGTGTTTAATGTTGGAATGATGTTGAGCCATGTGCATCACCTAGAATCTAAAGAAATTCTTATTTTTTACACTATTTGGAGTTTTGCTTGGATATGTAGTATGTTGTGAGATAATTCTAGTAGATTAGAAAGAAATTATATTAATACTAAGTATGCCTCTACCTATTAGTTCCACTGAAGTGTGCTCTTTTCTCAAACATACAGGCTACTACCAAAAATTTATCAAAGGATACATAAATATCTCATCTCCATTAGAAAATTTACATTGCAGAAATGTAAAATTTGTTTGGACCTAAGAATGTCAAGTAGCTTTCATTGATCTAAAATTGTGACTAGTTACACCACCCATACTATTTTTTCTAGATTATAACAATCCTTTCCATGTATATATAGATGCTTTAGGCAAAATAGTTGGTACTATACTTTCACATCCTAGAGATGATGTGCTTGACCATCCTATCCACTTTGGTAGATTAAAAAAATTTGACACAAATAAAAACTATAAAACCACTAGGCAAGAAGCACTAGCAATCATGTTCACACTTTAAAAAATTTAGAATTATCTACTTGAAATACCATTTGAAGTCTTCACTGACCATTAAGGACTACAATATCTAGTCAACAAATTGATGCTAAGAGGATGAATCTCTCAATACTTTATGTTATTCCAATAGTTTCAATTCTGCATAAATGTCAAGCTAAGAAGGGAGAATGTAGGACCAAACCACCTCAGTTGTATCCTAACTGGGGAAGAGTAAAAAATAATTACAATAAAACACTCTTGAAGCCCATCTTTTCCTTATCTTTTCTATTCCTAGGAACTTTGAATCCATTTCTAACTTCCTCGAGAAATTAATCTTCCTTGTGCACTTTTAGGAGTAGGACAAATAGTAGTTTGTGACTAGAGCAATACCATATACCATCATTAATTTACTTTTATATCATTTGGGAAAAGATGAAGTCCTATATAGGGTTGTCCTCAAACATGAATAACCTCAACTCTTGGAGGAATCTCACCAAGGAGTCATAAGAAGACAGTTCATAGGAGAGGCTATAAATAGAAAGATTTTATAGAGTGGAATATGGTGGCCAACTTTGTTCCAAGATGCACACATAGTTGTGAAATAACGTAAGGTCTACCAATGCATGGGTAAACCACTATATAAATATGAGATTTCATTATATCCCATGTTATCAAAGAAAACATTTAAATAATGGGGTATTTATTTTATCAGACCAATCTACCTACCAAGCTAGCACAATAAAGCAAGGTACATCATTATTGTGATAAACTATTTTATGTAGTGGGTTGAAGCTACTACCAGACCTAGTTATAGTGGAAAGGATGCAGTGAAGTTCCTATATGAAAATATCATTACCATATTTGGATGCCCTATAAAGTTATTTAGTAACATAGGAACACACTTTCTAAATAACACCATTAAGTTTTTAACTGAAGAGTTTATGATATCTCTTCATAAAAGCATTACCTATCGTCTGTAGGCTAATATCCAAGCTGAAGCCTCTAATAAGGTATTGGGGAAAATGAATATATAAATCTATCATGTCAAGTGGTATGAATAAGAAGATCACATTCCTAACATCTTATGGGCATATCACACACATTAAAAAAGGGATATAGGATTTATTCCATTTTAGTTGGTGTATGGTCTAGAAGCAGTCATGCTAATGAAATATCTAGTACCCAACCTACACATTACCATGGTCATGTAACTCAAAGATTGGGAGTATCTTACTAATCATATCCTATAAATAAATTAGATGGATGAATTTAGGCATAGAATAGTGTGGATGTAGTAAGTGTACAATAAAATCCAATAATCCTATCATGACAAAAACTTGTTCCATAAATAATTTCACAAGATTAACTAGTTTTATTGCATGACAATTAGTTCATAGCATTCTTAGGTAAAATACAAATATCGAAAGGGCCTTACATTATACATGACCTAATATAACAAGAAACCATAGTTTTAATTGATCTTTAGGGAACCATGTTACTAGGGTGGGTAAATTATTATAGGATTAATCCCTATCACCAATAGTCTATTGATATCCTTCTACAAGCTGAGTGGGTGCTGACTAACACCATGTAGATTAGGATTTCCTAATTTTACATGCTTTGTGTGTGTTTATTTATTTTTATTTGTTTATATATGATCTTAGTAATAACATTTGTGAATTACAAATACCAAGCATCAGGTACACCATATAAGCATAGGAGGATCTATGTGTACCACTATAAAATTCAAAGAGGAGTGACTAAAAAATATTAAGTCCAAGAAAGATGATAAAACATCCTATCAACAAGATATCCATTAGATAATGGTCATCCACCATAAGCAAATGCAATATCCAAGGGTTTATTTATGTGATTTTCAATAAATCAATGGTTATTCAACATCAACTCCTTGTACCCTTTGTATAGACACCAAAGGGTGTAATAATGTAACTCCACACATGTGTCCATGACTAACTACTTTAATTCCAATATCAGATGCAGATTTGCTACATCCACCATTGTATTCAAGGTGACTAGATAGCTAAGCATGACCTAGACATGGAAGTCAAGAGGTACCAAACATATAAAATCTAAGTTCAAACACCAAGTTTATAATTCATCCTTGGCATATTTTCATGAGCTAAATCTATCAAGATATGAACCATTTTCATTACACATATCATATAGAGCATTCAAATTTTCTCTCATGCATCCATGGATACCATGAAGCTAATATGACCACTCTCTAAAGCGTAAAAAGAAGTGATGGGTATCGACATGGCACTTTATCAAACTAAGTACATTGATAAAGATCCATTTTAGTACCTCCATAAAGCTAAGAAGTAACTCTTCTACCTTGATCCTATTGATTCTATGTAACCACTCACCCTTGTATCTACCCACCAATTTTAGAACATAGACATTGAGAAACTATTGTGGATGCTAACATTTGGTGACTTGGGAGAGATAGTTCAAATATTTCTTGGGTGATAAAATGAGGTGTAGACACCAAAATTGTGTCTAATCCCTTGGTCCCCTTCATCCACTTCGACACACCTAACCTATGTCTTATTAATTTAAAATAATCACTTATTTTACATTAATAATTCTTCTCTCTCTCACCCTATGACCCATTTATGACCCCCATTTTATTCTCCCATGACTATTTAGCCCCTCTCGACCATTTTCCCATGAACCTTGACCCTGGCAGCATGTAAGAATGGGCAGAAGGCTAAGATGAGCCTATGTCCCCATTCTGCAGCCACCGATGTCAGTCACTATTCGGCCGACGTTGGTGGTTCTGCCGGCATCAGTTACCCTTAAAACTGCGTTCTCGACCCAAATGCAGGATCCATTATCTGTTTCCCAATCCATTATCCATTATTTGTTTCCCAATCTGTTATCCACTATCCATTTCCCAATCAATTTTCCAACCCATTATCCGACCTTCTTTCAAGACATTCTCAGATCCACCTTTCGATTTTGAATAATCAGCCAGTCTTCACTCAGCGAATCCACTAAAAATCTCTCTCTCTCTCTCTCTCTCTCTCTCTCTCTCTCTTAAGCATAGGTACTCTACTTCAATCACCTTGCTAGAAGTCTTCTACATCGAACATCTGCAACCAGTCCACAACACACCATCATCAATCAATCTGTAACCATGTCTCCTACTCTCTCTTTAACAGGTGACAAGTAAGCATTTATTCTGTGCTTTCATTTTGTTTTCTAGTTATTGCTTTTAAGTGATATCACCACCCAGATTTAGACTATCAAACCATAGACCAAACTTGACTTCCTCCTAGAAAGGCTGAGAGGCCTTCCCATATCCGAACATACAGTCTGTCCATTGTCCCTATAACTCTGCCCAAACCCCTGCATAGACCATTAAATAGACCTAGACTCTTTTAGACCATTTTGCAGCCCTAAAACCTATCTAGACCCGATTAGAACTCATCTAAAGACCATAGATATGACTGGACCTCGTCCAAAGACTACTGCCCCAATCGACGCCGGTCATTTCCCCTACCGATGTCGACAACCTAATCGATGTCGGTGACATTCCTTGACTGACGCCAATAGAACCACTAACGTCGATGACTATACAAAGCAGATTGCTACATATCAGGTACACATTTGCTTTTTATTTCCTTCATTTAGTCTTTTATCATCTCTATTTCTATCAATATTATATTTTTAATAGTGGACTGTCATCCTCCGAGAAGTCTTTTGCGCTTCTAGGACCAAGCTTTCACTTGGCAGTCCACTTTCTTGTCATATAACATTTTTCATGTTTTAGTCTTTTTCTCTTTCAGGTGTCATCCTCCACAACCAAAGAGGAGTTCCTGCTATCATCTAAATCTGGTGTGCAAGTCCATAATTCGGGTACGTACAAACCCTCGTCTATTCTTTTTAGTTTCTCATTTTCCTTTCTTGAATGTGAAAAGTGAGTCTTGTTTAGAAACATTCTTGCACGCTCGATGGGACCCTAGGGTCTTCCTTGGGTTCTTTTATTTCTTTTCATATAGGTGCATTAGGTTTCTCCTTTTCACCTCTTTCTTCTCTCTCTTCCAAAAGACATCACAAGCAGGATTAAAAATAACTCTTCTTTCTTTTCTTGCATCTTAGACTAATCAAAAGTCATACTCTTCAACCCTTTCTCCATTTTTCTTCATACGAACTAACATTTTGACTTGGGCTTAAAACACACTGCATTTCATTTCTTCTTGATTGCATACTTAGTCCACACCTAGTAATTAATAACTGCATCATGAATTAATCATAGTCCACTTTATGTTACACAACCAGATCACTTGCACAAATTAAACATCAAAACTCACCTGAGAAAAGGGCCAACTGGGATTTCATCACCCAGCGGATACCTTACCCATCTCAACAATCCACTTGGATTTCATCACCAAGGGGAAAGCCCAATCTATTCTCTGGCAGAGGATAATCTCTAGGGGAAGTATATACTAGCTAAGCAGGCCCAGCTCATCACTAGGTTCATGAAGTGAGGGGAGCTTGTTCCTTAGCACCAGGCCAAGTATGGAACCTAACACAAACTTTTGAGCACCGAAACAAACCCAAAACCATCCATAGACTACTTATTCTAGGACCCATTTCAAAAGCCAATCTTCCTACACACATTCTAAGGCATAAGCCACCACGATCCTAATAATTTATTCTTAGGGATTTAACGTTTAGGGTCTGCTTGTGTTTTTCATATTTTCTATTCTTATCTGCTTGTTTGAGCTTATGAGGATGTTCTTTATTGCCTTGAATGGTTCTGACTCGCAGTCAAACCAAGGCTCTTGTTGACCACATGAGGCATCAACTGCTTCTGTCTTCCCCGTCCATAACCAGTCCCATAATGGAGTTCCACTCAGAGACTAAAAGAACTCCTACTCGACCGAACCTGACCCAGACTCCCATTGTCCCTGAAGGGGACCAAGACTTCAAAAGATTCTTGGACCTCAATGGTAGAGCCCTTCAACATTATCTCACATGAATCCAAATGCGAGACTCCTTGGGTAACCCAATTTATGGGATGCTGACTTCCTTAGTCGAGATAATGATCACATCAACAACGTCCACAATTCAACCTATAGACAATCAAGCCAACACCTCGACTAATAACCTGACCATGTCCTATCTTCAAAATTTAGCCTCTCCTTCTAGACCTACCTCCATGGGGGTTTTGACACCCCCTCAACCTCAAATTACTCAACCAAATTCTACACCCTTCCAAAACCTAGTGGTCTCTATCCTCCCTAGTCTTGCACCTATCAACACAAGAGTAACTATCTACCCTTCAACAAGTGAGGCCACCCCTCAACCATATTTGATGGCCCCTATCCAATTTGTGCCTACCAACCCCATAACACAAGTGCCCTTGGCTTCAACATCTGCCTTGATGACTAGCTACCCATATGCTGTGCCTACACAAGCGTAACCAACCACGTCATATGCCCCTCTCAATACCTTCCAAGCACCTTATAACCTAGGGGGCACTCCATCTACCAGTCCATCAACTGACATAATCAAAATGCTGATGGACAAAATGTCCAATCTCGAGACCTCTATTTTTGGTTCACGTAATGCCCTCTCATATGAGCAAATTTGCAATGAACCCATCCATCCTTTCGTCCCGATCAAGCCGTATCCTAGTCAGTGGGAGCTTCCTAAATTTTCTCATTTCTAGAGCAAGGAAGACCCGTAATAGCACCTACGGGAATTCAGACATGCCTATTATCTCATTGCTCATGATGATGCATTACTTTTATGCACGTTCCCTATGTCCCTCTCTGGTGCTGCCCTTGACTGGTACAGCGCTCTCACCAGCCATTCTCTCTTCACATTCACCCAGTTGGCACAACTCTTCCTTGGTCATTTCTCCATCAACATCACCAAAAAGGTCTCAATCATAGATCTCTATTCTATTTGGTAGTTTGAGGATGAATCCATAGCCAATTTCGTTACTCATTGGAGAGGCCTCATCAATCAGCTCTCATTTTCCTTACCCCAACCCAAACTTATCAAACTTTTCTCTCAAGCTTGTGCCAAGCATATTTCTTCTACCTTATGGGTTCAGACCTTCTACACCTTTGACGAAGCCTTCACGATGGCTTGCAAGCTTGAATTATGTGACATTGAGGAGAATAAAGTCAAGTTGCAGAGTAAGAATCCCAACTCCAAGACCAATGACTCCTCTTCTTCTAAACCTTTTTCATCTAATCCTAAGTCTAAGGCATCAACAAATGCTGTAGTCATTAGACCTTCATCCTCTTCACCTTCAATCAACCAGCCCCAGCCATCCACATCCCAAAGCATCACCTGTTAATTCCAACAGAGATACGTGTAGCAACAGTATACTCCACTTGGAGAGTCATACGCGTGCTGGAAAAACTTGTCAAATAGGGGGTTCTCAATCTCCCCTAAATCTGACCACCTTCACAATTTGATCCCTCATGCACCATCCCTACGTGGTATAGGGAAAATGACTTCTACAAATACCACCATGTTAAAGGCCATGACATGGGCAACTGTAAGACCCTTAAAAACATCATCCAAGACATGCTAGAAAAGGGTGACCTCATCCTCAACAATCCTAATGTGCCACCCAATCAAGGCATCAACATTTTCAAGCAACCATTCCCCAATCATCCTCCAACCCAAAACAATGTCCAGACCATGACTGACAACACTCATGAACATAATATATGAACAGTCAATACAGTCTCGCCCTTCATCCCCGACCAACCTCTTTCCCAAATTTAAGAGGTTAGTCCACCCATCAGTCCATCACACATGGATGAACCCCCTTCTCTGGTTAGTTCTCTGTCAACCTCTCTTATATTGGAGGACACCTCGACCATACCAGCACCACCAGTCTCACCATCCTCCTTCTTGCTACCTATGGAGGACCTGACCCTTCCTACTCCTCAACCGCAAGTGGAGGGTGCAATCATCCTTGCCCTTTACCCTCTTGAGGAGCCTCATTCTTTAGTTTCTTCTCCACCCAGGGAAGAACCTGTCTCTCCTCTGTCTCTAACCAAAGATGAACCTATCATGACTTCATCATGCCTCAGGTTTGAGACCGTTACACCAGTCTCATCTTTGGCCCCACAACCATCAACATCTTCTCAAGGACCCAAGCCTCATCCAACATCTTCTCAACCATTTTCTTGATTAGTGGAGAAAATCAGACTTCTCCCTTTAAGGAAAGTGGAGCATCAGGTATTGTGGGAGCATCTCAAAGCTCTTCAACATGCCCGTGCCCTCTCATCTCATGCTGCCAATCCTCTCATGGCAGAATCTCTCAAGACTCTCAACAAAAACTAGACTTCCACTTTTAAACCATCTAAACCTCAACCAACCACATCAAGACCGAAACCCTCATCTATCCCATCAAAACCTATCAAGTCACTCGATGTTCACCCTGTCTCTAACCTCACTCATCCGCAAGTGAAGGTGGACTTAGACCAGACCCTGACCAATAGTAGTCTTCAAATCAAATCAAAGAGACTACCAAACCATAGAGGAAAACTTCTCCTCCCCCATCACCATTGCCCTCTATTTTGGGCCCTCATCCTTCAACCTTGACCAAAATCCTCCCCACTCCAACCTCTAATCAAAACCAGTTGCCTCTGCTGCTTCCTTTGCCTACCTCCAGCCTATCCTCTCCAAAAATTTTGGCACCTCTCATGAAGACAGTGTCGTCTTCCCTTGTCACCACACCATTAACCCAGAAGGTGGTACTGAAGCCTCCTCCAACATCGCCTAAGCAAAAGTCACCAGCATCACACACATCAATGAGCACGGACCCTTTAGTAAACTCATGCTCTTTGATATTGCACTGACTTTTTTAGACTTCTAGCATAACCCTTCCACCCATCAGGCCCTTCCAACCTCCCGGGTCTAAGCTCTCCTAGTTCGATGATACAAAGATTTGCCTATATCATCATACGCTAGGACATGATACCGAGACTTGCTATGCCCTCAAGGCCGTCATTCACCACTACATGGAAAAAGACACTCTTCTTCATGAGGACACTGCCGACCGACCCCCAACACCTTCCCATATCCCTCCAACCTCTTCAACCACATCAACATCTCATCAGCAGGCCATGACCCCTTCATCTCCTTCACCCCCTATCTTTGAAATCAATGCCATTCACATAACCACTAGGTCACAAAAGGACAAGGTGAAAGAAAAAACCACCATTCCTTGGACCTATCCTTTTGTCAAGCCACCTCAACCACCAAAACCTAAAATTTCTATCCTTGGCACATCTCAACCCTCTTCTTCTTCCTCTTCAAGGGCGATTCATGACTCCATGTTAAAATAGCTTCACCAAATGCCTATGAAGATTTCCCTTTATGACCTCATCCAAACCTCACCCCAGCATCGTTAGGCCCTCATCTAAGCCTTGCAAGCAGTGGAGGTCCAACCCGAGGACCCCTAACCACTCGCTACCCTGGTCCACTCTTTATCCCCTATTGTGTCCATCACTTTCAGTGATTCTAAGATTCCTACATCTAACATGGAATATCAGGACGCTGCTCTCTTCATCACTACTTATGTTGATTGAACCCACATCAAGCATGTTATGATTGATGGAGGCACCAACATCAACATTATCTCCACCCATGCCTTTGATCAATTGACCCTCCCTAAGAATTATGTATCTAAAATTAATGCAATCTTGCGATCCTTCAATGACACCACTGCCACAACCATTGGCACAGTCATCCTTCACATTCGCGTTGGACCACACATAGTCTCAGAGCTCTTCCATATCATTGAAGGAGAGTTTCAATATAACATCTTGCTAGGCCAACCCTGGATCTACGCCATGGCTTGTGTTCCCTCTACCCTGCACCGTTGTGTGAAATTTGAGCATGACGGGCAATTCCACACTATTCCCACTGACCCATCACCTTTCAAAACTTGTAACACAACCTATCAACCAAATGACATCCTCATTCCTATCAAGCCATCAACCCTGGCGCTGCCTCCATCCATAGAAGCTTCGACTAGTTCGCAACCGATGATCGCCCTCACCCCTCCTCTTCAAGCAGTAATCAAAGACCCCATGGAAGACATCTTCCAATGACTTTCACTTGGGGAATATCACTTGTTGGCCTTAGACATGTTCCAAACTTTTCAAGAGTATGGACACCTTCACCACAACCCCAATTACAATCACCAGATCGGGATGGTCGTGCCTTATGGTCCTCCTCACCTCTGAACCAACCTTGTATATGGGGGGCTCAATCAAGCTCCTACTAATGGCAATCCTCTCTCTTCACCACAACCATTCACATCAGACTTCTCATTTCTTGGAAACCTTGCCTTTGCACACACTTACCTTTATAGGTGTGCATGGAAGGGTTTTGGTTTCGAACGTTATGAGCAAGGCTCCCATCAGCCCATCAAGCCTCTCAATGATGATGATGCCAAGAAATGATATGGCTTGGGATACCACAACCCCACTCAGGCCTCTATAGACCTCTGTCCTGAGCCCACCACTAACCAATCTCCTCTAAGCTCACCCATTTCTCCCCCTTTACCTACAAAGTCAGTGGTTTCCATCCCTCCTAGTTTTTTTTGCATAAACACCATCCACCTGGAACCCCTGACCTATCAGTTAAATGGGGTGTCCAAGTCTCTCCCTCTCATTTTTCCTAGCATGATAGAGGATGAGTCGGTGACCATTCACACTGTCTGTTGTGCTGACGATGACACCATCCTTTCTTACATGGGCACCAATGACTCTTTCATCCAGTAATCCCTCCCTTTTGAGACCCAAGTTATGTTAAATGAATCAACCATTGACATCAACTTTCCCTCTTCTGATGTTCCTCATGTCTTGAAGATTGGCCAATCTTTAGATGCTCAGGAGTAGCTAGACTACACCCAGTTCCTCTTAGACCATAGCAAGGCCTTTGCCTGGACCTATAGTGACATGCCTGGCATCTACCCCACTATCACTACCCATAACATTGTCACCAAACCAGAGGCTAAGCCTGTCAGGCAAAAGCTTCAAAAGATGCATCCTCATGTTGTACTCCTTGTCAAAGAGTAACTTTAGCACCTCCTTTCTGTCTCTTTCATCTAGCCCATCAATTACCCATAGTGGGTCTCTAACATTGTCCCTATCACCAAAGTGACTGGGGGGATCCAGATCTGCATAGACTATCGTGACCTTAACCTAGCCTGTCCCAAAGATGACTTTCCTCTTCCCAACATTGACCAGCTTATTGATCTCATGGCTGACCATGAGATGTTAGCTCTGATGGATGGGTTTTTAGGATACAATCAGATCCTAATTGCATTAGAATATTAGCACAAGACTACCTTTATCACCCCATGGGGGACTTTCTGCTATCGGGTCATGACTTTTGGCTTGAAGAATGTAGGCACCACATATTAGAGTGCCATGACCTACATTTTCCATGATCTCCTCCACAAAATCATGGAGGACTATGTGGATGACCTGCTCAACAAGTCCAAGCTTTGCCATGACCATCTGACCATTCTCAAAATCATCTTCTCTCACCTTCTTCAATACAATGTCCACCTTAACCCTAAGAAATGTGTCTTTGGGGTCCTCTCCAGCAAGCTCTTAGGCTTTATCATTTCTTTCCATGGCATCGAGATAGATCCCACCAAGATCCTTGCTATCCTCAAGATGCCACCTCCAACCAATCTCAAGCAGCTTCACAGTCTACAAGGGAAGCTCTAGTTGAATCACCATTTTATCTCACAACTTTTTGATCGCTGCCAACCTTTTCATCATCTCTTTAAGAAGGACGTCTCCTTTAAATGGGATAAGAACTATCAAGAGGCTTTTAAAGCCCTCAAACCCTATCTGGTCTCTCCACCAGTCCTCATTCCACCTAAAGATGACTAACCCTTCTACCTTTACATCTCTGCCACCAACCATTCGTTACGTGCCATGATCGCGCACTGAGATGAGCATCACCATGAGCAAGTGGTCTACTATATCAGTTGAACACTAGTCAACCATGAAACTCGGTATACTCATACCAAGAAACTCTGTTTGGCATTAGTCTTTACCGCTACCAAGCTCCACCACTATCTTCTCAACCATAAAACCTTTGTCATCACTCACACCGACCCTCTTAAGTATATGCACTCCAAGCCATATCAAAATCAATGTATAGCTCGGTGGCTTAGGCTGCTTGCTGAGTTTGACCTTGAATTCATCCAATAAAAATCTATCAAGGGGAAAACCATCACTAACTAACTGGCAGATGCCCCTCTTCCCAAAAATTAACCTTCACAGTGTGAGTTCCCTAATGAGTCTATCACTGCGCTTTCCACCGATGACACCGTCTATCAAATGACCATGTTCTTTGATGGCTCCAAATGTCGACTCAATGGGGGTGCAGGAGTTATTCTCATCCCACTCGAAGGGGAGCCCATGCCTTTGTCTTTCAAGCTTGACTTTGATTATACCAATAATATGGCTGAATACGAAGCCTTAATTTTGGGACTTCAAACCACCCTTTCTCTCAGCATCAAGTCCATCAACATCTTCGATGACTCACAGCTTGTCGTCAATCAGGTCAACGGTTCATACCTCTATAAAAATGAAATTTTGTAAAGGTACAAAACCTGTGCTAACATTCTTCTAGCCTCTTTTGACCATTACCTCTTGTAGACTATTCCTCAATCCATGAATAAGTTTACTGACACCATGGCTTCTCTCACCTCACATATCCCATCTTTGTCATCCTCATCTAGACTCTTTGTCACGGTGTATTGTGTGCCATTGCCTTCATATATTTCTACTAACATCAACCATGTTAGCACCATAGACTCTAGTCCATGGGATGTTTGGAATAAACAACTTGTGGAATACTTGACTCATTCTATCATCCCTCTTGATCCTTCTAGCAATGCACGGCAAGCTTTCGTCAAGCACACAGCTCGCTATACCATGCTAGGGGGTCTTCTCTATAAGCGAGGCTTTGATGGCCTCCTTCTTCGCTATCTAACCTCCACTAAAGCCTCTCATGCCATTAAAAAAGTCCATGATGGGATTTGTGGTGGACACTTCAGTGTTAATTCAGTTTCCAAGTGCATCATTCACCTGGGCTATTATTGGCCCACCCTTCATCAAGACTGTAGCAACTATGTTTGGCATTGCATCAAGTGTCAGCAGCACTCTAACTTGCTTCATCTTCCTAGCCACGCCTTAAAAGTCACTCAAGATTTTTGGCCTTTTTCTCAGTGGGGCTTAGATCTCATCAGTGAGATTAACCCTCATTCATCTCTTCGTCATCAGTCCATTATCACCGCCACTGAGTATTTCACTAAATGGGTGGAAGCCATTCCTCTCATCTCCACAAAATCCAACAAGATTATCGACTTCATCAGCACCCACATCATCTATCATTTCAATGTTCCTCACAAAATCATCATTGACAACAACAAGTCCTTCAAAAACAAGACTGTCCAAAAACTATGCGACTCATTTGGCATCAAACTTAGCTTCTCTTCACCTTACTACCCATAAGAAAATGGGCAGGACAAGGCTTCCAACAAAATCTTGACTAAAATTCTCATGAAGGTGGTCAACGACACTAGAAGGGATTGACATATTCACATTCCCTTCACTTTGTGGGCCTACCGCACTAGCATCTGAACCTCCACGGGTGCTACCCCTTTCTCTCTAGTGTACAAAACAGAGGCTGTCCTACTTCTCAAAGTATAGATCCCATCTCTCTGCATCTCTCTTCATGACATTCTCTCTAATGATGACTTTTGTTAAGATTGCTTAGCCCATCTTGAGTTACTTGACGAGCGCTGTCTTGCTGCCCTCAACCATCTCCATGTCTATCAAAATTGCATCAAGCGAGCCTATGACAAAATTTTTTGAGAATGAGATTTCAACATCAGAGACCTCATCCTCAAAGAGAACCAACATGTGACTAATATGGAATGGAGTAAATGAGGCAAATTTTCTCTTAATTGGCTCAGACCTTACATCATCATGTATAAGTATGGGTCAAGGACTTATCGTCTATCCTCTCTTGATAGATGGCTGGAACTTGAGCCTCTTAATGCCTTGCATCTGTGACCATTCTACTAATTTGAGTACTCATCCACTTGACATTTACCTTGAGCTCATCCCTTGAGAAATCCCCGTCTTCTTAGTCCTCATTCCTTTCAACCCTACTCCCCTTAACAAATCCTCTATAACCCTTTTATACAGTATGGATGCTTTGTCCTAATAAAAGGGAGCCCTTGAACTTTTATAGTCTTGTCCATGACTCACATTTCTATCAAAAATAAATCAAGGTCGCCAACTCAAATCAAAAAAATAGACTACTCCCTCAAAGGACAGCTGTACTATCATTACTGTAGCTAATAGACTACTCCCTCGAAGGACAGCTATTCAAAATCCCTCATGTATATAAAGCAAAATATAGACCACTCCCTCGAAGGATGGCTATGACTAAATCTTGCTACAAACAACACTTTCTTAGAAGCTTCCTGCATCGATCAGCTTCACAAATGACCACAAAGCAAAATGACATCTCTATGTAGACTTCTCGCATTGATCAGTTTACACCCAAAAAAAAAATGGGTCATGGACATGGCTTGTAGTTGTCTCTAGGTCTACTATACAAAAAGGGCAAAGTTATCTCTGCTCTAAAATGGGTTACCCTATTCTCCTCCTATCATACACCTACTCAAGGGACTTCGAGCTCACTTTAATGTTAAAGTGATTTGATTACCTCTCTAACACAACCAATGGTCAACGAAGTAATGCATGAACGGGGCTTTTGTTCTAAAAACCCCTATCCATGCCATCATTTTGGTCCTTGTCAATGAAAGAGCAATATGCCTTTCACTCCTTTTTACACTTTTGTCACATTCAACCAAACCAACCCAAACATTTTCAAACTACCAACATGACATAGTCCATTTCACATAGTTTCTATGGACACCAATGCACATGGAAACTATCGACCACTCAATTTATGTTAAGCATAAACCATTACTTGCTGAAGCATACATAGACCTCAATTCATTTTTTGTATACATCCATCATGACTATGGAAAATTGCTAGGGATGAAAGACCCCTCAACCAATGTTACAGAATACACCATCACACCATTTGGAAAAGGCTGTAGCATCATCTTATCCTCATCATTTCAACACATGACCACACCAATCATCACCCATTTTGTCTCTTCTTCTAAACTACATTGTTTTGAGGCCCTAAGACCGGGGCTATGTAGGTAGCACTCAGTTGACATGATGTCCTTTGGGGTTCACTCGACCACCCTCATTTATTCATCTACCTGATGGACAAACCTTCTTTTCTCTTATTGACCATGACTTGAACTTGACCAAGACCAATCCATACCTTTGACCCTCTTCCTCCCTTTAGGGAGAACTACATGGGCTTGAGGCCCTAACCATAGGGGCTATGTAGGCAGCACTCAGTGTTTTGAGGTTAGCTCAGCCACATTTTTTCATTTGCCCATTCATTCGATTAATTATCTATCTCAGCCTCATCTTGACCAACCACTTTGGGGATCATGCCTATCTCCTCTGACCCTGACCACTTCCAAGATGACTTTGCCTTGGTTGTTTTTACATGTATGCTACCCCACAACTGGTTAGCAAACTTATGCGTAGATTATTTTTGACCCTCACAAGTATAGGATCGCTAGCACGTTGATCCCCACTACTTGTGACATTTTCATGTTTTCTAGGAGCACTTCCTGAGCCCAAGATACCTGGAACATGATGACCATTGGAGCTACAGCTTAAATTGAATAACCTGATCAGCTATGACCAAATGCTGGGGCCCGATTACTTTAATTTTGGCACTCCTCAACCCTTTACCTACAACAATTTGACTTGACCATCTCATGAAGTGGTATGCATGCAATCACAACTATTATAGCATCCACACTCACCATTTTTCATCCACTCTTTGTCAAATCAGCACCTAATTCTAGGTTCCCTTCCCTTAACTCTTGCTTTGAGGGGGAATACCTCATCCCACTTGGGGCAATCAACTCCTATTTTTGTCTTGCAGTTCATCTAGAACAACCAACAAGACAAAAAGGGGCAAATGTAGACACCAAAATCATGTCTACTCCCTTGGTCATCCTCTCCCCATTCTCTCCCCCTTAGCCCCTTCGTCCACTTCGACACACCTAACCTATGTCTTATTAATTTAAAATAATCACTTATTTTACATTAATAATTCTTCTCTCTCTCACCCTATGACCCATTTATGACCCCCATTTTATTCTCCCATGCCTATTTAGCCCCTCTCAACTATTTTCCCATGAACATTGACCCTGACAGTGTGTAAGAATGGGCAGAAGACTAAGATTAGCCTCTATCCCCATTCTACAGCTGCCAACATCGGTCACTATTCGGATGATGTCAGTGGCTCTATCAGTGTCAGTTACCCTTAAAACTACATTCTCAACCTGAACGTCGGATCCATTATCTGTTTCCCAATCCATTATCCATTTCCCAAATAGTTTTCCAACCCGTTATCTGACCTTCTTTTAAGACATTCTCGGATCTACCTTTCAATTTTGAACAATCAGCCAATCTTCACTCAGCCAATCCACTAAAAAATTCTCTCTCTCAGGCACAAGTACTCTACTTCAGTCACCTTGCTAGAAGTCTTCTACATCAAACATCTGCAACCAGTCTGTAACACACCATTAGCAATCAATCTGCAACCATGTCTCCTACTCTCTCTTCAGTAGGCAATAGGTAAGCATTTCTTTTGTGCTTTCATTTTGTTTTTTAGTTAATTATTCTAAGTGATATCACCACCCAGATTTAGACTATTAGACCATAGACCAAACTTGACTTCCTCTTAGAAAGGTTGAGAGGCCTTCCCATATCCAAACATACAGTCTATCCATTGTCCCTGTAACTCTGCCCAGACCCCTGCACAGACCATTAAATAGACCTAGACTCTTTTAGACCATTCTGCAACCCTAAAACCTGTCTAGACCTAGCTAGAGCTCGTCCAAAGACTAGAGAGCTGACTGGACCTCATCCAAAGACTACTACCCTGACTAACGCCAGTCATTTCCCCTACCAACGTCGGCAGCCTAACCGATGTCGGCGACCTTCCTTGACCGACGCTAATAGAACCACTGATGTCAATGACTATGCAAAGTAGATTACTACATATCAGGTACACATTTTATTTTTATTTCCTTCATTTATTCTTTTATCATCTCTATTTCTGTCAATATTCTATTTTTAATAGTGGACTGTCATCCTCCGAGAAGTCTTTTGTACTTCTAGGACCAAGCTTTCGCTTGGCAGTCCACTTTCTTGTCATATAACATTTTTCATGTTTTAGTATTTTTCTCTTTCAGGTGTCATCCTCCACAACCAAAGAGTAGTTCCTACTATCATCTAAATCTGGTGCGCAAGTCCATAATCTGGGTACGTACAAACCCTCATCTATTCTTTTTAGTTTCTCATTTTCCTTTCTTGAGTGTGAAAAGCAAATCTTGTTTAGAAACATGAGGGCACAATATTTTTAGTCCCAGACAAGAGTATGGTAATCAATACACAAGCCATGGCTCGAGCCTTGGGTATGCCTACATGTGGATATTCCCTATTACCCTATAAAACTAGAATGCCTCCCATCTTAAAATAATTTTTGGACCTATATGTATAACATAACTAAGGGGTTCCTATTAATTAAATCCTTGATAAACTAGTACATATTCTTATCTAATACATCACCAAAATATTCTAGTAGATGACCAAGTCTTCCAAGTATATACCTAAGGGAGTTATTGACACCACTCATAGGATGATCCACCAGAACAAAGAATTTAATTCACTTGATTAATTCATCTAGGATTTGATCATAAACATTGAAAAGTGTCATACCACTCCTGATCAAGTGTTCCAATATCAATTTCTAATCTTTTTAATTTGCTTCATGTATTGGAAATCACTAGAGGGATAAGTACACCTAGATATGGATTACTAGCTAGCATAATAGTTCTATAACATAATATGGATGTAAGAATGTGGATACCTCACACATGAGGGTAAGTTTAAAGTTTGGTGGGAGGAGTTCCTATAACTCATTTCCAAACACATTGGAGTGACACCTGATGTCTTGTAATACCTAGTTTAACATGCCATGATCATTTTACTTCCTAGGGGAGTCTTTGTCACAATTCATGAGCTATCATGATTACCATTCAAACCACTCCCCTTATTTATCATGATGGCTATGGTATAGGCCAAAGTGACCTTAAAAAATAGGGTGCATCCAAATGATCAACCCCTTTACAATCTATACCATTGAGTGCATACATTTCTATTACATAATAACCAGAGTTAGCATCAAGCTCATAGTAATATAATGGGAAGTGTAAATCATATTTGCATTCAATATCCCCTCCCCTAAAGTTAGAAACACATAACATGATGACCTAGAAGGATGATCTAAAGGTGACATAGATATCCATCACTTGCGACCTCATGGAGATGGGTATCGATGTATAAGAAGTCTACCAAGTCATGTTGGTAGACATGGATAAAACTATGAGAAGGATGAGAAGAAAGAGTTATTTTTTATATGATGTGGTGAGTACAATGAAAATCTATAATTATGTTCCACCTGAGTTATGGGTATAAATACCAACATTCCCACCTTCCATAATTGTTGACACAGTCTAAGAAGAGGTAAAACAACTTTAGTGTAGAATGGAGTTCTTCAAGCCTTTAAATATGTATAGGAAGTCTACTTTATTTTCACCCCTACTAGAGATTCCACCAAAATAACTTGTGTGCAGGCCTAGAACATGGTGTAAGGAAAGAGTCTTTCCTCTATTGGAAGAATGCAAATTTGTTGGACCAATTGATGTTTAAGAATCACAACCTAATCCTAAATATTTTTCACCACCACCATGACATAGACTGGTCATAATTAGAATAAATAAACAATAGGTTCTAAGTTTAGATGTGTAACAAGAGGATTCCCCACCATCACCACATGCATAGCAGGTTGAGTCAATTACACAAGAACAACCAACATTAGAGGAATAATAGGTCACTAGGGAGGAATCTACTTATGTATCCAAACTCCAACTTGGGAAGGAATAAAAGAAGAGAAACAAATAAGAAGCATAATAAAAACAAGCAATACAATAAGATGAAGAAGCTAAATCCTCATAAAATGCCAAAGATGTAGAGGTAGACATGAAAAATGCATAGGAAATGGCTAGGCAAGCCCAAAAAGTAACCACCATAGCACAACAAGAATAGAAGGAAAAAGAAAAAAGGAAAAAAAAAAAAAAAACCAAAAATGAGACATAGTAGACTAGGCATAATGGCAGGTAGAGGATGCTGCTAGGAAGAAGGAGGAACATGATGAAGCCCTATGATAATAACAAGTGTAGGAACAAGCACATGCCCAAAATACATAGGAAAAAGAGAAGAAGAAAAGAGAAGAAGAATAATAGAGGAAGAAAGAAGAAGAAGATGAGACAAAGAAGAAAGAGAAAGAGGAAATAAAAGAGAAAAATAAAAAAGAAGAGGAAGATAATATCAAGAAAGAGTAAGAGGACAAGAAAAGAGAGGAAGAATAAATACTAAGAGAAGGAGAAAAAGAAGAGGGAGAAAGAAGATAGGAGGAAGAAATAGGAGGAAGATGTCAAATGGAAGACTAATGAAGATGGTGTGTATCGAGCTAAGATGATAATAGAGGCCATAGTGTAGCAGTAAGTTCCACCCACAACATAGGTATGATCCCAAATGCCACAACTTACACTAAGATGAGTTTGGCTTTGGGATTTTTCCCTAATCACTACTTGGTACACTACCTTTTCACTCCTTCTAGCTACTATGCCATATCCTAACCCTACAACCTTAACAAGTACATTAACCATGATCTTAGTCAAGTATGAGGCTTCACTTGATGTCTCTCAATTGCCTTTGAATAAATAGTTGGATGGTGTCACAAAGTTTTAAGAGTCCATCACATAAAAGGCCACTTCCCTAGAGTAAGAGTAGGATCAAAAAAGGGTATAGAATGCAAAGCTCAAGGGTCATCTTCATGAATCATCAAATATGATCAAAGACACTTTCTTAGACTCAAAGTCTCAAGTAATTAGGGACCAAGTGATGTCAGACTATAATAGGCTCAAGACCTTGGTCTTAAATTTTATAAAGGATTGGTGCACAACATAATAAATTCACTTAGTTAGCATCTTGGGTTATAATTTGAATACTGACACCACTATTTTGATGACTTTAGTGAAGGAGTATCAATCAATGATTGACATCATAGCCTTCTAAGCCCATAAACTTACACGTAGCCTACTGAACTAGAAATAATAGATTGATAGTTTACTTACCATCTCCAATACAAATTTTTTCATATCTATCATGGCCAATATAATAATGCACATCCAGACTACCTTAGTTGATAAAAATGACCTTGATCTACAACAATATTTTAATTCCATGGATAATGTGGGTGACTAACTCCTCAACTGGTAGCAATAGCTAAGGTGCAACACATTTGTAGGTCTTTAGGTGGAATGACACACAAAAACATTAGAGTAACTAAGCTTATAAATTCAACTAAAGTTTAGAAATAGAAAGGCAAAAATTAGTACCACTGAGGACTCAGACCTAAGAGAACTCATTATATGCTACACACCAATGCATATTCTAATTTGCATGGTTTATGAAGTGATGCTCATATGAGATGCATTCAAAATTAACATAGATTCATTCTATAGTGAAGTGTCCCTGATCCTCAAAGTTACTCTTTATAAACCACCATCAAAGATCTAGAAATAACTTGTATATCACATGGTTGCTCAGTTTGAGGCTAAGGATCCTACTGGCCAACCTCCTTACTCAATAATGCCACCTCCTTCTAGTTTAGTACTATGTAATGCATATTTTTTGAAAACAAATTGTAAATTTTTTAGTAAGTTTTTATACTGGGGATGATTATTGAGACAAGTAGGGCTAGGATCATTAAAACCCTATAAAGGGAAGCCACCTAGTTATGTTATCCTATTGAAAATATGAAAGGGTAGAAGGTTAGTACACTACTTAGTTGAAAACCTAAAAGGATGGATAAGTAGTGCACAAGACATGAAAATTAGAAATGGTGCCTTTTGTAATTACTGTGGCTCTTACTAGTATACCCAAATTTTTAGCTTATACCCTCAGTGCACATTTAGATGAACTTGAGATGTTGTCTTAAGATGAGACAACATTTTAAGTCTAGGAAAGTTTTGGGAGAATAAAATAGATAAGTATAGATGCACAGGGTATTCTTCAAATATTTGTGTGTTATGTATGAAATTATTAGCTATATGTATTTTGTCCTATCCCCATGAGTTTTAAAGGGATAAAATATGAATAGTCTCCTATCTTTGGTGCTAATGTATGAGAATAATATGAATATTCAGGAACTATAACAACTATAAATATGTATGTTTGTATGAAGAAGAAGATGAACCTTTATTGAGATTAATATAGGATTTCTAGTTATGGTCACCTATCATATTTCTTATGTTATTTATTATATATGTTATCATGTTTAATCTTTGATATTATCTAAAGTAATATGAATGATGTGCAAACCTTAAGAAAAATTTACATTAATCTTAGCTCGTATCTATCACACTATAACTCATCTCTATCATACCTCTATTAATTATGAATTTTTTGTACCATCCTATGCAATATAACAAAACTTATCTATTCTCATATTTATCATGTTCTATTACATCAAGAACCTCTACTAACATTGAGGTTGTCCACCTTCACTTGTCTACATCATGACTTCATATCTAGCTAATAATAGAGGAGTAACTCCTTGAGCAACAAGATCTTTCTCTCTACCTTCATTAGCATCCATAAATTGGTTTTTTTGCCAATTTTCTCCCTCAAATAAGTTTCTATACATAAGTATCATCTCTCTTACATTGGTGGTGGAGTTAGTATTGTAAATATTAGTAGGCCTACTAGAGTTAGGTTGTCATTAACCTCTTCCTCTTCCAAATTGCTAACCATGTTATTTCTGATATGAATAAATATTATGATAGGCACTTTGTTGTATATTTCCTCTCCCAAGATTATCTTCCAACCATTGAATATATGCATCTTTGTCCATGTCATTATCTTCCTTCTTAGGAGTAGCTCTAGACTTTTTGTTAGCATTGGGAATTTGGGCCACATCTAGAGTATTAGAAGAAGTATAATACAATGGAAGAATAAAAACCTTAGGAGGAAATCTTCTAGCTTGAATGAGACCATTCTCATCTTTGATAGTAGGATCATATGATTCAATAAGAGTGGAACTCCCCATGGATTGAACCATGATAGAAATTACCAATGGCTCTTAATCAAGTAGGGAACACAAAACTAAGAGGTGGCCTCATAGGAGGACGAAATAAATTCTAAGTCTTTTGAAACCTCTCATTGAAGTCATGCATCATTCATTTTGATCTTATTTTGATCATGTTGATTTTATGTATGAGAGAGGCATGGTCACTTTAATTTCCAAATATTGAGGTTAGCAACACTCCAAAATCATCCCATGATGTGATGCATCTACCTTCTAGAGTCTTATACCAATCAAGAGCCTTCCCTGTAAGGGACATGGCAAATATTATTATGGTAATGTTCTCTTGAGTGATGTTATGGAAGCTATAAAAGTTGGAGACATCCCTAATGTGTTCATTAGGTGTAACATGAATTTCACCATTGATTATGGGTACACCTTTTATTGCATTAGGAGGAATGGCATCATGCACTTGAATATGAATTGATTTTTTAGTATTAAAGTTAGGTAAGGCATGAGGTTTATCCATATATTCTTCAAACTCTTTAAAATCCTTAATTTATTCAAACTCTTCCTCTCTAGAAAAATCTATTGGTTATATAAAGGGTAGATTGGGCTGAGGATATTGAACTTGAAGGGGAAGTCAAAGCTAAATATGTTGATTAATAGGGTTGATTACTCTACTAAAGGATAACATGGTGAGAAAAGTAAATTATGAGATCAAGTTTATAACAAGATAATGGTATTGAAATATATTTTACCTTAATGGATTTGTCAAATGTTGATTATCACACCAATTTGTAGTTGATGTTGTCAAGATCAACATTCACCTTGATAAGTTATCTTGAAGATAATGTGTCCCATCAAGTGTGATAAAACTATTGTCACCAAATATTGAACCTTAAAAGAGGGTGTTCAATACTATTCTAGATTTTGGTAACATGGGAACATTTATAGGTATGTGGGTGTACCTATGGTGGAAGTGAGCCTATAGATTTAAGTGCTAACTCCCTAGATATACATTGAAGCACTTTCACCTATGCTAACTATTTTCTTATGGGGAGAAAGGGATATAATTTTCATGAAATAAAATTATTATAAAAGGATGATGCACCAATATGTCTTTCACGTGACCATTTTATTTATTTCACAAAGAAACAATGTCACCAATACTAGCCTAAGAGTCCTATAATGCACTAGCATTAGTGTTTCAATAAGAAGGTGACATGCATGAATGTTATAGGTAAAATAAATGAGATGGGATGGGGTTAATCAATGAGCCTAAATATTTTAATTTTCATTTTAATCCTTCAAACTATTAATTAATTAGCATATATCAACTTGATCAAGTAACATTAACAAGAGAGATCATTCATTCAATGCATACACAAGATTAAACACACAACACATATTTATTGTGGGAAACCCTCATGGGGAATAAAAACCACACTTAAGCCTTAAAAACATGGAATAATTTACATATAATAAATTAAAAACAAGATACTATTCAAGTCCTTTAGACCAGAAACCTTGATCAAGTCCTCCTGGCCAAAGGTCTTTCGTGAAACACCTATTTCACAAGCAGTAACTACCCCTAAAGAAGATCAATTATTTTAGACCCTCATTTTAAGTGAATACCTATACCTTATAATTTATTTCTTCAAAACTTGATGATGGATCTCTAATTATCTAACCCCTACATAAACTCCCTCTCTAATTCATACAATCCTCTCACATATGCATGCCATAATCTCTCACCCTCTTCACTCAAACTATCCTCAAATGCACATTCATACCTTTTTTCAAATCCTCAAACTATAAGATAACTATATAAAATCATAAATGTGACCTAAATTTCATACACATAGTGAATAATATGATTTTTTTATCATCCCATCCACTAAGCACACCTACTCTTCTCTGTCCTTCACTTCAACACTCATTATTCATACAAGCCTTCTCAAAAATATAGAAACCATATCATTTGGTTTCACTATTTTTATATAATTAATGAATTATCAATTCCATAATATTTCCTTGTATTCCAAAATACATGCCTTCACCTTTAAGCCATCTTACATGTGTCACACTTAGCACAATTCTCTTTCAAATAAGCCTAAGTCACCTTTTAGGTCCTATGAAGACCCATTCACCTCTTTAACACTTATTTGAGAAAAATCAAAACACATGATTACTTTAAAACTCATTCATCCTTGAAAAATGATCTATATATCCCCCTTAAGTTCTAATAATCTTCACATCACCCTTCTACTAAAGCTGAATTCATTTAAACAACATTGTGTGCACACAGTCACCATGAATTAATACATAATTGAATTATAAACCCTTATTCATATTACATACAATTGGTTAAACATTAATAATTCACACATATCATCCTCATGGAGTTTAAAACATTAAAAAATATCTAATTCATCATGAGACATCAAAATACCATCAATACAAGTGCAAAAATCCTTCTTGGGTCACTTGCAAAGCATAAATGAAAACATAGTCAACTTTGAACCTTTATAACTCTAACTATACATAATTTCATATCTTAAAACATGTATTTGTAGATTATCCTTGGATTCCTCTACAACTTTTATTTTTATTATATGGTCAAATTATTCATAGATAGAAAGATATGGCTAAAAAACTAGACACTTTTCTTTTATTAAATTCAAATATTTGAATTCAAATGATCATAGTTAAAATTTGAACACCATGCTATCATTTCATGTCCTCACTAATTATATTAAACATGTAAGATCAATATTATTTGAAATTTATCTCTTATAATTCCATTTCTTAAATGTTAGACCTTGAACATGTTAACCTCATCTTGTGCAATCTTGTAATATTAACTCAGTGTGCATTATCGATCTCTACAAATCAATCAGGTGTTTATCATGTAGCACTCATAGTTTGATATTTCTCAAAACCCCAATGATCATGATAATTCACAACCTTTTATTACTTCTTATCACTTTTACTATTTAAACATTGAGCACTTATCCTCATATCACTGCTTCTTGAGACCTTGGAACAAACACGCTCTGTTGATCCTTTTGTAAGGAGTTTGATCTTTAACTTAGTTAACTAATGAATAATTTGACCTCTCTCAATTGTTGTGTAACATAAATATTCACTATATTATCTATTACAAGCCCTTATATCTCCATATAGTCCTAATCTTTAACATCATGTAAGATAGACTAAGTATGGGAACCATTACAATCTTGTTGGAAGGTCAACTTTACACAATTATATCTTTTTCCTTGCTCAATTAGATATTTTGAAATTTGGACCATATGTTATCCTTTCAAATAATAATCCAACCATGTATCAATATTCTCTTAGAACCTTTGTGCATGTGATATATAACTCCATTAATCCACTCACTCATATTTTTCTTTCACAAAGCTAACTATGTCAAAAACATGTCTGGAAGGACAACTTTGAACATGCATATATTTTTATGTGCTTCATCATATGAACAAAAACTTAGGACATATCAAATAAATACAAAATTTTAAAAACCCATATGATAAAATTATCTTGAAACATCCACATGTGTGAGATATGACTATATCAATATGCTTACTTAGGTCTTCTTGCCACATTGTAAATCTATCTAAGTATGGGAAAACAACTGTCAAAATTCCTAGGAGCCCAACTTTGCACTTACATATATTTTGTCATGCTTCATCACATTACCTAAGACTTATCATATAGCAAGAAGGGATTATACTAAATAAACCCATGTGACCATTTACTCCTAACACATCCATGCGTGTAAATACTAACATCATCAACATTCTTACTCAACTTTATTTGAACATTAAAAACACTTGTCAAAATCCTTGAGAGCCCAACTTTGCACCTACATATCTTTAATTATGATTCATCACATGACATTATTTTTAACACATAATAAATAAGGAATAATTTTATCACAACCATATGACCAAATTCACCTAACTCATCCACATGTGGAAATTATGACATCATCAAACTACCTAGTCAAATTTTCTACCATTGGAACCAAAATGTCTAGATGAAAACTATGAACTACCAGATGAATTCCACTCATGCACACAAACACTCATAACAAATAAAAATTATTATAATACCATTTTCACATGATCAATAATCTATAATCATCCTTAAACATTTGTAATCATGCCAAAATTTGTGATCAACCAATCCTCTTTCAAGCATACTAGGAGAAGAACATTGCACACATTGTCATTATCACTTATACTATCAAGGCACTTCATCCACACACCAAGACAACTCTAAGACATCAACATGACATAATTCATAACTATCCAACAATGAATAATATCCAAGGTAAGTAATACCATAGATCATTTGTAGATCCTAAGGGTTATTATACATTTAAGATAGATTTATACACTTAAATACACTTCATATGACCTTTTAGGCTGAAATCACTTTCGTCAAACATGGAAGGACTAAGAGAAAGCAAGGATATATATATATATATATATATATATATATATATATATATATATATATATATATATATATATATATCCTTGCTTTCTCTTAGTCCTTCCATGTTTGACGAAAGTGATTTCAGCCTAAAAGGTCATATGAAGTGTATTTAAGTGTATAAAAATCACTTTCATCAAACATGGAAGGACTAAGAGAAAGCAAGGATATATATATATATATATATATATATATATATATATATATATATATTTGATATTCACTATACATATCTTTTCATACTTTAACAAGATGATATATGAACTCAAAATAGATTATATTTATTATTTTAAGGTAAATTAAAATGTCAAAACTAGTAGGGCTTCACCATGCATGGTGTGGTATTAGATTACAAAAGCCAAAATGGTAACTACTTATAGAATTTTAGAGAGAGGAGAAAAGAATGAAGTTAAAAGTTCACTAGAATACATGTCTAGTTGATATAAGGAGTTACATTACAGGGTAATGGAGTGTGAAATAGATCATGAAATTTTCCTAAGATACATTTTTGTATAAACCATAACAAACTGTCCAAAATGATGCAAAAACTCTTCACTAGCCTTTATAAAACTACCTTCATTATGGATCATCTATCAAGCATTTGAAACTAAATTAGGAGAGTTGATACATATTATATGATAGTAATATATGTTTTCTTAGATGATATTTATCTTCTAGACACTTTTATTTACCATTTTTAGTCATCCATTTGTCTTCTAGAATTCATTCTTCACATTTGGTGGTTACTGTTCATCTTAGATCTTGACTAAGCTTTTATGGTAACAAATGAATCTGAAGTATTTATTCTACTATAGAATCCCTTGATTGTACATTTTTATTATGTGGAATTCCTTTTCCATGTTTCTCATTCCATTTTAAAATATACCTCTCATCATTTGTACACATAACCTCATCTTGTCCATCTAGAATTTGATCCAAATTACTCTATCGATATCCTCTAGAGTATCTTCAATTTGAATTTTGATGTTGGACATTGATCTATTTTTAGTTTTACATGATTATTACATATTTGAAAATTTTTTTTTGATATATATATTTTGACCTTTTGACCTCATGCTCACCATTGGATCTTATCTTTATGATCAAATGTGCACCATCAAATGTATCAAAGCCACTAATGTCACCTTCACCCATGCACTATTATATCTGATCTAAACACTTGAGATCTTGAAACTTTTCTACCCTACATTAAACCTAAAGATCATATGAATCCAAATGGTTATTTCATGATGCCTAAACTTGACATCCCCATGCACATCTATCTCTGCTAGTCCAACTTCAAATGTCTATATCTTGAAATAACAAGCTCATCAAGACATGAAATTTGTAAAGGATGAGATTGGTAAAAAAAACACCATGTCCATGTAGTATTTTTGGCCTAAGTTTTTTTCTAATCACACCTTTAAAATTCATAATTAAACTGATCTATTCATTCTTGTGTGACATGTCATGATGGTCTAACCTCCTAGATGACTCTAAATGACATAAGACTAACTAGATCATGAACAAAGTTAGAATGGCATTAAATTACATTAAATATACCATAACACACCCTATGAAACTATGTTCGAATCCCATATCAAGTCTTGACTATAGTGGGTTGACCCATTTTAACTTGTGGTCAAAATGGTCAATAGATACCCTTGAAGGTAGTTCAATGCCCTTCAAGGTATCTTCTAGGAGATACCTTGAAGAATCTTGTATTACCTTTAATGGTTATCCTATTATATACCTTGAGCATGAACATGATTACAATTTTATTTCAAGGTATATTCTAGGAGATACCTTGAAGACCCTTTTAGTACCTTTAAGGGTTCACCTAACAAATATTGTTGGCCAAAATTGGCCCACATAAGAAACTTTTGATTGGATGGGGGTGAGAAGCTAAATAGGGGTCCTAGTTGAAGAGTGATTCAATGGTACAAAGAGTAAAAATGCTTCAATAAGTGGATCACATGTCACTTTTAAATATTTTGAAACACTTTAAGAAAGCTTAAAGTGTGAATTTACTTATTTTAAGGGACCAAACCATCTTAGTACATCATGCAGGAATAAATAGGCCAGTCCAATTATGAATTTCATAAGCATATTTAGGGATTTAAAAGAGGTCTAATATTTTCATGATAAATATGTACTTTGTCCCAAGATCATTCCCTACAGATTTGGTGTCTTGATGAGTTTCCTATCTCAAGATGAAAACTTTTAAAATGATCTAGAAAATTGAGACTTGTGTGGGGATGTCAATTTAAAGCCATGGGAAGTACCCATTTAAATTCAATTATTGTAAGAAATCTTGAATTTGAACACAAAGATGATAAGTGGTGAGATATTGGGTACTCAAATCAATATCAATGGTGTGTGGGTGATAACAAAGTTAATGGGTCTAGGTAGATAAATGGAGCACATCTAATCATACAGGCATGAATCAATGGTGAGTGAGAGGTTAAAAAGTTAGTGAATCTCAAAGACAAACATGGATCTGCTACATATCAAAATTTTAATACACTTCTAAGTAAATCAATGGTACATGTTTGAAACATGTAAAATGATATCGATGACATCAATCAAAGTTAAATTTTCAATGACCATAGGATGAACATGAGGCCATCATATGGAACAAGTGCAAGACCCAAATGGGAAGTGACTACAAGACCCATTAAATGCATGTGGGATCAACAAATGTCATAATTAGGTAGCCTGGATCAATATCAATGGATAATGATAAAATTCAAAGCTAAAGACTTCAAATGGAGATAAAATATTGTCTAAGTAAAATCAGAGCAAATATTTTAAAGTTTATATAATGCCATTAGATCCTAGTCAAGCACCATTAAACATAAGACATAGTCATATAATCAGGATGGTTAATGATGAAGTTTCATTTCCATTAAAGCTTAGTCTCAACCTCTGGTTCAAATATTTAAAACTTACAAATCCTATTTTTTGGGGTTTTAGTATTGTTACATGACTGTGATCATTTCTCTTTGAAGAAGATCTATGCATATAATGAGTTCTCAGCTTCCATAGGGTTCAAAGGTAGAATAGGTTTATTTTAACCTAATATATTTCAAGAATAAGGTTACGTAGCCTATAAGATATTGCATTAACATGATGACTATAGGAAAACCAATACATGGATTGGTTTTCATATATGTTAAAACCTATGTTCATATATTGAAGTAGGGGGTAGATGTGTGATTATGGAGATGTGTCTCATCCTTTGACATAGTCTTATCTTCAACAAATAGGTCCTATAGCCACTCAAGACAAACATAGTCATGTCTCTGTTAGATCCATAGATATGATGATTTTGTCTTCATAAGCAAGTTAAGTGGAAGATGGTGTAGAATCCCAAGATGAAGATCTAGTGGTTGGAAAAAGTAGTTGGAGAATTTAATATATTTCTATATGGGATTTAGGGGTTTTCCTTCATAGTAGAACCATGACTAATCATCCTAAACACATTCTTGTCTTTTAGTATGTTTCTCAAGTAATAAAAGAGTTTGAAGGATATTAGGACAAACAAAGGTTAATTTGTCTATGAGGCATTAGTATTTATTAGATCAAAATTTGGTTGAGCATTCATTAAATAATAGTGGTAGCTCTTTAATCTCTCTCTCTCTCTCTCTCTCTCTCTCTCTCTCTCTCTCTCTCTCTCTCTCTCTCTCTCTCTCATTTTCTTCCACATTGTAGCTATCTTTTTGATTTTAGATAATTTTTTAAACTCTAAGAAGAAGAGAAAGGGGCTCTCATTTGATAAGGCTAGACCCTATCAAAACTTGTATGAAAGACCTCTTGAAGTAATAAATAATTTCTTTACCTATTTCTTTCCATTAAACTATGTTTAGTGAGCTTTTGCATGATGGCATTTTGAAGTAGAATCTTCCATGTCCATTATCCTTCATTCTTTCTTATTTTAGGTTATTTTCAAGTTTGGACTTATGTTCTTTCTGATATTAATGTAAACTTGGTGTGAATCATATGATCCTTCCTTGATTAATTCATTGCTTCTTGAGCTTATTTGATGAAATACTTATGTATTTAATTAGATTTTGAGATCGTGTGAGCTAGTACTATCTTATTCTTCTTCATTGTATATTTCATGTTTGTGTGAGTTCTTATTTATATTTGGTGCATCACTTTTTTAGCTTATTTAGGATCCCTTGAACCCTCTATAATCATTTTCCCAATAGTAACATTTGTATTGGTGATACATCAAGAGGAAGTTGGCCTTCATTGGAGGTTCAACCTCACCATAAGATACCCACATCTTGAGGTTGTTCCCATTGTGTAGCTATGTTGGAGAAATCTTGAAGAAACCTCTATAAGGGTACAAACTAAATTGATATAATAGTTTTTGGCACTCTTGATGGGACTAAATTATAGACTAAGTGAAGTTTTTTGATGATCTCTTCATCCAATCAGCCTTTAGAGGAATGTGTGTGAACATCAATGGTGAATTTGAGTATGTATCATCTGGTATAAGAATCACAGGTTCCTAGTCATCATTATTTAGTATGTATCATCAATAATTTAATCAAAATTCATGTGCTTTCATTCCTAATCCTTCATATCATATTAGCAATGTTTATGGCTTCACCCCAAGTGGCTCTCAAGATTCAATTCATCAGCCTTGTCAAAATTTGCCTCTCTTTAGTAAGTCATAAACTAATCTTATGGAGATAAGACTTGATTTTAGAAAGGAATCAATAAAGATTAATAGGATAGTAGAGTATTATAGGCAATAGGAAAATCTTGAATACAAAGATTTTATTCAAGATCAAGAGTGGAGGTTTTAGCAAGAATACTTGGTTAAGCAAGACCAATTCAAGAGGGAAAATGACTATTAGTTTCTCTTAGGAATGAGGGAAGCCAACTCTATACCCTAATTTCCCCCTCCTACTCTTATTTATGCTAAAACCTATCCCCTTGGTTCACCTTATCAAATCTCATCTCTATAATGAGCCAAGCCAATCATTAAATACCAATTCGAAGAACACTAAGCCATCTTATCATGGATCCTCTCATGTACCAATGACCCTAACTATGTCACACCCTCTCTTATGAAACTAACCAATCCTATAATCATTAAATAAAAGGACAAGGTGACCAAGACTTACACATTCCACTCATGAAAATTAATTTAGGAGAGCATAAAGAAGGAGGAGTTAATGGATAAAGACAATAAGGAAGAGGTATTAGATTAGCTTAATGAGCTTGTCATACAAAACTTCTATGACTCTTCTTCTCTTTCCCAAAAACCACCTAAAAAATCCTTTAAAGTCCCTATTTGGAAGGACACTCTCTTAAGCTACAAAAATGCCAAAATTTTCACCCTCCCACCATCTCCCTCATGGAGGAAGTCCCTATTTTAAAAAACATAGATGAGGAGCTTACAATAATCAATGAGCCTAAAGGGGACAACATAAGTATCTACAAGGTGGAGATCATGATAGATAACCCACTCCATTTAAATAAAAAGATAGTGTGTATTCAAGGTGAAGATAAGAGAAAAAAATACCTTGACTTATTCTAAGAACTTCCATTTTATGGGGTCGAAGATGAGGATGAGAAAAGTGTAGAGGTTGATGTGGTTTCAGTAGTCAACTAGCCAGCTGATCATGTTAAAGAGGTCATAAATTAGCAAGATAAAAATGTAGGAGAAAGAGGATCATAATGAAGTATGGAAATAGCTATACCATGACTTCATGAACTAGGTAGAGGTTATAAACTATCTTATGCATCCTCTAGAGCATGAAGATGAACTTGTAGATCAGGTTGAGTAAGTTGACCAAGATCAAGATGAATTATCCATTAAAGGCAATACTAATGTCTTCAAGAATGAATAAGAATGGTCAAATAAAGAACCATAATAATATGAAATTTTTAACCTTAGATGGGTTGATGAATTACCATAAGTCTCCTTTCAAAGTGAGAAAAGCAAGGATGGTGTTGATATTGGCATTGTCCTAGATGACCAAGAGGAGGTTACCTTTTGGGATGAATTAGAGATATTTTACCTAAGCTTGAATAGTCATCCTCCATGTTTAAAATATCCATTAGGTGAGGGGATTGAAGTTACTCCTATAGTCTAGTATGGAGAAATTTTTAAATAAATGGATGTATATGTCTATATTGGAGACATGTTTGTCCCATTTTGTCTATTGGAGAGTAAGCCAAAAGAGCTAATAATTAGGCATCTTAGCCCACCTATCATGAACTCTCGAAATTAAGGTATTTCTCATCATTTTCCATTACAAGTGAATGATGATCAATATTTCCCATTTGACCCAAGGGGGAGACACTTGTAAGATGTAGCCTTATATATATTAGAGTAGTTTTCATGTTTTCCTTCAAGTGCTTGTGTACACATCACTCTTAGTTTTAGTTGTATTTTTATTTACTATAAGTGCCTTAGTCATATTTTTTAGTTGTGTTTCTTTTGGTCCTTATTGCTTCAAGAAGAGGTTTCCTAGGAAAGGGCCATCCTTATACCAGTTCATATCATTTAGAAAGGAAGTCTTAAGACTCCATATGCCCAATGAATCAATCAAGGAGAATTGTTTGGGTTATTGAGCATAGTAGGCATGCTTGCCAATTTAGTCTCCAAATATGTTGACCAAAATTAGCCCACATAATAAACTTTTAACTAGATGGGGGTGAGAATATAAACAATGCTCTTTGTTGAAGAGTGATCCAATGGTACAAATATTAGATAGATTTTAATAAGTTGATCAAAAGTCACTTGCAAATCTTTTGAAACACTTTAAGCAAGCTTAAAGTCTCAATTTTCTTATTTTAAGGGACCAAACTATCATGGCATGTCATGAAAGAATAAATAGGCTAGTCCAATTATTCATTTCAAAAGTGCACTTAAGGTGTCAATTAAGGTCAAATATTTGAATGAGTATAATATACTTTATTCCGATATCATTCCTTGAAAATTTGGTGTCTTGATGACTTTCTTATCTCAATATACAAGCTTCTAAAAATGATTTAGTAGAATGAGACATGCACAAAGACATCAAGTTAAAGTCATAGGAAGTAGTTGTTTGAATTCAAATATTATAAGTAATCCTAAGGTTGAACATGGAGATGAAAAGTGTCAAGATATTGGGTGTTTAAATCAAGATCAACAACATATAGGTGATAACAAAGTTAGTGGGTCTATATAGATCAATGAAGCATGTATAATCATATAATCATGAATAAATAAAAAGTGAGAGGTCAATAAGTTAGCTAATATTGAAGACAAATGTAGAGCTATCAAGTGTCACAATTACATTTTACTCTTGAGTAAATTAATAGTACATGACAATGGATCAAAATCAAAGAGTCAATGACCATAGGATGAATTTGAGGCTAACACATGGCCCAAGTACAAGAATTGGATGGTAACTAATTTTAGTACCCATAGAATGAACATGTGATTGATAAATGTCATAATTAGGGAGCCCAGATCAAGATCAATGGCTGATGACAAAATTTAAAGCCAAAGACTTTAAATGGAGATAAAATAAAACTAGAGTAAATATTTAAAAGGGCATATGATGCCATTAGATCCTAGTCAAGAACCATTAAACATAAGATAGAGTCATACAATCAAGATGGTTAACAATAAAGTTCTACTAACATTAAAGCTTAGTCTCAACCTTTGGTTCAAAGATTTAGAACTTATAGGGCCTAATTTTTAGGGTTTTAGTATTGTTTCATGGTTTTTATCATTTCTCTTTGAATAATATATATGCATATAGTGATTTCTCAAAATCTACAGGGTTCAAAGGTAGAATAGGTTTATTTAAACCTAATATATTTCAAGAATGAGGCTATACAACGTTTAGGCCTTTTCATTAATGTGACAACTATAGGAAAATAAAAAAATGGATTGGTTTTCATATATATTTATACCTATACTTAGATATTGAAGTAGGGGGAAAATGTGTGATTATGGAGAAGTGTCTCATCCTTTGACATAGTCTTATCTTTGATAAATAGGTACCCATAGCCACTCAAAATAGACATAGTCATGGATCTATCAGATCCATATATATGAGTATTTTGTCCTTAGAATAAATTCAAGTGGAAGATGGCATATAATCCCAAGATAGAGCTATGGTGTTTGGAGAAATTATTTTGAGAATTTAATAGATTTTTAGGGAGGCTCTAAGGGTTTCCATTTATAGTAGGAGCACGACACATCATCCTAAATAGATTATTATCTTCTAGTATGTTTCTTAGCCAATGAAAGAGTTTGAAGGCTATTGGGACAAACAAAGGTTAATTTGTCTATGATGGATTAGTCTTGATTGGATTAAAATGTGGTTGAGCATTCATTGAATATTAGTGGTAGATCATTAATTTCTCTCTAATGACGTGCTCTCTCTTTCATCCCCATTCTCCTATATCTCTTATTTTCTTCAATATTATTTCTCTCTCTTGCTAATTTTAGATATATTTGTTGACTTCAAGAAGAGGAGTAAGGGAATATCATTTGATAAGGTTATACCATATCAAAAATTGTATGAAATACCTCTTTAAGTAATAAATAATTTCTTTACCTATCTCTTGCCTTTAAAATATGTTTAGTGAGCTTTTGCATGATGTCATTGTGAAGGATAATATTCAATGTCCATTTATCTTCCTTCTTGACTATTTTAGGGTGTTTTCAATTTATTTTTAGGTTTAGACTTGTGTTCTTTCTAATATTAATGTAAACTTGGTGTGGACCTTAGAGTCCTCCTTACTTCATTCATTGCTTCCTAAGCATAGTTCATGAAATACTTATGCAATTAACTAGATTTTAAGATTGTGTGAGATAGTACTACCTTATGCTTCTATAATTTATATTTTGTGATTGTGTGAGTTCTCATTTATATTTGGTGCATCACTTTTTTATCTTTCTTAGGATCCCTTGACCCCTCTCTAACCCTTTTCATAGTATTAAAACTAGTATAGGTGATCGATAAAGAGGAAGAGAGCCTTATCTAGAGGTTCAACCTCACCTTAAGATACCCATAGCCTGAGGTTGTTCCCATTGTCTAGCTTAGTTGGAGAGAGCTTAAGTAACCCTCTCCAAGGATGTAGACTAAATTTATATAACATATACCATTAACATGCACACTATTGTAATTTTTTTTCAATATATCTCTTAAGAGATACATTAAAGGGCCTTGTAATACCTTCAAGGTTACCTTTATGCATGTTTGAAATGTATATCCTAGAAAATACCTTCAAGGTACTGTTGAAGGTATCTTCTAGGAATTATCTTGAAGAGTCTTTTAGTACCTTCAAGGGTTTTCCTAGTATATTATTTGAACATGCACATGATTGAAATTTTATTTCAAGGTATATTCTAAGAGATATTTTGAAGGGCCTTTTAATACATTAAATGTTGATTGCAATGGTAATTGTAATTTTTTTGATATAACCATGGAATGTCAGAAATAATCAAGTTATTAATGTATAAAGTAAATTCATACAGATATTTGAAAAGAATAAATAAAACACCTTCAGTAGAATAGAAGACTATATGCATGAAATGAAATTTATATTCATTAATGGTGAATTGAATTATTTAAGACTTGTTCAAACACTAATTCTCCATTTTATTCAAACTTTAAACTCATATCTAAAAAATAATTTCAAACGTTGAGTCTCTATAAATCATGAATGCACAATTTAGTGACATTTGTCACATAAACATCTCATTGGGTCCCCAATTCAATGTGTACTAGATCATGGTTATTATGATATTTAAACACCTATAAAAATTAATCCCATATGCAAGGAAAACATGTGTCACATTATGATTTATCACTTGTGTACACCATGATTCAGAGTCGACCCATCCATCTGTCTTTATTTCATGCCTTCTCTACCACTTTGCATCCTTATCACTGTGTGTTTTCTATATGAAACACTCCTATGTTTTAAGTGCACTTCTATTCCAATATTTTTCAAACATTACATTATTCATCATTTATAATTATATAACATCCTTTAAAAATATGGTATTGGAACACTTATATGAAATAACTATGCTTTAACCATAGGGACAAAAAAGATACAAACAAAAACCAAGACATTATAACCAATGTAAGTTTCAAGAAAATATGTAATATAAATTTATGTATTTTTTTGTTACAATATTAAAAAATTAGCAATAACACTTGTAATTTTTAACCATCAAATTTCTAGTCTATGAAATCATTATGAAAAAATGTTGAATTGAGGATAGATTATGCTTAATGACTAGCTCAAAATTTTAATTAGATTTTGAGGCTTGTATAAAATTAAATAATAAATTTTTAAATATAAGTTGAATGTGTAATAAGTAAATAATTTAAAAAATGAGTTAAATTCAATACAATGAGGAGCCAGGGTCACTTGATAGACCCAACTATATTATATTCAAAAACAAGGGAGATAAATAATTATAATATAAGATTCAACTATATTAAAAGGCACTTCAAAGAAAAAATTTACATAGTATCAAATTTTATGTAACATGTGTTCAGACCATATCATCTTGGGCTTCAAATTTCCCATGTTGGGCTTCAAATTTCCCATGCTAAACTTTAAAATCTGATTTTTAGTATCAAAACTTTGAGCATCCAATTATAGAATACTGGAATTTCGAGTTCCACCTTGATGTATTGAGTGTTATCACAATTTACTCAAAATTTAGACTCTTTATTATGTAAGAAAGTAGACTTCCTAAAATAATAATTGCTAAATATAAAATTTAATCACTCATAAGAACAAACTCACCATTAATCTCATGGAGTGGAGATTCATTACATCTAAGAGAACCCTACCAATATGGTAGGGTTATATCCATGCATAGTTTGATTTTGATCCCCAAGTATGCAAAAGTTATCTCAAATATAATTGTCAATTTATGTTATGATTTAGCCTTTACAATTTGATAATAAAATTAATGTTGAAACACATTCTCGCTAAATACAAATAGTCAGTAGACTATTATATGTAAGAAAAAGGTAGCATTATCACTCTTCATGATCACATGTCTATTCATGAATGAGACATTCAATAAATGGTAAAGCATATCGACATTAACACTTGAGCGAAAGATTAATCGCTTGAATATCACCAATTTAATTCCAAATTAATTTAACATGATCTTGATGTTCGACATTGACACCTTAACACTAGATTAATCACTTGAATATCACCATTTTAATATCATATTAATTTAACACAATCTAAATCAATCAATATGAATTTTACATGCCATAAAAATATTACTTAAACAAAGGTTTTTTTCTTATGATTTGACTATTCAAAATTTTCTCCACTAATGATGTTACTCAAATAGGATTTTAACATCCGATGGGAACATAAAATATATTAATTATGTTATAGTATTAATTTATATGAGCATGTAAATGATTTCAAGTGAATCTCACCATATCCAATTTAATCTCACACATTAAATATATATTTTTAATTACCAATCAATGTTATAATTAATCTATTAAAATTATGGATCGACACTATTCCATTTAATAAATAATTTGTCTAATTATTTTGTTTAAAATAATCAAAACCATCATACATTCTACATTCTACTTGTATCAACCAAATTGATACCTTTGTTTATCTATTTAATAATTGCATTGGATATCACATTGTTGTTATGTGTTTTTATGCATTGTATTAGTTATCTTGAAATTTTTCTATATGCTTGCAATTGTATAAGATAGCTTGATAAAAAAAATATATTTGATTATTTTTTCTTAGGAGTTTATCAGCCAAATTAATATTATTTTTTCTTATTTTCAACTATCTCAATAAATCCATACTAACTTAGCTATGTTTTTTTGTTATTTTGAGTCCTTGTGATGTTTCCAACTAGTCATTTTGATTGGCTTAGGTGATTATTTGTAATTTTTTTAATATAAAACTAGTAAAGTAACCTCTTTCCATACAAAACTCATAAAATAACCTTGTTTCAACCTCTTTCCATACAACATACCATATAATAGAACCCTATCTTGTGGTCATTTTATTTTTAGTCAAATATTCATATCAGTTCAAACTAGTATAAAGTATGTGCGTCTACATATTAATAGCCTGGGTAGATCGTTCCAAATGGAAAGAGTAATTAGAAATCAATGGGTCCTTTTGAGGTTATAATCTTGTCCTTTTGGTTGGTTTAGGAAATTATTTATAATTTTTTAGATTTGAAACTATTAAATAGATCGGTTAATAAGATTACTTGATTATAATTATTACAAAAAGGTCATCTTTACCCTAACATTCATCCATTGGGTCCTTATTGGTTTTCCACACATAAGTAAATAAATAATAATCAATATAAGAAAGTGATAGACATCCCTAATCTCCACCATTTCATTATATCAATCATTTCATAACAAAAATACAAGTAGACTATCTAAATCTCAGTGATTTCATAACATAAAGTGCTAAATGTTGAATAAAAGGGCCAATTATACATAAACAAATCACACATTCTAGATATAATTAAAAAACTATTAAATACTATTAATATCAAATACCTTAAATTAAGTATCTATTGAAAATAAAATAAAAAATATGATCAATGTTTCAACCACTCAATCTAGTATATTCTTATCTATCAACCCTCTATAGTGTATGTATAAAACAAACTCAGAATATGTATCTACTCAAACATGTTCGAAAGTTTTTGTTCCTATTAAAAATGTGTTAAAATTATATTGACCCCATTTTTCAAAGTAAATTTGAATTTCAAATTTGTTTGGGACTCCCTCCTATTTCAATTGAATGAAAATTCACCTCAAGAGTAGTCAAGTTGAATTGAAGCAAGTGATTTATTTAATACACACACACTCACTCTCACACACATACACACAGATATATATATATATATATATATATATAATATTATATATTATATAATATAAAATTAAATATATTATACTAAAATATATAATATATAACATTTATTTATAAACTATATTAACATATATATTATATAATTAATGTATAATATATAAAAGTATTATGATATAAATTATAAAATATTTATATAACTAATATTGTATGTATGTATTGATAAGAGTGGTTATGTAAATTGAAAGAGAGTAAATTGATAGTTAAACCTAGTTACTCCAAACCCATGACATAGTGCAAATAAATTCATCTAAAGTAATTGTGGGTGTAAACCTATCAAGATATGAATCACCATAAAATTCATTATTCTATGATGGCTAGCATTCTTCATGTAAAGATATATCCTCTTATCACAATCTCTACATCAAAATTGCAACTCCCTTGATTTTAATCATGGGACATCTGTATTCACTAGATAAAGAGCTCAACTATAGCTGATCAGGTTTTGTTTTGGTTATTAAAATGGAAAAAATGCTTTTGTTATAATGGATCTAAAAAATTAGAAGTGACCAAGAGGAATTTTACGTTTAGAAATTGGATATAAATTTGAAATAGACATATATATTTCAAAGACACCATTTATTATATGTATGCATACTATGCATAGTGATGATGCATTCTAAAGTATGCCACCACTACTTATTTCTTTTAAATATACTAATAATGCTACATCTTCAAAAAATGTGAATGAAAATCCACTTATTGTGTAAGAGATTATTATTTTTAAATTATTACCATTGGTTCTAAATTTCAATGATGATAATTATTATTCTATTTTTATATTTGAACTTATGTAATTTTCATGGTATGGTATTTTACTAGATTATTGAACATTTTGTAATTCTGATGATCCTCAAGATGTGATCCAAAACCCATGGTAGGAGACCCATCAAGTGTAATTTATTGGGACTCATATATTCATAAATATTATATCTCAAGTAAAAGCATCTATTAGTGGAATGCCTATGGAATCTGACATGAGTATTTCAATATGGAGGTGAGATGAACAAGATATATCTAAGGTAAATGAACCATAGGCTTGTTTTAGGCACTAAGGCTCATTATACACTTACAAAATATGATCATAAACTTAACAAAACTTTATATGACCTGTTAGAAGAGGAAATATTACAAAAAAACGAAAGGATAATTTAAGAAAGGATAGAGAATAATCACTCTACATCACCATACATCACTTTCACACTTAGATAATTATTTAGGAACTCAAAAATCAGATTTACATTAATTTTCAAAGGTAAAATATGAGATAAATCTAGCAAGGATTCACCATGCATGGTGTGGTCTCCCTTACAAGGGTCAAAATGGTAGCTACTTATAGCATTTGAGAGAGAGAAGGCGGGAAACAAAAAGCCCAAAAGGGGAATTAAATTAGTTCAACCTCATTTGAATTATGGTTACAACTACTTCTATAAATATTCTCATTCAAGCTTCCTGATTGATCTAGGCTACTTCAAGTGGTTACATAGTTATGTTATTCTTTCATTGATGGTCTCTGATGGTTGCAATGAAAAGATCAATTTGTTCCAAGCTGGGTCCTCAATTCAATGTAGTTACAATCCTCAGATCAATCTATTAGATCTTTGTCTTAGTGCTAGTTTTTCAAAAGTAGTTTATTGTGGAATATATAGTGGAGATAAGGGGTCATTTTCATAAATTGGGTCCTTCTAATAAAACCATTGGGGTTTACATGTATGCCTTCATGACATCCCTTGAAATCTAGCTCCTATTCTAACTAGATCATGCTCAAAATTGTCCCTATGTTCAGGGTCCATTATATATGGAAAACCAATATTAGACTATTGGTTTTCCTATTAGGTCCAACTAAAATATGCACATGTATTTTTAATAATGGTGAACATAGTCATAGAATGAACCTTGCATGACATAAAAACATTAAACCAAAGGTCCACATTAAGCTCTAATGGTGGTCTTTTACATCCTTTGTTCCTGACTGCATCATTACATCCTTTTTATGACATTCAAACTATTTTTAATGGTGATAAATACCCTTTAAAAATCTTACCCCATATTATCCTAGGTAATGTGTATGACCCCTAGGAAGTCTCTTTAATTTTATTAGCCATTGATACCTAGCTCAACTCATTGTTATCTTAACCTTTGCTCACTTTGTTGATCTTGATTTTTATGATCAAATGCTAACCATCATTCCTACCCCTTGACTTATCAACTTTGTTTGACCTTATGCCATGTGTTAAATGTGCATTATTCTCAAGATTCACTATTAGTATATCAGCTTCCACATTTCAAATATGTGCTAATCTCTCAAGCCCCTTAACTATTTGACTCATCATGCACCAATATATCAAGATATACAATTGAATGAGGATCCTTAGATCTGTTGAGATGATTTAATGCCTCTAAGTGTATCATAGGTGCTCTTAGTGTTTAAATAACACTTATCATTATAGAATTCTAAGAATTTAGATCATGAGTAGTAGGTTTTGGTAATCTAGTTACCTGTGGTGAAATAGAGGTAGAGAAAACTAAACTATTTCACAAATTTATATTGATTGGTGGTTGGCAGCCACTATGGTCATTAATCTTAGTGAAATGCAAGAGATCTTATGCAATTATTAGTGAATTATGATCAAATATCTACACTAAAGATTAATCTTAAATGAATATCTACAATGGAGCTTCTACTAGAGTGATGTGGCTAAAAAAAGAAGCAAAAGGAAGGGTAAAGCAGAAAGAAAGTTTGTGATTTCTTATCTTTTCTTGAAACATCATGACACTTTTTAAATTTCAACTAAACATGCATTTAACCAATATATGATGCAAAGTAGCAGATCCTCAAATCCAACCATACACCAAGAAAATATCTGAGGGAAACATAAAAGAATACAAGTATACACTAAATTTGTTTTAAAGGTTTACTACTAAATTCAAATAGCATTTTCACATCTTAATGTAGATCAAATAAAATGAAACAAAGTTGAAGAATTTTCAACTAATCTAGCAACATCACAAATTAGCAACCCTGTATCAAAGATGCACATTCAAAACTCATAGAAAACCATTCAAATTTAAGGCTTAAAATAAACAATTGAGAGAGAAACCATGTAACAATTAATAAAAACAAATTTAGATAATTTTTTTAGTATTCCTTTCTTATATTAATTACTCAAAAGTATACAAGTTTTAGCTCAAAACTCCCTCTCTTTACAAAATGGTAATATTTCCCTTTTATACGAGACTTAGGTAGTACACCAACCAGTCATAAGATTACACCTATATAAATATAAGGACAGTTTTCCTTCTTCGTATTTATAGAATACATTTCTATTTTTAAAATAGACTAACCTATAGGTAAATATTATAACAAGATAACATATACGTATAAAAAATAATATTCCACATTCAAATATTATAATGATTTACAAAGAGTAGAATATCATTCATTATTCGATAGGATTTGGTTTGAAGGGCTCCATTATTGCTCTTGAAGAATCTCCATAACCCTTAGATGTTTTTCACTGACTAGTTCCAAATCAATAACTGGTTTTAAGAGACAATCATCTTCTTGGATAGCTAAAACATTTAAATCCCTATCATTTCTTTCCATGGCATCCTCAATGATCCTAGCTTCAAAAATCTTCTCTTCAGTAGTGAAGATAATTCCCATGACTCAGCTATTGTCACACCAAAATTAACCTTGATTTTTGTTCCTTCTTGCATTACCAGAGTGGTTCTATGCTTGAACTTATCATCTACCCTGAATAACTTGGGATCCATATTGATGTTATGTTTTTTTAACCAAGCCAATACATCTATGAAACTGGTGGCCCTAATTTAAATCATGTCATACACACCTAACCTGTGCTCATAGGGGTAATTCATGGTTATTTATTTCAAATAATCACTGACCTTATTATGAGGGTCCCATTGTTTCATCTCATCTAATTGTAATTTGATGGAGTCTCTATGATTTTAGATGGAATTAACATGCTCCCAATTATATAGTATTATTCTACTAATGGTCAAAGGGAAGGGGTGAAGGAGGAACTTCTTGTTTTGATTTCACAAACCATTTACATGATTACAGAGTTGGTATGCAATTTCTTTTTCTACTGATTTTTTTGGCACATGGATTGGTAGTTTGAAGGGTTAAACTAGGGTTCCTTTAATTCTTATAATTGTGTAGTCTAGATAGAACCAAATGTCCCCCATTAACTCTACATATTTATTAAGCGAATGAACCTACTCATGGGGATCCCTATGATGGCTTCCACTAGATCTAGATAAACACAATAATAAATTAGTTGCTTATTATGTATATATTTGAATATGTGTAGCTTAGAATAATGATGGGAAATGATGTGTCTCCCATCAGGTGACCAATTCTTAATGTCGAGGATCTTGGTGGTGGCTAAGAGGGAATCTAAGAGATAGGACATCATGTAGAAGTAGTTGTTAGTTTTCCTCTTGATGGCTATGAATTGTGACTTCAAATGGATATTTATCATCTCACCTAATTGGAGAGTAATTCCCTTCTCCACCATGAATTAAACATATGGCACCAAGACTTTAGCAATATGTGTGGTGTAGGGTGCTCTATATAACTTATTTATCAAGGTCATAATTGTCCTAATACCTTCCCTAAATTGGATAATTACAATATTCCATGTGGGGTCCTAGATCACTTGGTTCCTGGTAAGTAGTCATGGGGTAAGGATTGTGTCTAATTTATGCTTCCCAATACACTCTTTAATGGTGGGAAAATATATCTAGGTTTTACATAGTTTATAGTAGATTTAAAAAGCAATGGGAGAATTTTTGCTATTTTATTAAAACTAAGCTCATGAATAATCCAATCTTGCTTAGTTTTACAATCCTCAAAAAGAGGAGCAAGGAAATTGATGTAGTTTAATACCTTTAGGTTAGAAACATCATGGTGGAGGCCAGTTATCTAGATGGTGACTAGGTTATTATACCTCTATAGGATGGTTTCATTCTTTTGTTCCTCCTTTGTTATGGATGACATCTCCTCTATGATCTAGAAGAGATCATACCAATTAATATTCATAGTGTTTAATGTCATGGTATCTATGTTTATATCCTTAAAGACTCTTCCTTCATTGTCTAAATTTAGGTATAACTCTATCTTGTCCCTTTGTGATTGTCTTTGAGCTTCCATAATTATGAAACTTCCAATTGCTTACTAATGGTTCTGAAGTAGTCTCTAGATCAATATGTTCTTTCTCATATAATAATTAAACTTATTTTGGCTTGATCATGATTAATCCAATTTTAAATTGGGGCCTCTTATGGATTTTAGGGATTTCTTAAAGCTTTAATGGTAATGGAAATTTGGACTTAGACTCAATCATGTCTTAGATTTGATTGAGACCCATGCCTTTATACCTTTGCCATTTTTATCACACAAAATATTTAATGTTATCATTTTGTGCTTGTGTGGCACCTACGTGGTATCTATTTGGCAAATTTCATGGAATTCTTCATAAATGCCTTAAGGTACTATTCATTATCTTTTTAAAATCTAGCTTTTCCTTCATGCCATCAGATTATTTCCTGAGGATCAAAATAGACCATTGATCATGATATTTGGGATTGAGATCTATTGGCTACTTTCATATCAGGCCCCATGATTGTGCCACCTAGCACCTTCACAGGATATCTAAGATTTGCATTCTATGTATGTTTACCACATGTCAATATTATGTGTATTCAAGATCTCATTGAATAGTCTTCATTGATTATGCTCTATCTAATCAATCAATCCTACTAAAGTAAAGACTATTGATTACTATCTGAGTGGATGCTAGTGATTAGTCTGATGGATAAAATGTTTTAGATTCATTGAGTCTTTTCTCTCTATTTAATCATCCTCCATGATGAAGTGAGTTATGTTGATCTTTGAAAGAGCATGAATTTTAATTAGAATTGAGACATAGGAAGGGACTTAGGATAAATACTTTAGCCTATGATTTATTTCATGTTAATAAACATATCATAAACTTTAGGCTAAAATATTTAAGTCTAGTTTTTGAAACACATATAAAAGGGACCTAGGGTAAATATTTAGGATAAGGTTTATTTTGTGCTGATAAACATGATTTAAAATTTAGGTTAAAACATTTAAGCTAAGGCTTATAATGTAACTAAATGGGGCCCAAATAACAAGTGGTCCAACTACTAGGTTGTAACCTAGGGTTTTATCATATTAATAAACATGATAAAACCTTAGGCTAAAAGCATTTAAAGCTAAATTTTATGTCACAAGGACCTCTTAAAATAATAATTAATATAATTATATAGCCTAAGGTTTATTAAATTTAAATAAATTCAACTGGAGCCTTAGAAAATGGACTTTGATTAAGGTTATGTCTATAAATATTTAGATCACGAGATCATTTTATCACTTGAAGTTCAAAGATCCTAGATTCTATGTATTTTTTGAAGTATCCATTGATTTGCAATATAAGAAATAGAATTTATCCATGTTTTTAAATAATATTCATGTTTCTAATAAATATATTTGATGATCTTAAATTTGATGGCCTTGCACACATCAAATGATGGTCACAAGAATGTCAAATTTAAGTTCATGAATCATTGGGTTTGATGATCTTAAATTTGATGATATTGAGGATGTTAATGATAGCCTCTTATAAATCAAATGATAGTCAGAATAACATCAATTTTAAGCTCATAAAGTCCCTTTAGTCCATAGATCTTGGATATAATACACTTCATTAGATCATTTTGTCTCAATCAAGCATAGAATATTGATTAAGATCTAAGCAAATGCACTCCATTGGTTCCTGAAATCATAAAAGAGATCAAGTCAACTTGGGACCATGTCATAAAATATACTAAGATAAAAACCTATGTCTATAAGCATAATTAAATAAGTCACTTTGAATATTATGGTCATAACCTAAGGTTTTAGCCTAAGGTTCCATTGTATTAAGAAATACAATGAACCTTAGGATAAGAACTTAGGTTGATTCCAAATTTTAATGCATGGGACCCTTTGTTATCAAGCCCAAACATAGGAGTGACACATGTTAGCTCCATGGGGCTTATTAGAGTTTGAATTTCTAGTGTCACATTTGCTCCATTGGATCTAATTTATATGAGTAATCATGGAGCATTTATCTTGATCAAGATACTTGCACTTGATTAGCTCTTTTGAAATATTGAATCCATAGCATAAATTTTATCCTAAGGTTTTGTTGTATTAAAAAATATAATGATACCTTAGGGTAAAACCTATTCTAAGTCTAGGTTTGTTAAAATGGGGCCCTTTAACTTTAATGATGATCATGTACTATTTGATATTCAATTCTACTAAAGCATGGATTGTTGATCATGATCCAGGGGCTCAATTGAGATTGGTTTGATGAATTAAAATATTTAAGTTCATTATGCCAATTACACTCCATTGGATCTTTTCCCATGATGAAGTGAGATCCATTATATCTACAAAGAAGTGAGGTGTTAGAGTTAGGATGCAAGTTAATACATGAACTTAGGATAAAGTTTTAATACTAAGATATCATGCATATTGAAAAATACAAATGGGGCCTTAAGGTTAATACTTTAGGCTAATTGTATGACAAAGGTGACCATGCTAAGATAAAATGCCCTACAAACATAAATATTGGATAACATTAAAAAACATAGGTAATGAAAGGGGTAAATAAAAGGGGACCAATCATGATTTTTAGGCTAAGGTTTGGTTGTGTTGAAAAACATGGCCAATTATTAGCATAAAAATTGGGATGAAGTCTAAAGTAAATTTATAAAATATTCATACCAAATTTTCTCTCATCAAATTTGATTTTAAAAAATAGTCTAATCTAACATTTTCTAAACTAGGGTTTTAGCACATGAATCCATTTGTAAGATTTTACAAACCAAAGGCTAGTGAACTCTTGAATTAGAGTGAGACCGTGAAAATCCCTAGCTTGATCCATTGATAATATCTCCATGAAACTTGTAACTTAAAACATGAGGTCTAATGGTTAGAAACATTAGACAAGGTTAAATAAAAACCTTGAATAAATGGGTTAATTTCATTAGGCATGGATGATCTTTAAAATCTAATAAAGTGAAAAACATCAACTCTTCGGCATTATGATTCAAATGAATGCACAAGGATCCCTATTTCTCAAAAGTGAGGGTATGTTGACCTCAATAAATTGACTTATGGGGGAACATAGCAATATGTTATAACTTAGAGACTAGATTAGATAAATAATTATGTCATTTATTTTGCGTTATCAATTCCATTATGAAGATCAGTTCATGGTTAAAACAAACCTTACACATGTATAATTAGGATCAAACATCAAGACATAGCCATGTTGTGTGTGTGATTTGATTCCACTTATAGTTTGCCATGAGATCTAAGGGACAACTTTTAGGTTTCATGCATTTAATCATTAACACTAGTTTAGATCATGTTTAGATATTCATTAATAACCATGCTTCTAGTTGAAAGAAGGCTTGGTAATTACTATACTACTAGCCAAGCATCCATATCCGCAATAGAGATGCGTTTGGCTCCACTCATGACTTTGATCAAGTACCAATCAAGTGTCCATAGCAGTAGTGGAGATTACCATAATTAATTTTTCTTATAAGTTTTTTATTTTTCAATAAGATATTTTTCTTAAATCTTTTAAGCTTTCAACAAAGGTTAGGAACTAGGGTAGTTAGGTTTAAGGATTTGGTCAAGTTTATGATCTTTAGATAATCACCTATGGTTGTAATCATCCTCTTAGTGAAGGATGTTTGTTAAGTACAAGCATGATTATACCTTAATAGATTAAGCTTTCATTCTATACACACAATTCTTCTTAAAACTAGGTTCAAGTCAAGATAATATTTAAGGTCTTATGGAATGGTTAACCTATTCATGAGTCCTTACTAATTTCTTCAAATCATAACATCAAGCACACATCTCAAATCCATTGTTAACATATGTATTAGGTTCATACTAGTATTTTTTAAATTCTAGAGTTTCAAGAAAACTAAGGAACTTTGAGTTGAGGATTATCCAAAATGACTTATTGGAAGCAAGAAACACAACATAAGAAAACACACAAAAAAAACAAAGTAATAATTAAAATGGAATCAAAAAAATATAAACTTATATACCAATAAGTGAAAAAAATAAAAGAGCTGAAGGGAACTAACTAGCCTACCTACATTAATTCTAACCATCTTATAGATTTAATCTATGAAGACCCCAAGAGGAGAAACAAAGAAGTAATGATTGAGATATTTACCATTGGTGGGAAATGTGAAATCTTCTCATTGTATGTCTTTGAGTCTAAAGGTGTTATCTCCAAGTGTGTCTACAATTTGATAGGGGCCAATCCATAGAGCTATGGACTTACCATGTTTTCCCTTGGGCTCAGATGCTTTGTCCCAAAGAAGAACCAAGTATCCTTATCTAAACACCTTGATCTTTGATCTCTTATCAGAAAACATCTTTACTATAGTTTGGTATCTACTAAAGACTCATAAATATCCCATTTGAATAATGTCTAATATCCTTGATTTTACAAATTTTCTAATCTTTCTCCATATACTCTTGCATAAACTTGTATGTTGGCAGCTTGAGTGTGATGGGGAATATAAGTTCCTGGCCATATATTAGTAATAAGGGAGATGCTTTGAGATCCTAGTTGACTCTTGTTCTATCTACCCAAAGGGCATACTTAAGAAGCCTCCGCCATGTTCTAGGTTTGTCTACAATAGAATTATTAATGGATTTCATCAAATTCTTGTTCTTTGATTCATAAACTCCATTACTTTGAGGATAATGGTTAGATGAGAACTTGAGGATAGTACTATTTTCATATGCCCACTATATCATTTCTATGGATATGAATGCTAACCCATTTAAACATACCAAAGACATTGGATTCCCAAATATGGTGCATATGTTTTCTTCCAAAAACTTGATCACTTATTATATTTTACATTGATTGGTGGCTATTGCTTCAGTCCACATTGTGTAATAGTCAGTCATTGTTAGAACATACTTGTGACCTTCTAATGTGTTTGGGTTAATTACCCCCACAAATGCTAATCCCCACTTAGCAAAGGGTTCGTCAATCATGATCAGATGTAAAGGCACTATTGCCTTTGGCTCTTTAGTTTTGAAGATCTAGCATGAATGGCATTCCCTCACATGTTTATGGGAATATTTGAGGATGACGGGCTAATATTAGATATCTATGAGGATCTTTTGAGCTATTGTCCTCCCAGATGGATTCCCACTTCCCAATTTTCCATGGAAAGTGTTCATTACCTCAGTAACTTCTTCTTTTAAAACACATCTTAGGTATATGCCTTCAAAGTTATTTTGGTATAGTATTCCATTTTTGATGAGATAATGAACTACTTTAAGCCTTAGAGCTCTTTTATTCTCCCTAGTTAGCCCATTAGGACAAGTGCCATTGATTAACAAATGAATGTAGTCATACCATTCATTAGATTGAAAATTATGATGATCAACTTACATAATACTTAGCTTAGGGCTGGTATTGGTAATCATTTGAACTATACCTTGACATCTTACCAATTTTGCAGGTTTCATCTCTATGTCATATTATTGAAGAATAGTCATCCATTTACCTCTTCGCTCTCTAAGTTCACATTGGCTTAGCATTAACTTCGTAGTTGGGTCTAGTAGAATGGCATGCACTTTATTCTTAAGGATATAGTGCCTAAATTTCTTGATATATTTAACTAATTCAAAGGTTTTTTTTATCAATTAAAGGATAGTTTAACTAATTTTTTTTTAAATTAGTGCTCATAAAGGCAATTGGATGGTTAAATACTTCTATTTTTTGAGTTAAAAAAGAAACAATAGTGTGATTAGAGGAAAAATAATAGAGATAAAAATCATTTAAAAAGTCAAGACTTATCAAGACTAGAGATTGACTAATTACACTATTGATGTCCTCAAATTCCTTATTGGATCCTCATTCCATGATACTTTATCATCATTATTTAGCATATCATTTAATGGATTAACAATTTTTGCAAAGCTATAAATTAATTTTATCACAAATTTTATCTTAAAAAAAGATGATTTCAATTCCTTTTTACTATTGGGAGGCTATATCTTAGATATAGCTTCCACTCTTTCAATATTAGTGGAAATTCCATCTTTAGTGATAACATGGCCTAAAAATTTACCTTTAGTGACACAAAAAATGTTCTTCTTAGGATTAAGGGAGATCACATACCTTCTACACCTTTCAAATACCTATTATAAATCCATGAAATGGTCCTCCCTATTCTTAGATAAAATAGTTAGATCATCCATGTAAATAATGATACACTTACCAATTAAGCCTTATAATTCATGGTTCATGGCCCTCTAAAAAGTGGCTCCTACATTTATCAATCCAAAAGTCATTCTCTTGTATGCAAAGGTGCCCCACTTAATTTTGAATGTTGTCTTCATTATATCATTTTTGCCCACCATCACCCAATTATACCCTAAAAATATATCAAGAAATGACATCATGGTTGAACCATAAATAATTTTTATTACTTTGTCAAGAGAAGGAAGATCCTTTTTATATGCTTTAATCATATTTATAAAATTAATACATAATCTAATTTCACCATTATTATTTCTAACTAGCACTAGATTGGACACCTAGGTAGAGTTTTCAATGGGAAACACAATTATAACATCTAAAAAACAACCTCTTGACTTATTTGAGTATCATGGGTTCTATAAAAAGATTCATAGGTCTTTGTTTCTACCTGATAGGTTTACATGTTTCTTTGAGAGGTATAGTATGGGTGATGACTCTTGGATAAAAAATATTCAAGTAATTATAAGACCAAGCTATGACATATTTTTATTTTGTCAACAACTAGTTAGATCTCTTATTTTCAGCACTTGTACAAGCCTCTCCAATGTTAACCAACTGAGGTTGATTTTGAGGTCCAAGATCAATTACATTGTAATCTTTTCCACTTACCTTGGGAGCCTTATAAACCTCATATAGCTTGTCTCGATCAAACAACTATTCCAAAGTAATCATTATTTAGGGATATTGCTTTCATTTAGTTGAATGACATTTCCACCAAACTTGCCTTATGAAAAAGCATTTTTATTAGCATCATCAATGATCTAAGCCTGAAATCTTCTTGAACTAGTCATGAATTTTAGGATTTGTTGGTCATCACTAAAGACCTATAGATGGTTTACATTATTTGAGATAGAAGGGCAAGGTATAAGCTCAATAATATAGTTTGGTGAATCTTGGTCAAGCATAAGATTAAGTTTATTAGAGGCAAACTCATCCATGACTTTATTTCCCCCTAACGAATAGAAATAATATTAAAGGAATCAAAAAAATTCACTTGATCCCAAAATTTGAATGTGTACCTCTTAAGGTATGATAGTCTACACTGGTACTTGTTCCTTACTCAGTTTACTACTAGTTCTAAATCACTATAAACTACCACTTATATGACCTTGTTTTTTATGGTAAATTATAAACCCAAGATGAGATCCTCATTTTCTATAAGGTTATTACTACAAGGAAACTAGAGTATATAAGAAGAATGATATTTATTGCCAATGGGGTTAGTTAGAATAATTCCTAGTATTGTCACTTGGATTTGCACCCTTTGATGAGGTGCAAATCTCTCCTCAGCCAAGTGGTACAATGGAATCACTTCTAGGCTTGTGGGCAACCTAAGGAATGAGGTGAGTCTCTAGATAGAGTTAACTCCCTTGATGTACCACTTAGGATTGAACTTAATATTAATTTTGGGGGTGAAAAGGGTGAAAGATAACTGAAATCAAATATTAACTAAGTATTTTATACACCAAATCAATTTTATGACTTCCAACCAATTGTATTTTACACTTGAGACCAAGAAACAAACTAAAAATACAATCTTTCAATCTTCATCTTCTCACATCAATGTTACATTTTGAGGTCATGAATGAATGTTCAAAGATAGGAGGAATAAATAAGAAGCCTTTAATGAAACTAATGAAAATCCTAACTCATTAAAAATTTCACATCCCCTAAGACACTTCACATGCCCTATAAGAAGAAGTTTTCTAACTACAAACAAGGTGAAAGAATGAGACCACATTCTAGGAATCCATAGTCTTCAATAAATGAGATTCATCATTCAAGTGGGACACACTTATTAATAGTAATTAATAGGTAAAACATAGTCATTTTATTTATCAAAAGGTACAAAAATGAGTAGGGCTTTGCCTACTAAGGTGGAGCATCCATACAATTCCAAAATGGTCAACTCTTATAGAATTTGTGAGAGAGAGAGAGAGAGAGAGAGAGAGAGAGAGAGAGAGAGAGAGAGAGAGAGAGAGAGAGAGAGAGAGAGAGAGAGAGAGAGAGAGTTCTAAGGGTCATAAGGACACTTTTCAAGATAATAAAAGGAGTTAATTTTGTATGTTATACGTAAATTATATGAAACATGCAAGGTCTATAGGTCTAAGTGCCCATACAAGTCATTAAAGTTATGCAAAGTGACATAAAACTCTTTTCCATAGAAAAACTACCAAAAACTACCTTCATGATTGGGCCTATTTGAATGATTTGAAATTGATAAAAGGTAGGTATAATTATTTTAATGTAATGGTATGATATCATAAATTACTCTTCATGCATTTTTGTATCTCTGGTCTTCTAGAATCACTTGGAAGAGAGACATCATCACATGTACCCTAGAAAACCTCCTTCTCATGCACCTTACACACTTGGATTATAAATAGACTTTAGTTGATCATTAAAATACATGGGATGGAGTGAATTAAAATTTTAAATACACTCCATGGCCTTATATGAATTAGACAAGCTTTAAAAACATCCCACTTGAATTTTTCCATCTTCTTCACTAGCTTGTCCAATATGCCAAATTTGATTGGTCAAGTTTAAACACCCATTTTGGGTAATTATAAGTTTTTTCATGGTTTAAAATAAATATTATGAGTTATTATAAGTGTTAATATTTATCCCAAACTTTGTTTCATCTCCTAAATCCTCATATAGCCTACACAACACACAAAATAGTGAGAAAAAGCTAATTTCTACCCCCATCTATACAATTCCATCTAGATAAAATATATATTATTTGACCCTATTAACATATTAAAATTATTTTTATTGAAAATCCCATGTTGGAATGGTAAATGACCTCCTATTTGGTTTTAGGCCTAAGCATATCAAATAGGCCTGACTTTGTCCTTGAAGCTCAAAATGGCCTTTCATGGTCTTATTTACCTTATAAAGGTTTAAAAATACATTTATCCATTCTACACACATGTTTCAAGAATATGGAAAGCTTACCTTAAGCTAAAAATGAAGATGACTATTCATTTGGACTTAGGTTTCACCATGCCCAATGGCCTTACCTACAACCTTTGTATATTTAGACTAATTTTCTTAGCTTCACATTTATTTTATTGTTATATATTTTTTATATATGTTATTTTAATCTTTACCAAAATCATTACATTTATAAACTCTCTTAACTCATCTAATCATCTATTCCTTACAAAACTACCTGCTCATGCACAAGGGGAAGTACCCCCTATCTAAGACAAAATAGGGGGTAATTTCCCTATTTTTATATACAAAAAAATAATTGGATAATATCTTTCAACACATAAGGATTCACTGTACCAAATTATATATCCTAACTAGGTCATTTACCCCTTCAAAACATCAAAACTCATAAAATAGACTCTCAAGGGGTTTATTGTGTAGGGGTTTCACATGTGGACTGAATTTTAGCTTTTTAGAGTGTTACTATAGGTGAGTTTCATAAATTTTTAATATTATGAGGCTACCTTGATATTTATGGAGGTTTTTTCTTACTTTTATCATAAATCTAAACCCCATTTAGCTTTCATATGCACCTTATCATCAAACTAAGCTCCCTCTACCTAACTGACTGAGACACCTTCTTAGGGTCAGTTGTAGGTATCTATTTTTGAGTTAGGAATTTATTATATTTAATATTACTTATTAAAACTATTAAAACCATGATGGAGGTTTTCCCACTCACCTATCACTCTTATTATATTAAACACCTCATACAATCTTTATTTCTCAACTTTATGGATTATTGATTGAGATACCTTGGTTTAACCCTACTATAGATGTTATTTGTATTATTTTGATTTTTTAAAGGTGTTTTTAAAACTTTTATCAGTAATTTTTAATCACACTATACTTTATTGGATCATTTTAAATTATTATTATGCCTTAGCAACTTTCACCTTCTTTTCTCAATCCACTACCTGCTTAGTCACAGTTGACTATGACTATGTTTTACTTGAAAAATGGACCATTGTTGTTTTTTTAGCATGAAAAATTGTATAGATAATGTTTAAAAACTTATATAGAGTCATATGGTGTTAATTTTCCACTTTATATATGCAAAACCTTACCAAACACAGTCTTTTTGTACCAAGAAAACCCTATTCCTAACTCACTACCTATATTTTCATATACATGATTATGAGTGATGTTAGGAAATTTTGAGAGGTATATGTGAGATTTAATAGATAATTAATTCACAAAAATATCCATTTATATTTTAATAAATCACCTCATCGAGTTTTCATTTCCCATTTCTCACTTATAATTTAAAACTACCAAACTGGGTTTTCCTTATAAGATTGTGAACCCCTATTTGTAGGTCTCTACTAGGTGTATATATTGCTTCAAGGAGTTTGGTAATGATTATTGGAGAACCTAAATTGACACATGAGATATATATAATCCTTTCTCCTTCCTTAATCCCACTTTATATGAGCTAGGATACCACTAAATGTTTTGACTATGTCACTGCTTGTAAGTGAGCTTTTAGGAACCTGTACAGACTGAGAGTGGTCATATGAGAACATGAAACCACATTTAGACCTATTTATATGGTCATTTTGATCATTAATTCCATCTCCATCATCAATATAGTTTAATAATTAAAACTTGGCCTAGTTTGCAACTTGAGCTTATTAGAGGTCTCTTTTGACTCAAGCCTATAGAGAATATTGGTTATTTTTAGTATCTCCATTGGTAAGTTTGAGCCATCAAAAAATCTATCTATATTGATAATATTTTATTCAAACCTATCCTTACTATTTTTCATGATATATGTTTCAAAATATACATATCTAGGTGTTCTAGCTCTCCATGGTAGACATGTTAAAAAGCATCCAAAAACCTATAGGACCTCCATTTTGCTCCTTTAGGGATTTGATCCCCAAAACATAGTCATATAATCTTTGATCATGGTATATAACATGTTTATAAATTTATAGTCCTTAAAAAGGATGTTATGACTTATTTATCATGTTAATACCTCAAGAATTATTTCATTATTATCTTTTATATCTATACACAAATACCCCTTCTCTCTGTCAATGAACCCTGTAGGTAGACATTATCAAGTATATAGATAGTAAACACAAGTGTGAAAAATGTACAATAATTCTAGCCTCTCATTAATTATAAACCAATTAAACACTCCAAATTCATTTTTCACATTTCCAAAACATGAAACATCTTCACCAAGATCCTCATACTCAACATGACATCAACAATGGCCCCTGTAGGTGACTATTGGCTATGTGAGGATAGTGGGTGTGAAATAGATAAACAAGGATATTCAAAATCATTGTGAAATTATTTAATTGAATAAATTCACTAATAACATATTGAAAAAAGATCAAAAACATCCTTTCTAACATGAAAACCTCTTGACAACATCTAAAATGAAGCAAATAGGGTGTTTGATGATGGTTTGGTATGGCATATGATCCTACAAACCATGAGAATTTATTTGGAGGATAAATATGAAAAGTGAATGGGGAATAAAGAACAATTTTAAAACATTTAAATCAAATTAACTCAAGCTTCTGAAACCATGGAGAAGCACAAAGTTCTTGAAAATGGTGAATTCTACCCATTACACGTAAAAGAGACCGATCTACAAATTTGAGATTATTTAATCATAAAAACACCTAAAAAAATGAAATAAATAATGGGATATTTAAGGATACATATCTAACATCTTATGGAGAAAATATTAACAACTAGTTTGTTTGAAATAACTCAAACCAAAGCAAAAATTGAAGGGTGGATAGAATGATAAGTAGATTTGCACAGTCCACTTCAAATGGATGGTTTTTGAATCAAATTTGACAATTCATAAAACCTATTATATGTATTTTAAGGTATATGAATTTATAATATTACCTAAATATCATTTTTCTTGAAACACCCTATTTTGACCATATCAATCAAAAACCTACAAGTCACTTCAATCTACCAAGACGAGAAAGAAAGGAGTTGAATGGTTTTGGCCTCTAAATGTTATTTACAAAGACAAAAATGTATAATTTAGTATTAAATAGATTAATATCACTTATTTATCATTTAACACATGACACACTTCCTAAGGAGGTTGTATAAGTGCTAAACTCACTCTTTTCTTCAAGAAAAATGCCCTTTTTTGAGTAACGTAAAAAATTTCAGTTAGTGATAGTTACTATATACCTCTTAATACATGTGTCACATGAAAAAACTCTTTAAAACTTGAATATTTACCAATAAACCCATACAAATCATTCAATGCACAATTTTTGACCCTTAAAATTACTTAAAATGATAAATGGACCTATAAAACAAATGATCAAAGATAGGAAAACATTAATTGACATCAAATAACCTATATTTCACCTTATGAAAATATATTAGACGTGCTTATAGACCTAAAAATTCATGTTTTTTACTAAAGGTGTCCTAATTTGACGTAAAATTCAAATTTGGTCAATAAATTGGTGACTCATAGGTTAGTATGCCTGCTATACTAAATACACCAATAACCTTATCATTCCATAGGGCTTAGGATTCATCTAAGGATTGAGAAAAATAAGGGAAAATTTGACCATTTACCATAAATATTTGATTAAGTCAAGACACTAAGACTACCTCAACCCATAAAATAAAAAGACACACACAATAAAGAAAACAAACACACAAGACACATACATGTGGATAATCACTTAGGGTAATTAGGAAAAAACCTATTATGAAAAACTATAAACTAAACATACCTCCTTTATAGCATTAAAAGGAAAACTTATTGAATTATCTTCATGGTGAGATGAAACATAGTGTCAAGCATGCTTGTCTTTAGATTGAGTGTTTTATGGAGCATACCTCTTCCTTGGCACTTCATTTGATTTGATCTCAACTAGGTCATCCTTAAATAGGTCTCCAATTTATATATATTCCTCTTAAACATGTTCATACACTCCATAATTTTTCCCACTCTTCATCTCATGGTCAACTTATATCTCTTTAGTAGGCAGGGCTTCAACAGGAGTAGTTTCATGTTCCTTAGAAGACTGAGACCAATAAGAGCTTATTACATCCTTCAAGATATAATTTTTTTATCACAAATTATTGAGATGATTATATCACATATTTATGAATTCAAACATTTTTTCATAAAATTCATATGCTTTTTGAAAGGATAAATGTTAAAGAATGCTTTTCTTTTGCATACTTACTTGTGTAACAATGTTACCTCCTTCATCTTTAACCAGCTCATAGCCTCCTTGAGGAGGAGTATAACCTTCCCCAATGAATTTAAAAAAGTCATATAAATACTAAATAATAACTTTTCCATGTTCCTCTATGGTAACTTTTAATGTGAGAAAGGAATCAATGATCTTTTCTTCCTCATTAGAAAAAAGATGACACCCTTCCTCATTAAATATGGAGGTAAAAACTTGTGAATTATCCTTTTTTTAATCAAATGGAGTCCCTATGGTGATTTATTAATCATATAAACTCATGAGGTCTTCTTTATTAGCCATCAATTGAGCATGTTCCTCTTCATTTGCCTCTCTCAAGATAGGTTCTTCAACACAAAGAAAACATTCTTCATCATCAACTAAAAAAGAGATTCAACACAAGGAATTACCTTCTCTTAATCACTTAATACCTCTTTAGGGATTTTAAAATGAACCTAAACTTTCATAATATGATCTCTTTGGTTAAGGGATACAAGATCTTCAACCTCCTTCCTGGTGATGACAAGACTAAGCATCTTGAAATCATGTGGTCTAGCTGAATGAAGTTGTCAAGGAGGTAGGTTTTCTTCAAGAAAGAGTTATATTTATTTATCAACTAGTTGATCCTGATTTATTCCCCATATCATAGTTCCATCAATTCAAAGGGTGATGGGGTAAGGAAAATATGAACTAGTTGGTGGAGGTGCAATATAGAGTTCAAAATTAGATTGAGAATGCATGGTAAAAGACTCTTTGGGAAGATTTTGAGGAAGGGGAGATGGGGTGTGTTTAGGCATAGGATCTTATTTTGGGTATAAACCTTCCATCTCACCATGAATTATAAATCTCATATATATTTTTAATTCCTCTATTTTCTTCTCTAGGTTCTCTTGAAAAAGCTTCTCTTGAAGTTGATATGAATCATCATGGGGATAAGAATTGCATGAAGTATACTATGAAATAGAAGAAGCTTCTTGAGGAAGGGTGAGAGGTAATTGAAAAGGATATAATTCACTCTCTACTTCACAATATTGGACAATATTTGTATCTCCTTTATTACCCCATGTCTCTACTATCTTGATCCATCTTAGGATGTTAGGATTAAATATCGTCTCAATTTCACACTCTTGGTTGAGACTTTTCTCCTCCTTTCCCCATAATTCCACTATTTTGTTCCAACTTATGAAATTTGGATTATGTGTCTCATTTTTAGGTGGTGGGGATGTAATTTTAGAGGGAAATGAAGTCTTAAAATCCACTTCCTTTATTTCCAACATGGATTGTTTCAAATTCATATTATCCAACTCAATTTGCCTATCTAGTTTTGCTTCAAACACAAGTTTATTCTCAACTTCTCCTTCCAACTAATTAGGAAAAGGATGGCCTTGATAAGTTTGATTAGGTTCATGATTAGGAACCATGTAGGGTTGATAAAAACTTTTTAAAAGTAGAAATGAAGGCTGATAGGTTTAGTAAGGTTGCCTTTCCTAAACTTTTAGCCCATCCTCTAAGGAAGATACTAAACCACTCACATCAAACATCTCACTTGTGATCCTTTTCCAATTAGATCTCTCAATAGGTGCCCAATATTTATTGAATAACTCTAATTCATTTATCACTTGATGGATGGAATGATTAGGAATCCCTTGACCACATCCCCTTTGAGTATTAAGCTCCAACATTTACCTTTCATAGGCCAAAAGTGCTAGTTTGAAGGTGGAAATGGGTTGATTAGAGAAAGTATTAGGTTTAATAGGAATAATACATTGAGAAGGATAGTTATATGATTTATAAAAATCATTATAGGTTTTAATATGATCATATTAGGACTGATAATGATCATAAAAAGCTTGACTAATAACTTGTTCATATTGATAGGGAATGGGACAAGATGGATATGTTTCACCAACTTGTAGAGAATAAAAATCAAATCTAAGGTCAATCATACATATTCATTGGGAATTAGTAACACAATAAAAGGATATAAACAATATTAAAATGCAATACTTGGGCTACTTAACTAGATGATGTATATTTAGAATTGCCATTAATGCTTGAAAAGATGCCTTCAAAGGCTGATGTATTGAAAGACAACACCAAAACTCATGTAAATATTGGAACAAGAGTCCCCCTGGGGATGCCAAAAACTATTATCACTTGTATTTTCACCCTTTAAGGATATAAAAATCTCTTTTCATCCAAGTGTCATAATGGAATCATCTCTAGGTTTGTAGGTAGCTTAAGGAATGAGTCGAGTCTATAGATATGGGTATTTCCCTTGATGTACCACTTAGGATTGAACCTACTAATAATTTTAGGGGGTGAAAAGGGAGAGAGATAACTGAAAGAAAATATAAACTATGGAGGTGATACACCAAATCAATTTTATGACATCCAACCAATTTCATTCTACACTTGAGACCAAGAAATAAACTAAAAATCTACACTCCTTCAATCTTCATCTTCTCACATCAATGCTACATAGTGAGCTCATGGATGAATGTGAAAAGATAAGAGGAATAAAAAATAAGACTTGAATAGAAATCATTTAAATACTAACTTTCTAAAAATTTCTCATACCCTAATACACTTCACATTCCCTATAAGAAGAAGTTTTCCAACTATAAACAAGGTGAAAGAATGAGACATGTTAGGAATCCATAGTCTTCACTAAACAAGATTCACCATTAAAGTGGGATACACATAATAATAGTAATTAAGAGGTAACACTTAGTAATTATATATATATGTGTGTGTGAGTGTGTGTGTGTGTGTGTGTGTGTGTGTGTGTGTGTGTGTGTGTGTGTGTAAATGACTAGGGATTTTACATAGTCAAGTGGAGCATCCATCCAGTGCTAATTTTATTTGCACAAAACTCCTCCTTTTACACATAAAAATTACCTTCATGATTGGGCTTATTTAAATGAATTATAACTAATAAAGATAATTTATAATGATTATAATATAATTTTATGATCTTATACATTCCTCTCCATGTATTGGTTGTATTCATGGTCTTCTAGAATCATCTAGAAGAGAGACGTCATCACCTACACTCTAAGAAACTTCCTTCTCATGTAACTTCTACAATTGGCTTCAAAATTGGATTTATTTGATCATTAAAATACATGGGATGGATTTAATTAAAATTTTTAAGACCCTCCATGTACCTATAATCATTATACAAGGTTTAAAAACATCCCACTTGAAGTTTTCCATCTTCTTCACTAGCTTGTCCAATATGTCAGATTTGACTGGCCATGTTGAAACACATAGTTGGGGTAATTAGAAGATATTTCATGGAATTAAATTAATATTAGTAGTTATTATAAGGGCAAATATTTTTACCAAACTTTGTTTCATCTCCTAAATCCTATTGTGGCCTACAAAACACATAAAATAGTGATAAAAATCCTATTTCTACCCCCATCCATAAAATTTTGTACAACTCATCATGGTGTGAAGTATCTTGGGGGAGTCCTCTCCAATTTAAAATAGTTATTATGGTCAAAATATGTCCTTATATTTTCTATATAAGGGTTTAGCAGGGTTTTAGGGAAGTTTTAGGTCTTAAGAATGGTTCATAAAAACCTGACATCCAACATGCCAAAAAATTCCACAAAAGTGGTCTTAGGGGACCTTGATAACATATTTAAACTTATTTATCATCCATGAATTTCCTCCTTAAATGTGTGAGCATTCTAAGTTAGCTTACTGAGCTTGTTATCCTCCTTCCTACAAGTCTAAGTGACCTTTGGGATCAAGAATGGCTTGTCTAAGGTTGAATTTACACTCTGAAAGCTTTAAAATCTCTTATTTTACCATATTAACATATTCAAATTAGTTTTAGTGAAAGTCCCATTTTAGAATAGTAAATGACATCTTATTTGGTTTTAGGCCTAAGCATATCAAACATGCCTAAGTTTGTCCTTGAAGCTCAAAATGGACTTTAATGGTTCTCTTTACCTTATGAATGTTCAAACATACCTATATCCATTTTAAACACATGTTTCAAGAATATTTAAAGCTTATCTCAAGATATAAATGAATATGACTATTCATTTGGACTTAGGTTTCACCATGCCTAATGGCCTTGCATTCAAACTTTTTATGTTTTGACTACTTTTCTTAGTTTCACCTTTATTTTATTATTCTCTCATGTTTTTTTATGTGTTTTCAAGCTTTCCAAACCTCATTTCAAGTTCTAAACTCATCTAATCATCTCTTCCTTTCAAAATTATTTGCTCATGTACAAGGGGAAGTACCCCCTATCTAAGAAAAAATAGGGGGTACTTGCCATATATATATATATATATATATATATATATATATATATATATATATATATATATATAATTAGATAATCTCCTTAAACTAATAAGGATGACCTGTACAAAATTTCAGCTTTTGACTAGGTCATTAAACCCTTAAAAACATCAAAACTCACAAGATAGACTCTCAAGGGGTTGACTATGTAGGGGTTTGACATGTGGACTGGGTTTTAGCTTCTTAGAGTGTTCTTTTAGGTGATTTTAATCAAGTTTTAAGCTTATGATTCTACCCTAATCTTCATGGATGTGTTTTATAACTTGTATCATCAATCTAAACCCCATTTAGCTTTCATATACACCTTATCATCAAACTAAGATCCCTCTACCTAACTGATTAAGACACCTTATTTGTCAATTTTAGGTGTCTATGTTTGAGTTATTCCTTGAGTATAGTGAATATGAATTCTTGAAACTATTATAACCATGACGGAGATTTTCCCACTCCACTATCACTCTTATTCTATCAAACACCTCATATATGCCTTGTTTCTCAACTTTATGGATTGTTGACTAAGATACATTCATTTAACCCTAATATAGATGTTATTTTTATAATTTTAGTTTGATAGAGTTGTTTTTAAAGCCCCCCTTCAGTCCTTTTGAATCACACGATACTTTATTATATCATTTTAAATCATTCTTATGCCTTGGTAACTTTTACCTTCTTTTCTCAGTCCACTGCCTACTCAGTCATAGTTGACTGTGACTGTGATTTGATTTAAAAATGGACCCATATTATTATTTTTTCATGAAATAAGGTTTAAATAATGGATAAAAACTTATATAAAGTCCTATGGTGTTACTTTTACACTTTGTCTATGTAAAACCTTACTAAACACATTCTCTTGGCACTAAGAAAACCCTATTACTAACTCACTAACTATATTTTCATATACAGGGTTGTGGGTGATGTTAAGGCCTTTTCAAAGGTATATTTGAGCTGGAATATCTCATTAATTCACCAAAATATCCATTTATATTTTCATACATCACCTCATCAAGTTTGAGTTTCCCATTTCTCACTTATAATGTGAAACTACCAAACTAGGTTTTCCTTATAGGATTGTGAATACCTACATGTAGGTCTTTGCTAGGACCATGTATTAGCTTAAAGGAATTTATTTATTATTATTGGAGAACCTAAATTGACACATAAGATATATATAATAATTTCTCTATCCTTAGGCCCACTTTGGATGAGCTAGGATACCACCAAATGATTTGAATAGCTCACTGCCTATAGGTGAACTTTTAGGAACCTATACAAACACAAAGTGGTCATATGGGAACATGGCACCACCTCTCAACCTCTATATATGGTATTTTTGATCATTAATTCCATCTCCATCATAAAAATAATTTAAGCATGAAAACTTGGCCTATTTTACAACTTGAGGTTATTAGAGATCTCTTTTAACTCAAGCCTGTAGAAAATACTAATTATTTTTAGTATCTCCATTGGTAGGTTTGAACCATAAAAACATCAATATATATTGATCATATTTTATTCAAACATGGATCAACTCTTGATAATGCTATAGGTATCAAAATCTACTTAGCTAGGTGTTCCAACTCTTTATGGTAGACATGTTAAAAGGCATCTAAAAACCTATATGACCTTTATTTTGCTCCTTTAGGGATTTGATCCCCAGAACATAGTCCTATACACTTTGATCATGGTCTCTAAAATTTTTATAAATTTAGACTCCTTATCATGGATGTTATGAATTATTTATCATTTTAATACCTCAATTATTATTTCATTGTTATCTTTGATATCTATACACAAATACCCATGTTCTCTGTCAATGAACCCTATAGGTAGACATTATCAGGTCTACAAATAGTAAATACAAGTATGAAAAATGTACAATAGTTATATCCTCTCATTAATTATAAAACAATTAAACACTCCAAATTCGTTCTTCACATTTCTAAAACTTGAAACCTCTTCACCAAGATCCTCATACTCAACATGACATTAACAATAGCCCTTGTAGGTGACTATTGGTTGTGTGAGTATAGTTTGTGTGAAATAAAGAAACAAGGGTGGAAGAAAGTATATTAAAACTAAATTTAAGCTTATTTAAGTGCATTAAATTCACTAATTACATATTTAAATAAGATCAAAAACATCCTTTCCAATGTGAAAAACTCTTGACAACATCTAGAATGGAGTAGACAAGGTGTTTGATGATGGTTTGGTATGGCATATAAGCTTGAAAACCATGATAATTTCCTTGGAGATTTAAGATTAAAAATTAATGGGGAATAAAAAACACTTTTAAAACATTTAAATGAACTTAACATAACCTTCTGAAGCCATAGAGAAGCATAGAGTTCTTGAAAATGGTGAAAACTACCCATTGCACCCAAGAGAGACTAGTCTACAGATTTGAGGCTATTTAATCATAAAAAAACTTAAAAACATTAAAAACATCATGGGAAATGTAATTATACATATCCAAAATATTTTTTTATCAAATATGAGTAACTAGTTTGTACTTTATCACTCAAACCAAAGTAAAACCTGAAGGGTACATAAAATGAAAAGTAAATCTGCATAGTTTACTTCAAATAGATGGTTTATGAAGAAAATTTAATCATTTATCAAAATTAATAAATGGATTTGAATATATAAGAATTTATAATATTTACCAAAGATAATTTTTCTTGAAACCCCTAGTATTGACCATACTAATGAAAAATCTATAAATCCCTTTAGTCTGCCAAAAAGAGCAAGAAAGGAGCTAAATGGCTTTGGAATCCAAATGGAATTTCTATAGAAAACCAAATGTATAAGTGAGTTTTATGGATATGAATAGACACTTATTTATCATTTACCACATGACACACTTCCCAAAGAGGTTGTATAAGTGCCAAACTCACTCTTTTCTTCAAGAAAATTACCCTTTTTTGAGTAACCTAACAATTTTCAGTTAGTGATAGTTAATATAGATCTCCTAACATGTGGAACATGAAAAACTCCTTGAAACTTGCACATTTCCAAATAAACCTATACAAATCATTAAATTCACTATTTTTTACCCTTAAAATGATTTAAAATGATAAATGGACCTAGAAAATAAATGATCAAAACTAGTACAACATTAATTAACATCAAATAACCTATCATTCACCTTATGAAAATATATTATACCCACGTATAGACATAGAAAGTCAAGGTTTTTATTAAGGGTGTCTTAATTTGACCTAAAATTCAAATTTAGTCAACACCTACCCTAGTTCCAGCTTTACACCTAACCACATCAAAATATAATTTCCATAACCTAGGTATAACATTATAAGTTTTAGGATTGCATACTTTGGTAGTTTTTAGGGTGAAACTCCCAATCACAATCAATTATGTTGACCCTTTCATTGATATAATTATACTCAGTAACCATATGTTTCATTCTTAGCTCCCTTTAAACTCTAATTTGGTTTGTAAATCCATTCCAAGGTAGCCATAGTTATGAATAGTCTATGGACATATATCCATTTAAATCCTTTGTCCATTCTCTACTCAAAAGTAGTCCATAAGCATCAAGTATATCTACTACTTAGATATCTATAAATTGTTAGACCCTTAGCTCAAAATCCAGATGCATGTGGGCATCTAATAATTCTCCAACCTCCTTGACCCTAGACTAATCTAATTAGGTGACAACCATATTAGATTTAATGGATGTTAAACCAGGTTACTTATAAAAACATATAGGCATGACATTTGTACAGGCACCAGAATCTAACAAATAATTATGCAAGTTTTTACCAAACATTTTGACTATAAGTAAGAAGGGTGGGTAATTTTTTTTAGCTTTATACATGGCCACATTATCATTATAATTTTTGGATGTCTTGTTAGATTTCTTAGATAAAGATTCCGATATTAGATCTATTTACTCTATGCTTTGTGTCAATTCATGCAAGGTAATATTATCTATAATTTTCTTTATGTCATGTACAATGTTTTAATTGTCCTATTAGAAGAATTGAAAGTATTAGTACTAGGTTCATAAGTACTTCCATTTGGAGGCTTTAGATTGTTGTCTAAAGTGGTATTTAGAGGAGTAACAAAGCTATTTGGAGTATAAGTAGTCAAAGGTTTCCTCTATTCTTTGTTCCTTATAGGATAATTATTTTTTAGGAACTATTGGAAGGCATGAACTTCTTTAGTAACATCATCAATTTCATTATCTTCTTGGAAGGGTAAATGAAATGTTTCCACCATGAAGGTTTGGTCAACAGGTTTGGATCTTGAAGTACCTACACCATTGTATTTGTTAAGTACCACCTCAAAAGTGTCCAACTCTCTTCTTTAAATGCTTCAAAAGATTTAAAAAATTCATATTAATCATTATCACCATGCTTCATAGTAAAATTAACTCTACAATAATCAGGTAAAGTAATGTCAATAAGATTAATATCCATTTTTTTGTTTTTAGAAGATGGTTCACTATTCTTATTGTTTTGGAAGTTATCCTTATTAAACTTATTATTGTTCATATGGAATCTTTGAAAAGAAAATTTCCTACCAAAATTTTCCCTAGTATTACCAACCTATTTTTGTAGTTGAAGGAAATCAATGCTCAAGTTTTGGAATATTTATAGAATGGACTCATTGTCACTTTTGGGGGTTTCTAAATTATGGACCTAGTTTCTATTGGTACTAGTGGCTAGTACTAAGACCCTTTCATCATGTGAATTAATTCCATTATTATAGAGGTGGTTCAAGAACCCCAAATTTTGGTTAAGAGCAATATGTCTTAGACTTAATTAGTTTATATTTGGGATCTAGTTAAGAGTAAGCATATTTTGGTTATTATTAGGAAAGACATTTAAGGTAGGCATATGTGGATTGACATTGGGGATATAATAGGCCATCTGACCTTATAGTTGCATTTGGTCATTAATGATCATAGCCTTAGCATAGGCTAAAGCTAGTGTATTCATAGGACCTATAGCTCTCTTGATGAACACTAAAGTCATGGGATCAAGAGCATATTTGTAGATTTACAAGACCAATGCTTGATTAGGTTTATAAGGGTCAATGGAATTTTTTTACATCTTCTATAACCTATCATTAAAGCTCTTATAGGTTCATTAGCATCCATTTTCATGGTGGTAAATTACTGATATAAGACACAGGGATAGATTATTTTAACAAATTGGTCAATCAAGATGTTGTTAAATTCATCTCAAGTGGTGATTCAATCATCAAGTAAGTTTAGGAACCACTCATATGAAACATATTTAAATGTAAATGGGAATAGCCTACATTCTACATCCTCATGAGTTACATTTAAAAATCTTGATGTAGGAATGATTTAACATTTTATTCTACTATTACAATACCACTAAGACTAAAAGTTGGTAGATATTTTTTAGGATTATGAGGAAGGTCATGAACTTCACCTTTTAAATTGATAGGGGAGCTTCCAAACCAAGCCATACCTTGATGAAAGCTAAATTTATGGGTACCTTATAGTGGTAAAGTTGGCAAAGACTTTAAATGTCTACATCTACCTTTGTCTCGTCTATCTCTCCTATGGACTTCCAACTCAAGTAGAGGCTCTCTTATCTTAGAATGTGATATTATCTAAATTCTTAGTAGTTTCAACTTGAGAACTTTGTATCCTATTTTAGATACGATGTGTCAAACTAACTTTTACAAAAAATAGGACTTATATTTGCAAATTAAGCTAATTTTACAAAGATATATGTATAAAATAACAAAGGGCATCAACTTTAATGAAGTTGGCTAAAATATGTGTCCAATAAAACAAATATGGATTATATTTAAAATTATAAGCTCAAATAAAGTTATATCTATAAAAGGTTTACCAATCTTTGATCAAAACAAGCTATTCTAACCTCAAATACTATGGATTCTCAGATCTTAAGATATCTTTACCAGAATTAAGCATCTAACCTAAAATAAATTTGATCTTTGTCTAAAGAAAGCACAAAGATGGGTCAAAAACCACAAAGATCAGTGATATTTATGCTTTTGATCAAATAATTATGCAAATTTCTAATGATAACACTAACCTTAATCAAAACATACTAAGATTAACAAAGATTCATCAAATTCATGAGGAGCCCTCCTTCTATCACTAATGGAGCTCATCTTGTTGATGCCTCTAATTTTACCACATGTGCTCTTAGTGTTTAAATAAAACTTATCATTTTAGAATTCTAATAATTTAGAGCATGAGTAGTAGGTTTTGGTAATCTAGTTAGTTATGGTGAAAGAGAGGCAAAGTAAAATAAGTTATTCCACAAATTTATATCTATTGGTCATTGGGAGCCACTATGGTCCCTAATATAAGTGAAATGTAAGAGATCTTATGCTATTATCAGTGAATTATGATGAAAGTTATATAATAAAGACTAATATTAAATGAATATCTATGGTGGAGCTTAAACTAGAGTGATGTGGTTAAAAAAGAAGTACAAGGAATGGTAAGGCAAAAAGAAAGTATTTGATTACTGATTTGCCTCAAACATCATGACAAGGTTTTACTTTCAATTGAACATGCATTTAACCAATATATGATATGAAGTAGTAGATGCTCAAATCTAACCATACACCAAGAAAACATATGAGGGAAACATAGAAAAAATACAAGTATGAACTAACTTTGTTTTAAAGGTTTTCTATTGCATTCAAATAGCATTTTCACATCCTAATGTATAGAAAATAAAATGAAACAAAGTTTAAGAATTTTAAACTAATCTAGCATCAACACAAATTATCAACCCTATAAAATATGCACATTCAAAATTCCTAGAAAACCATTCAAATTTAAGGCTTAGAACAAAAAATTGAGAGAGAAACTAAATAAAAATTGATACATACAAATTTAGATGAACCTTTTAGTATTCCTTGATTATATTAATTGCTCAAAAATATACAAGTTTTAGGTCAAAACTCCCTCTATTTACAAAATATTAATACTACCCTTTTATAGGAGACTCAAGTAGTATACCAATTAGTCATAAGATTACACCTATACAAAGATAAGGATAATTTTCCTTACTCATAGTTATATAATACATTTCTCTTTCCAAAATGGACTGACCTATAGGAAAATATGCTAAAAAAATAGCAGATGCCTTTACAAAAGAATATTTCATGTTCAAATATTACAATGCTTTACATAGAGTGGAATATCATAAATTATCCAATGGGTCCTAGGTTGAAGGGCTCCCTTGATACTCTTGAAGAATCTCCATAGCCTTGTGATGTATTTCACTAACTAATGCCAAATCAATAGTTATTTTTAAGAGATAATTATCTTCTTTATCAGTGATGTCATTTAAATCCCTATTATTTGTTGCCATGCCCTACTTAATCCTCCTAGATTTAGTAATCTTCTCTTCAGTAGTGAAGATCATGCCAATGACTCAGTTATTGTCACCCCAGATTGACCTTGACTTTTTCTCCTTACTTCTTGCATTACTAGAGTGGATTTGTACTTGAACTCATCATCATCAATGATTCCTAGGGAACTAGACATTATAGGGTTGGCTAGCATAGTGCCAAGAAGTTATTTTATTCTAGTTATCATCTCTTAGGAGTCTCTCTAAGATCTTTGACCAAGTACTGAAACATTGGATTTTATGAGCAATTATCCCTAATATTGCATTCAAATGCACTAGGATAATGATTTTGAAGCTATAAATCCTACCCTTAATTATTAAGTTGATAATCTCCCTTATTTTTCCCTTTGAGCTATGCCATTGGGTTAATAAATATTTGGCTATTTAACCTTGATAGCTTAATGCACTATACATTAGCAAGTACCTTAAGTGCATCCTCCACTATCTCATCAATTTCTAATGTAACCATATCAAGTAACTCTATTATATAGTTAGGTATTTTAGGTGGGCTTAAATATTATCCTTCCCCATGTCTCTCTTCAAATGTATACTTACCAGGTCCTTATACCACTTTTGCTTGGGTTTGTTGTATTGGTTGCTCTAGATGGGACCTAGAAGAGGGTCTTAGAAATAAGTGGTATTACAGGGGTCCCATTTTCCAAATCTCTTTAGGTGGATTGTCATCTCCCTTGGCCAACTTGAGCTTCAACTTGATGTTATGTTTCTTTAGCCTAGCCACTACCTATATGAAATTGGTGGCCCTAATGTACATTATCTCATAGACACCTAGCCTATGCTCATAGGGATAATTCATGGTTATTTATTTCAAATGACTAATGGCCTTATTATGAAGGTCCCATTAACTAAGCTCATCCAATTACAAGTTGATGGAGCCTTTGTGCTTTGAGATGGCATTCACATGCTCCAAATTTTACAATACCATTTTGTTAATGGTCAAAGTGAAGGGGTGAAAGAGGCCCTTCCTTTTTTCTTTCACACAACATATATACCCTTGTAGAGTTGGTATGCAATTTCTTGGTCTACCAATTTGGTTGACACATGTATTGGTAGCTTGAAGGGATGCACTAGGGTTCCTTCAATTCTTATAACTATGTAGTTTGGATACAACCAGGTGTCCCCCATTAACTCTACATATTTATTAACTAAGGGGATAACCCTACTCATATGGATCCTTGTGATAGATTACACTAGAGTTGGATAAACACAATCATAAATAAACTACATGTTGAGTTTGTATTTGAATATTTGTAGCTTAAAATAATGATGGTAAATGGTGTGTCCCCCATCAAGTGACAAATTTTTAATGTTTAGGGTCTTTTTGGTGGCTAAGAGGGCATATAGGAGATAATACATAATGTAGAATTAGTTACTAGTTCTCCTCTTGATGGCTATGAATTGTGACTTCAAATGGATATTGATCATCTCACCCAATAGGGGAGTGAGTCCCTTGTCCACCATGAAGTAAACATATGGCACCCAAAATTTATCAATATGTGTGGTGGTGGGAGCTTTAGATAAGCTATAAAACAAGGTTATAATTATCCTAATACCTTCCCTAAATAGGAATATTGATCTTCCCTATAGGGTATTGGATCACTTGGTTCCTAGTAAGTAGACATGGGGAAAGGATTGTGTCTAAGTTATGCTTCCCAGTCCACTCTTTAATGGTGGTCAAGTCTATCTATGGTTTACAAAGTTTATAATATCTTTAAAAATCAATGGGGAAATGTATGTTATCTTATTAAAACTATGCTCATGAACTATCCAATCTTGATCAATTTTAGAATCCTTGAAAAGAGGAGCAAGGACATTTATGTAGTGTAATACCTTTGACTTAGCAACAACATGGGGGAGGCCAATCATCTAGATGGTGACCAAGTCATTGTACCTATGTAAGAAGGTTTCATTCTTTTGTTCCTCCCTTATTTTGGCTGACATCTCCTTTATGGTCCATAAGAGTTTAGACCATTTCTTATTCCTAATGTTTAATGCCATGGTATCTAGGTGTATATCCTTAAATACTCTTCCTTCATTATATAAAGTTAGGTATAACTCTATCTCATCCCTTTTTGATTTCCTTTGAGATACCATGATTATAAAACTTGAAATTGTATACTAATGGTTCTCAAGTAGTCTCTGGATCAATATGTTCTTGATCAGATTTTAATTAAACTTCTTTTAACTCAGTTATGATTAATTTGAGTTCAAATTAGGGCTCTTATGGAGTTTAGGGCTTTCTTAAAGCTTAATGGTGATGGAAATTTAGACTTAGACTCAATCATGTCTTAGATTTTATTAAGACCCACACATTTATATCTTTGCCTTTTCAAGCACACAAAATCTTTAATTTTGTCATTTTATGCTTATGTGGCACCTACATGGTATCTATTTGGCAAATTTCATGGAATTTTTCATAAATTCCTTAAGATACTAGCTATTGTCTTTTGAAAATCCAACGTTTCCTTCAAACTATTGGATTCTTTCCTAATTATCAATGTAGACCATTGATCTTTATCCTAGGGCTTGAGAATTATTAGCTACTTTTGTATGGGCCCCATAGTTGTGCCACCTGGTACCTTTGTAGGCTTTCTAGGCTCTACATTCCATGCATGCTTGCCACATGTCAATACCATGGGCACTCAAGGTCTCATTAAAAATTATCCATTTATTAAACTCTATTTGATCAATTAGTCCTACTTAAGCATATACCATTGATTATTATTCAAGTGGATGCACATGATTGGTCTAATGGATCAAATGTTTTAGATTCATTAGATCTTTTTTATCCATTTGATCATCTTCCATGATGAAGTGAGAGCCATTGATCCTATAAAGATCATGAACTTTAATTAGTTTTGAGACTTTGTAAGGGACTTAGGCTAAATACTTTAGGCTAAGGTTTATTTTTTTAATAAACATGTCATAAACTTTGGGCTAAAATACTTAAGTCTAGATTTTTGGAACACATATAGAAGGGACCTAGGATAAATATTTTAGGCTAAGTTTTATTTCATGTTGATAAACATGATGTAAAATTTAGGTTAAAACATTTAAGCTAAGTCTTATAATTCACCTAAAGGGGAATCGAATTGTAAGTGGTCCAACTACTAGGGTTTTATCGTATTAATAAGTATGATGAAACCTTAGGTTAAAATCATTTCAAGTGAAAATCTATGTCACAACGACATATTAAAATAGGAATTAATATAAGTATATATCCTAAGGTTTATTGTATTTAAATAAATGCAATTGGAACCTTAGGAAATAGACTTAAATTAAGGCTATGTTTGTAAATATTTAGATCATGAGATCATTTTATTAGTTAAAGTTTAAAGATCCTATGTTTTATGTATCTTCCAAGGGATCCCTTGATTTTCAATGAGTAGTAGACTCTAGCCATTTTTTTAAAGCATATTCATGTCTCTAAAAAATATGTTTTATGAGCTTAAATTGTATGGCCTCATGGATGTTAATGAAGGCCTCACGGGAATCAAAAGATAGTTGTGAGAACATCAAATTTAAGTTCTTGAATCATTGGGTTTGATGATCTTAAAGATTATGATATTGTGGATGTCAATGATGGCCTCATAGATGTCAAATTATGGTCTGGAGAATGTCAATTTTAAGCTCATGAAGTCCCTTTGGTCTTGATCAAGCTTAGACCATTGATTAAGATCAAAGAATATGCACTCCATTGGTTCTTATAATCATAAAGGAGATGAATTCAACTTGAGACCATGTCATAAAATAAACTAAGATAAAAATATAAGTCTATAAACATAATAAAATAAATCCCTTTGAATATTATGGTCATAACTTAATATTTTAGCCTAAGTTTGCATTGTATTAAGAAATACAGTGAACCTTACCATAAAAACTTAGATTGAGTCCAAATTTTAATGCATGAGGCCCTTTGTTATCAAGCTCAAATGTGGTAATGCCATGTGGTAGCTCTATGGGGATTCTTAGAATTTTAATTTTTAGTTCCACATTCACTCCATTGGATATACTCTATGTAAGTAACCTTAGACCATCGATCTTGATTAGGATAATTGCACTTGATTGGATCTTTTTAAATATTGAAGCTATAACATAAGTTCTATCTTAAGGTTTCATTATATTAAAAAATACAATGATACATTAGGGTAAAATAGAGAATAAGTTTATGTTTGATAAAATGGGTCCCTTTAATTTTAATGATGATCATGCACCAATTGATCTTTGGTCCCACTAAAGCAAGGATCATTGATCAAAATCTAGGGGCTCACACAAGAATTATTTGATGGAAAGTAGTTCATCGAGCTAACTACTCTCCATCGGATCTTCCCCACAATGAACCAAGAGCCATTATATCTAGAAATAAGTGAGGTGCTTAATTTAGGATGTGAGTTAATATAAATACTTAGGCTAAACTTTTCAAACTAAGGCCTCATGTGTGTTGACAAATATGAATGGGGCCTTAGGGTTAAGAATTTAGGCTAATCATGTGACAAGGGGGACCATGATAATATAAAATACCATATAAACATAAAACTTATACCACATTAAAAAACATAGGGAATAGAATGGGGAAAATAAAAGGGGACCAAGCATGGTTTTTAGTCTAAGGTTTGGTTGTGTTGAAAAACATGACCAAATCTTAACATAAAAATTAGACTGAAGTCTAAAGTAATTTTATAAAATTCCCACCAAATTTAATTTAAACTAACGATCTAAACTAAGGTTTTCTAAAGTAGGTTTTTAACACATGAATCCATCTACAAGATTTTACATAATAAATGCTAGTGAACTCTTGAATGAGGGTGAGACTATGAACATCCCTAGCATGATCCATTAATAAGAGCTCCGTGAAACCTTCAATTTAAGACATGAGTTCCAAAATTTAGCAAAATTAGTCAAGGTTAAATCAAAAACCTAAACAAATTTTATAATTTCATTAGGTGTGGATAATCTTCAAATTCTAATAGTGTAAAACATCAACTCTTCAACATTATGATTCAAATCAATGTACAAGGGTCCTTATTTTTTAGCAATGGGGGTATGTTGACCTCAATAGGACCCAACATTTAAAACCTAATGGATAATTTATGAGCCTAAATTTTATGGTCTATGTGATGTCATTTGACATCCATGTGTTCGTATTTGATGTCCCATAGACCATCAAATTTAGACCATAATGTATTTTTGCTTTGTCTTAAAATTGACATCTACATAACCATCATTTTTGATCCCCACATACATATTTTATGTCACTCAAACCATAAAATTTAATCTCCAATTTATTTTTGTAGTGGATTTAACTTTATATTAGAACTAACATCTTATGATTTTTGACTAAATTTGAAGGCTTGGATCTTGAAGTGCAAGAATCATGGAGGCGTCTAATTTGTAGGAGATGTTTTTGATACTTAAAGGGATAAAATTACTTGATCTATTGGTCTTGGGAGCCTTCTAAATATTTTTTTAAAAATTTCAAGTGAGATACCCAATGAAATTATGCATGACGTTTTTGTACCTATCATGGTAAAAAAATGGTTAAGTGTAGAAAATTAGTGAATTTTGACTGAGGAGCCAACTTTGAACATGCATAAATTTTGTCGCACTTTAGTAGATGACCTAAAACTTAGCACATAGTATCTAGCGACTAAAATTAAAAAACCCATATGATCAATATTTCATAAGACTCCCACACATGTGGGATATTGCCTCATTAATATGCTCACTTGGCTCTATTTGAGCTTCTTTTCAAATTAGCTAAGTATGAAAACATGGCAAATTTTATTTGAGAGGCCAACTTTGAGTCTTCATATATTTTGTTGAACTTTAATAAATGAACTATAAATTGGTTCTTATGTTCTTGAGACTAATTTTATCATACCCATGTGACTAATTCTCCTTAACTCATCCACATGTGATAATGATAACATCAACAAAATGCCTACCCATAATTTCTACCACTAAACCTAAAATGCCTAGATTAACACAATGAAGAACCAAATGAATGTTATGAAATTCCATACACATTCCAAGCACTCTTGACATCCCATAGTTTCTCTAAAACACTATCCATCTACTCATCCATTATCAAATAGATCCATGCTCTAACTACATTGATCACCATGAAGACTTTCCACTTTCATATATGAATCTAAAATGGTCCATTAGACACCAAATGACACAAGTACAAAGCTAGACTATGACTAAAATATAATGGCATATGAAATGATATCAAAAAATCTACAACATACCTTATTACAGTTTAAAAATCCCCTATACAAGATCTTGACTATAGGGGGTTGACTCATTTTTTCCTGAGGTAAAAATGGTCAACATTATTGGTGATTTTCCAAGGGTGGCATTCTTGCTATGCCATGACCAGTTACCTTATCCTATCCATTTCACTATGGAGTCACATGTATAGTAGGTTTTACACATAAACTACCTTTAAAAACACACCAAAAGACATAAAACAATAGAGACAAAACATAAAGCAAAAAACTAAGCAAACACACTTATGCTTAAGAGCACTTATTAGGACACAACACACACAACAAAGGAAACACACACATATACAAACTAACACAAGATTAAAAATTCCTCTAGGACAAAATAGAAGTTTGAAAAATCTCTTGCTTTATGAAAGGAAGGGTTAAATGAGACATGTAGCCTTTTGATCCTTAACATTGATGTTTCCATCTTATCCATGGTGTTTTCCAACTTCATTGGCATGATGTTCAATGAGAACAAAATAGATCTAAAAGAGGTTGGCTATGGAAATTAATTCTTATTACATCTAAACAACCTCAGCTTTCTCATAGGTTTCTTCATCTATGGTCTCGAATGGTGGTTAAAGAAGGCTTTCCATTTTGGTTTATATAGTGTCCTTAATAAGATTGGGTTTCTTCTCATCTACAAGTTATTCAATCTCATCAAGGAGCTTAGAATAGTCCACCCAATATTGGTCACTATCCTCCATGGGCAAATCTTTGTCCACCTTCTCAAGTACTTGACCCTCAAATTATCAAAGATATTCAAGATATTGAAAGAGTTTCATTTGAAGCTATAAATCAATTTGTCTTCCATAAAAACCCCCTTTTTCATATTCTCATGTACTTGGCTCTTAATTTACAAATTTGAAGATATGACAATCCTCTTAGCCTTGGTTTTCTCCTTGATAGATTATACTTTATTTTTGGAAGCATAAATCTCTTCTTCTTCATGATCCAATACCTTTGGATATGACTCAATATTAGGTGTGTCTCTTGACTATTATTGAGGAACCTCAACCTTTGCCTTCGTCTCATCATCCATATTATTAACTTCTTGGGTAGAAACATCATCCAATGACTTCATGGAAATAGGTTATTGACCAATAGAATGACCATCCTTCTTCTTGGTATAATCCTTATTAACATGATCATGTTTATTAGAATCATCAATAAACTTGTCATCAGATGTGTAATATTTTTGAGAAGGAAGACCTTTACCCAAATTTACAAACTCTTTGCATATGGAATTGAGATTATTCCATATTTATTCTTCATTCATAATATGAGACTCTTATCCATGCTTATTGATACAATCATCAACATGATTATTAAAGGCATTATCCAAATTAGATCTAAACTTATTAGGAGGAGTAAACTTACTGATCTAATCAAACTCATGACAAATATAATCATATTTTTGCCACAAGTCATTTTCACCCACCTCATGAGTGTCTTATTCAAGAGTTATTTCATCTATCTTGGTATCATGAAACTCTCTTAGGATTATGACTTCTTGAGGATTGACTCAACCTTGTTATTTGATAGTATACTCCACTTCATGCTTGAGATGGTCATCCAAAAAATCATGATTATACATGGAGTCTTTCTCAAATTCCTCTCTCTTCAAGTCTTATCCATATTCTTCATGGATAGCTATAAAATATTCTTCAATATGTTCCTCTTCCATATCAAACTATGCAACAATAGCTATAGTAGGATATTCAATGTGATTTTCTTCATCCAAGAAGGTAGAGTTTCACTTGTGATCACTAAGGGGAGTCCCTATGGTGATTTCTTCCTCATATTCACTCATGACATCCTCTTGGTCAGCCTTAGTTAGGATTTTCTCATCTCCACTTGCTTCTCTCAAGATGGGCTCATGTGAAGGGGTTGGAATATGAGACATAGTTAAAAGATGGGAAGTGATGGGGGGTTGGTGAATTGGGAATGGAGTGTGAGGGGTAGGAGAGGGATTATTAGTGGATTTAGGAAAGAGAAAAATATTGGTAATCTCATAGGGAAGTGACATCTTAGGCTGGTTATAAGATTAAACATCTACATAAGAAGGAGTTACATCTTGATAGTAGCCTTCTTGAAGTTATTTAATCCTAACATGTTCATTTTTTATATCTTTATCCTCTCACATACATAGCCTATATATTGATAATTGAAGGTATTTATATACTAAGTCCACTTGTTCCCTTATATTTGATTGAGCTCTTTCTAGTTCTTTAGATGTCTCCAACTTTTACATCTCATTATGGGCATCACCTCTCAACCATTCCATGAGATGATCAAGGAGAATATCATACTCATGATCCCATGTACTCATTTCATCTTCAAGATGTAGTAACTTTGGTATGGATTCCAATAAATACTTGATATAGGATGGAAAGAGTGAAGGAGGAGGAGGTTAATAATGGGGATGAAGACTGACTTCATTTTATTGTACCTTAATCTATAAGGATATATATTTTTCCTCATAATACCTATGTGTAAAATCCATGTAAACATATGGTTCCTCATTTAAAGACTCATAGGAGTACTCTTGAGGTTCATAGACATCATGGCATGGTTGATAGGGCTCATAATGGGATTGATAGGGAGGCATTTATTAATAGGTATCCTAGTAGCCTTACTCATAGGGATGTCTAATAAATAGTGTCTATATGGGGGAATAGATGGAATATTATAGGGATGCCATGACTCATAGGTTTGATATCCATTTTGATAGGATTATTGGGGGTTACACTATGGTTCATAACAAGGCTAATAAGGAGGTCCATGGTAGGGATATTCACCATAGATATTACCTCATGTATCAAAATAAATGTAAAAACTAATTAAAAATTTAATGAGATATACTTGTGTTGCTTACAACCAAAATTTATCATTTGGAGTTGTTATTTTTGTTATATTATTTTATTATAAAAGATGATAGAGGAAAGACACACCAATAATATTTCCACTCTCTTGGACCTTGGTCCCATCGAGCATGACAAAACTATTGTCACCAAATATTACACCCTAAAAGATGGTGTTCAAGCCTCTTCCATATTTATGAAACATGGTAACACTTCCAGGTATGTGGGTGTTTCTATAATGGAAGTGAGGCTCTAGGTATCCCTAAATGTATCTTGAAGTGCTTTCACCTGTGATAATGCTTTCTTATGAGAAAAGAGTTAGGAGTTGCATGAAATGAACCTAATCTAAAATGGGGGTTGATATACCAATATGTTTTCCATATTACCATCATACTTTCCTACACTAATAAACAAGGCACACAAACTAACTTCCAAGTCCTATGGATTCTAACATGAGTATTTCAATATGGAGGTGAGATGCATGATATCTATCCATGGTAAGTGAAGCATATGCTAGTTGCAGGAACTAAGGCTCATTATACACTTAAAATATAGGCTCATACACTTTACAAAATTTCATATGACCTATTAGAATAAGAACTCTTTAACAAAAATAAAAGGATAAGGGAATAAAGGATAGATAATAATCACTTTGCATCACCATAAATCACTTCCACACTTAGACAATTGTTTAAAAACTCAAAAATCAGATTTACATTAATGCTCAAAGGCAAAATATGAAATCAATCTACCAAGTATCTAACATGCATGGTGTGGTCTCATATACAAGGGCCAAAATTTTAGGTGCTTATAGAATTTGAGAGAGAGAAGTGGAAAACAAGAAGCCCAAAAGGGGAATCAAATCAATTCAACCTTATTTGAACCATGTTTGTAATTAATTTCTAAAAATATGTTCATTCAAGCTTCCTAATTAATCCAAGATAATTCACATGGTTACATAGTTACATTGTTCTTTCATTGATGCTCTCTGATAGTTGTAATTGCAAGATCAAGTTTTTATGATATGGGTCCTAAAATCAATGTAGTTGTAATCTTAAGATCAATTTATTAGAGCTTTGTCCTAGTTCTAACTACTCCAAACTAGTTTGTCATGGCATGTATAGTTCAGATAACGGGTCATTTTCATGTAATTGGTCATGTTGATGAAACCATTGGGGTATATGTGTATGCCTCCATGACATCCCTTAAAATTTAGTTCTTATTATATTTGGATCATGCTCAAACTTGTCCCCATGTTCATGGGTCCATAATATAAGGAAAACAAATCTCAGAGTATTGGTTTTACTATTAGGTCCAAATAGACTGTGCACATGTCCTTATTCTAATAATGGTGAACATAGTCATAGAATGAACCCTTTGTGACACAAAAATGTTAAACCAGATCTCCACATTAAGATCCAATAGTAGTCCTTTATATCCTTATTCTCGATTTCATCATTATGTCCTTTTCATGGTGGTTAAATGAGATTTAATGGTGGAAAATACCCTTTAAAAAGCTTTCCTCAACTTGACCTTGGTCATGTGTTTGACCCTCAAGAAGTCCCTTTAATTTGATTGGTCATTGATACCTGACTCATCTCATTCATATATTAACCTTTGCTCACTCTGTTGATCTTGATCTATACGATGAAGAGCCAACCATCGATCTTGGCCCTTGACTTGTCAACTTTGTCCAAGATTAGTACATGTGTCAAATGTACATTGATTCTCAATATTATCTATCAGTCTATTAGCTTCCATGCTTTCACCACATGTCAACCTCTCAAGCCCCTTGAATTTTTGACTCATCATTAACTATTGGATCAAGATGCACAATCAAGAAAGGATCATTAGATCTACTAAGACCCACCATTTAAACCCTAATATCTACTTTACAAGCTTAAATTTGTCATTCTAAAAGATGTAATTTGATATCTACATGACTGTATTTGATGTCTCATAGACCATCAAATTTAGACCATAATAGAGTTTTGCTTTGTCTTAAAATTGATGTTTGCATGATCATCATTTTACATCCCCACACATGTATTCAACATCCCATAAACTATCAAATTCAAGCTCTGATATATTTTTGTAGTGGATTCAAATAGACATTCTTATGCTTTTTAACCAACTTTGAAGGCTTGTATATTGAAGCGCAAGAATCATGGAGGCACCAAATTTGTAGAAAATGTTCTTGATACTAAAAGACATGAACCAACTTTATCTGCTAGTCCTAGGAACCTTCTAAGTATTTTTATTTACAAAATGTTCAAGTGAGTTACCTTATGCAATTATGCATGACATCTGCATACCTGTCATGGTAAAAAATGGCTAAGTGTGAAAACTTAGTGAATTTTAACTAAGGATACAACTTTGAACATATATAACTTTTGTTGTGATTTAAAGGATGACCTAAAACTTAGCATCTAGAAATTAGGGACTAATATTAAAAAACCCATATGATCACTTTTTATTAAAATTCCCACATGTGTGATATATTTCCTCATCAATATGCTCATTTGGCTCAATTTAAGCTTCTTTACAAATTGGCTAAGTATGGAAAATTGGTGAATTTTGTTTGAGAGGCCAATATTGAGTCTTTATATATATTTTTTCTCTTAGGTAGATGACCTAAAAATTAGCACCTATGTTCTTGGGACTAATGTAATCATACCCATGTGATGAATTCTCCCTAACTCATCCACACATTGTAATGATAACATGAACAAATTGCCTACTCAAAATTTTTGTGACTAGACCAAAAATACCTAGATTAACATAATGAAGAACTAGATGAAGGCTATGCACTTACATATTATTTAAATCACTTTTGAAATTCCATATGGCATCTAAAACACTACCCATCTACTCATCCATTAGCAACCTAATCCATGTTATAATTGCATTGATCACCATGAAGACCTTCCATTTGCATATGTGACTCTAAAGTGGTCCCTTAGACACCAAATGACACAAGGACCAAGATATACTATAATAAAATATAATGGCATAGGAAATGACATTAAAAAAGATACAACATACCTTATAACATTATAAAAATACCCTAAATAAGATCTTGACTATACGGGGTTGACCCATTTCAACCTGAAGTAAAAATGATCAACATATACATATATACATATGTGTGTGTATATTTATGTGTGTGTATTGGTAAGAGGTTTTTATTAAATTAAAATATTGTAAATCAAGATTTAAGCCTAGTTACACCAAACCCATGACAATTTCAAAATAATTTCATCTAAAGTAACTATGGGTACAGACCTATCAGGATCTGAATCACCATGAAATGCTTTAGTCTATGATGGCTTGTATTTTTATTGTAAATATATAGCCTCTCATTATGTCAATATCTATGTTGAAACCAAAACACCCTTTGTTTCAATCAAGGGGCATCTGTATTCCCTAGATAATGAGATAAATTATGGATGATTAGGGTTTGTCTTGGTGATTGCAATGGAGAAATTACTTTTATTATAATGGTGCTAAAAACAATAGAAGTGACCAGGAGGAATTTTTTGTTTGAAAATTAGATATAGATTTGAAGTGGACATATACATTACAAAGACACCATCTATTCAATGTATTCCTTCTATACCTAGTGATGATGCATTCTCAAGTATACCACCACCACTTATTTCTCCTAAAGATATTATTAATGTTACATTTTCAAAAAATGTGGATGAAACTCCACTTATTATGAAAGAGCCTATTATTTATAAATCATTACCATTGGTTCCAAAGTTCCACAATGATAATTTTACTTCTATTTTTATATTTTAACTTTTATAATTTTCATTGTATGGCCTTGTAGTAGTTTACTAAACATTTTCTAATTCTCATGATCCCCTAGATGTTATTTAAAACCCATGGTAGGAGACCCGTCAAGTTTAATTTCTTAGGATTCATATAAGTCATGAAACTTATATCTCAAGTAAAATCATTTGTTAGTAGAATGCCTATGGCCCATTCTAAATCATAATATGCATTCTCATCATATCCTCGTAGAAGAGGTTTAGTCATATCAACCTATATAGGTGTAGGAAATATATATTAAATAATGAAATATAATATTATATATTATATAATATAAATTTAAATATATTATACTAAAATATATAATATTGATGTTTAAACTATATTAACTTATATATTATTTAATTAATTTTATATAATAAATAATAATCTACACACACACACACACACACACACACACACACACACATCAATACACACATAAACATATATACATTGACATTGACATATGTGTGTGTGTTGGTGTAAGAGGGTTTATGTAAAGGGAATTACTGTAAATTGAGAGTTAATCCTAGTTACTCAAAATCCATGATAATGTCAAAATAATTTCATCTAAAGTAACTATGGATGAAGAACTATCATGCTCTGAATCACCATGCAATGCTTTATTTTATGATGGTTTTCATTCATATTATAAAGAGATAGCATCTTAACATGTCAATATCTACATCAAAATTGTAACTCCCTTAATTTCATTCAAGGGACATCTATGTTCACTAGGAAAGTAGATAAATTATGGTTGATCATGGTTTGTCTTGGTGATTATAATGGATAAATTACTTTTGTTACAATGGTGCTAAAAAAATTAGAAATGACCAAGAAGAATTTTTAGTTTATAAATTGGATATAAATTTTAAATGGACATATATGTTACAAAGATAGTATTTATTCAATGTATTCCTTCTATACCTAGTGATGATACATTATCAAGTACACCACCACCAATTTTTTCTACTAAAGATACTACTAATGTTACATCTTTGAAAAATGTAGATGAAACTCCAATTTTTATGCAGGAACCTATTATTATTAACTCATTACCATCGGTTCCAAAGTTACATGATGATAATTTTACTTCTATTTATATATTTAAACTTCCATAATTTCCATTGTATGGTCTTTTAGCATATTATTAAAAAATTTATAATTTTGATAATCCCCTAGATGTGATTTAAAACCCATGGTAGTAGACCCATCAAGTGTAATTTGTTGGGACATGTATAAGTCTGAAAGCTTATATCTCAAGGAAAATAATTTGTTAGTGGAATGTTTATGGCCCTATTGCAAATGTCAATATGCATTTTAATAATATCTACATGGAAGAGGTTTATTCATATCAACCTCTATAGGTTTAAGTAATATATATTAAATAATGTAATAAAATATTATAATATTATATGTTATATAATATAAATTTAAATATATTATTTTACAATATATAATATTGATTTATAAAATATATTAACATATATATTATAACATAATTAATGTTTAATTTATAAAATTTTATGATGTATATTATAAAAAAATAGAGTAATAACTAATATTATACATATACACATACATACATGTGTGTGTATCATATATGTATGTATCTATATATTGGTAAGAGGGGTTATGTAAAGCAAAAGAGTGTAAATTAATAGTTAAACCTAGTTACTTCAAACCCATGACAATGTCAAAATAAGTTAATATAAATTAATTATGGATGCATATCTATCAGGATCTAAATCACCATGTAATGCTTTATTCTAAGATGTCTTCCATTCCTCATGTAAATAGATAGCCTCTTAGCACAATCTCTATGTCAAGAATTTAACTCCCTTAGTTTTAATCAGGGGATATCTATATTCACTGGATAAGGTGCTCAACTATAGATGACAAGGTTTTATCTTTATGATTGCAATGGATAAATTTATTTTATTACAATGGAACTAAAATAATTAGAAGCAACCATGATGAATTTCAGGTTTAAAATTTGGATAAACTTTTTAAGTGTACATATATTTCAAATACACCATCTATTCCATGTATGTCTATTATTCCTAGTGATGATTCATTATCAAGTATACCACCACCACTTGTTTCTCCTAGATAGACTATTATTGTTACATCTTCTAAAAATGTGGATGAAACTCCACTTATTATTCAAGAGCCTATTGATTCTAAATCATTACCATTGGTTCCAAAGTTCCACGATGATAATTTTACTTTTATTTCTATATTTTAAATTATATAATTTTCTTTGTATGGTCTTATAGTAGATTATTGAACATTTTATAATTATTAATATCCCTTGGTTTTGATCCAAAACCCATGGTAGGAGACCCATCAAGTGTAATTTATTGGGACTCATATAATTCTTAAAGCTTATATCTCAAGTAAAAGCATCTGTTAGTGGAATGCCTATGGCCCTGTTATAAATCACAATATCCATTCTCATCATATGACAATGGAAAAGTTTTACTCATATCAACCTTTATAAGTGCATGGAATATATATTAAATAATGTAATATAATATTATAATATTATATATTATATAATATAAATTTTAATATATTATATTGAAACATATAATATTGATTTTTAAAATATATTAACATATATATTATAATATAATTAATGTTTAATATTTAAAAACTTTATGATATATATTATACTATATTTATATAATAACTAATAATATGTGTGTGTGTGTATACATATACATACATACATGCATATACATATATATAAACACACACATATACATACATACGTATATGCATGTTTGTGTGTGTGTGATGTATGTATGTATCTATATATTATAATTATAAAATATTCAATAATCCATTAAAAAACCATATAATGAAAATTACAGAAGTTTAAATATATCAATAAAAGTAAAATTATCATCATGGAACTTTGGAACCGATGGTAATGACTTATAAATAATAAGGTCTTGAATAATAAGTGGAGTTTCATCTACATTTTTTGAAGATGTAACATTAATAGCATCTTTACGAGAAATAATTGGTGGTGGTATACTTGATAATTCATCATCATTAGATAGAGTAGATATACATGGAATAGATAGTATATTTGTAATATATATGTCCACTTCAAATTTATATCAGGTTTCTAAACTTGAAATTCCTCTTAGTCACTTCTATTTTTTTATTACCATTGTAACAAAAATAATTTCTCCATTACAATCACCAAGACAAAACTTGATTATCCATAGTTGAGATCCTTATCCCATAAATATGAATTCCCCATTATCAAAAGCATGGTAGTTACAGTTTTGATGTAAAGGTTGTGTTAAGAGACAATCTCTTTACATTAAAAATACAAGCTATCATATACTAAACCATTTCATGGTGATTTATATCCTAATAGTTCTATGTCCATAATTACTTTAGATGAACTTATTTTAACATTGTCATGGGTTTGGAGTAACCAGGTTTACATATTGATTTATACTCTTTAGCTGTACATAACACCTCTTACCAATATATAGATACATACATACATGATACATCTATATATAAATATAAATATACGTAGACATATATATAGTATTTGTAACATATATGTCCACTTTAAATTTATATCAAATTTATAAATCTAAAATTCTTCTTAGTCACTTCTAATTTTTTAACACCATTGTAATAAAATCATTTTCTCCATTACAATCACCAAGACAAAACTTGATTAGCCATAGTTGAGATCCTTATCATGTAAATAAAGATGCCTCCTTATCAAAATCAATGGAGTTATAGTTTTGATGTAGATATTGTGCTAAGAGATACTCTCTTTACATGAAGAATGCAAGCTATCATAGACTAAATCATTGCATGGTGATTCAAATCCTAATAGGTCTGTGCCCTTAATTTATTTAGATGAACTTATTTTGACATTGTTATGGTTTTGAAGTAACTAGGTTTAACTATCGATTTACACCCTTTAGCTTTACATAACACCTCTTACCAATATATAGATACATACATACATGATACATCTATATATACATACATCAATATGTACATACATACATATATGTATGTATGTATGTATGTATATATATATATCATTCATATATATATATATATCATATATATATATATATATATATATATATATATATCATTCATATATATATATATATATATATATATATATATATATTGGTAAGAGGTGTTATGCAAAGCTAAAGAGTGTAAATCGATAGTTAAACCTAGTTACTCCAAACCCATGACAATGTAAAAATACTTTCATCTAAAGTAATTGTGTGCATAAAAATTTTATGATCTCAATCACCATTCATTGCATTAGTCTATGATAGCTTGCATTCTTCATGTAAAGAGATTGTCTTTTATCACAATCTCTACATCCAAACTATAACTCCCTTGGTTTTTATAAGGGGGCATCTATATTTACTGGGTAAGGATATCGACTATGGCTAATTAGGTTTTGTCTTGTTGATTTCAATGGAGAAATTTATTGTGTTATAATGGTGCCAAAAATTAGAAGCAACTAAGAGGAATTTTAGGTTTAGAAATTTGATATAAATTTGAAGTGGACATATATGTTACAAATACACCATCTATTCCATGCATGTTTACTATGTTTAGTGATGATGCATTCTAAAGTATACCACCACCACTTGTTTCTCCTAAAGATAATATTAATTTTACATCTTCAAAAAATGTAGACGAAACTCCACTTATTATTTAAGAGTATATTATTTATAAGTCATTGTCATCAATTCCAAAGTTCCATGATGATAATTTTACTTCTATTTTTATAGTTGAACTTCTGTAATTTTCATTAAATGTTCTTGTAATGGATTATTAAATATTTTATAATTCTAATGATCCCATAGATATTATCCAAAACCCATGATATGAGACCCATCAAGTGTAATTTTTTAGGACTCCTATAAGTCTTTAAGCTTATGTCTCAAGGGAAAACATCTGTTAGTGGAATGCATATGGCCATGTTACAAATCACAATATGCATTCTCATCATATCCTCATGGAAGAGGTTCAATGATATAAACATATATATACCTATATTTTAAGTCAAGTCATAGATCCCAATTAAGTCTATGGGCCCCTTCTTTCTCTCCCAAAGTCCTATGTGGGATTCCAATCCCCAGCGATAATGTGAAGCCTATAGGATATTTCACATAACATTATGCCATAGTTTCCCCCACTTATAATGTGGCACTCCTAACCTCAATTATTATAGTTCTATGTAGGGGTTTGTATCCTAATTAGGCCTTGGGGCCATATAAATTTGAATTTTAGTGTTATTTATCCATGGAACCACTAATTAAGTCTTTAGGACCATTTTAATCCTCCACCAGTTCTAATCAATAGTTTAAATCATGAATAGAATTGAAAATATTATTTTTGAAAATATGCATTTTGAAAACATCCATGTGCCTCCCATAATCCCTATTAGGTTTTGGAGGTCATTTTTGAGCCAATGTTGTGTTTTTAGTGATATCTTGGACGTTGGCTGTCAAATTTTCACACTATTCATGATACCAAAAAGCTCATTTTAGCACAGTCATTTTGGTATTTTCAATTTTTGGAAATTTTTTATGTTAAGGTTGTTTATGTTTTCATCTTCACTTTATTTAAAAGAGCTTTTAATTACAATGCTTAACTTGTTTCTTTTTGATTCTTTGTAGAAAAGGATAAAAGTGGTGGGAAAGTGGATAGATTTTAAAGGGAAAAAATCAATGGCCTTTTTAGAGGGAAAAGCATGATATATATTTCTCAATGAGATCCATGATAAGGGCTAGCTTATTTTTCCTCTTAGGAGACAATGTGGACCAGTCGCCATTTTTTACATTTGATTTTTCTCTCTTATTTTCTCTATAATTATGCTATCAAAATTTATATTCAAATGATTTTAATTTCCTTAGGTTTATAATCAAAATGAATATATTGATCAATATAAGAATACAGATTTATTTATTTTTAATATGTGCATGTAATGGTGGTTGCAAGTCATCTTATTCATATTGTGCATTCCTCAAACTCTTGCATCATATCCATTATTAGTTGTGTACATGCTGGATAGGTATAAGAGTGATTTTATTTGTGCATTAGATCAAGATAATTAAACTTGTCTTCATTATTTCTAGATTTTATTTCCATTTCCCTCTCTTTTACACTTTTTATTATCTCTATTAACTAGGGTTACCATAGGATTTTAATGCAAAATAGTGTTATCATTTTATCTTTATTGCAATATATTTTAAATTATCATTAATGTTTTTTTGAATGTATATATAATGTAATGAATGAACATTTAAATCGATCATGATCTCATTTAACTAAAATCCACAAAATCTTATTTTAATCATATAGGCACATATGAGAATGCATATTTCTATTATTTATTGAAATGCAATGAAAACCCACATGATTGAAAAAACTAAACTTACTTTCCCTCTTAATATGATAAAAGAAAAGAACAATGTAAAATCCATGTTAGAATATTCTGAACTATCAAAGGCCCCTTGAATTGGAAAATTTTTACATAGAGTAACTAGGTCACCCAATAGATCATAACCCAACAATAACAAACTTTGGGGGGACCTTATAGGCCTCCTTTCATGATAGAATGGACAAGTGACCATTTCACTTATGTTGGTATGTTGAATGATCCATTAACAAATTGGCACTAGAAGAAGGGTTGTGGGTGGAATATTTTAACCTATCAATTATTTTAAGTGTTTTGGCCCCTCCTTTATACTTTCTCCATTATGTTGTGCTTGAACTGCATGTAAAAATATTAGTTCTAAAAGGAGGGTTAACTAGGAATATTTGACATTTATTATTATTTTTTATCTCACAAACATATTTTTTGCTTTCCCCACCTTGTTACAGGATTTAAATGCACATTAATATATTTTCACTAAGATATCTTGAGATAGAATCAAATCAAAAATTTTAAACTTGAAATATTAGAGGTGTTGCCCAGAATGATATTCTAGATACTAAGATTGAAGAAATTAAATTTTAAGCCCACAAATGGATTTTTCTTAGATTAGTGGAGGTTGTTGGTATGTGAAAAGTCTAGGGCATGTTCTTTAATTACCTAATAATATCAATAAATTATGTCTAAAATACACACATGGTGGGATTTAAACTACTAAAAACCACATTTAGGTATTCAAATATTCCATTATCTAGTTGTTTACTTAATCTTTATATGAGGTTCTTTATAGCTAGTACTTCAAATTGTTAGATGAGTGTACCACCTCATGAGATACCTTTGAAAATGCATTTTTTAACCATTTTAACATGCCCATTGACCTTGTTACCATGTACTATCAATTTTATATAGCTCATAGTAAGCTAAATGAACCCATGAATACATTCAGAGTTTGATTTAATTAGTTATGTAAGAGGTTGAAATAACAATTTTTGTAAATAAGGTAGTTATTATAGATATTTATCTAAAAACATTGGGTCCCTGGCTGCCATGCCTATCTGAAAGACTTAATTTGTTTTGATATCATTGGCATTGATTTACCAAGAATCCTTCACCATTGAACAAAAATCAATGCCACATGGTTATGGTGTTGAAACATTTTATTCATTAGGATAACCAAGTTTTTACACCCAAAAGTTTTCAATTTACTTGCCCACAAGTCAACCTATGTACCAATTTTCACCTTATAGTCAAACATTTCCTCAAAATTATAATCAATAAAACCTATAGTAAATCAAATAGGACCATGAAATTACATTTAACACATGTAATTATGATATTTTTACATTTAATCAGTAGGTTATTTTTACCTTTTTTATCAAGATTCTTTTGGTGTTATTTCTAATCAAGTGTCATTCATTATAGGAGACTCCCAAGAATCAATGCATGTTTTGCCCTATAAGACTATGTTATAAAGTAAACAACTTAGGGCCTAATGATGTGGAAATGAAATAAGGCATGAAGTTCTCATTTTAATCAAGAACATTCTATTTAGTAGTCATGAACTATTTTAAGAGAGTAGTGATGAGGATGGGTATGATGATAAATTTTTAACAATCATTATAGGTGAGTTCATGAGTGAAAACCATGATAGAAAAGAGTTGCATACATAAGAATATAAATTATAAATCATATATAATTGGCCTATATAATAAGTGTAAATTTGGAGATGTTTAATGAAGAATATGCATGTTATGCATCTAAAATAAACTTATTGTGTGATGTTACTCCTACCTTTGAAAATATAGCTCAATATGATCAACAACTAAATTACAACACCTTACTCCCATCTTGTCATTGGATATGGATGAACTAGAAGAGACCAAAATTTATATTGGTTGTTCTTATGAATAATAATATTTAAATGAGCTCAAACTAGAGGACATCCTAATCCAAGGCTACTAGACTTTTGATATGGCTGGCATAGACCTAAATTATATAGTCATGAGGTTTCTCACCATTAAAGAGTAGAATTTGTACATTGCTAATGATAGGTGGAAGGAGGTTGAGAATTAGGTTGTTGTCCCTATATTTGAAGATTTAGATTATTTATAGTAGCTTGTGGAGTATGAACGCATCAGTCTAGTGTTCCTCACAATAGTAGAGGTAATTAAATCACAAATTAATAATCATGATCATAGTGTCTAAAATGAAAAATAAGACTCGCAGGAATTATGTCAATAATAATTTGATCCATTATAATTATATTCATACTTTAGTTATTAATGATAAGACTCTAATTTCATTAACTTGGGAATAATAAATCATATTCTTTATGAGTGATGATAATGACAACAAATATGTTGCCACAACATTCATAATAGAAAGAGAGTAACCAAAATTTACTCATTGATTGATTTCCACAAAGAACATGATTTTTATAAGTTGGGTGTTCTAATATCTCTATTATGTTTTGATACCCATCCCTATCCCACACCTCAATTCACTATATGGGTAAGGTATTTCTCCAACCCTATCAATGTAAGTGATTTTTTCCAATTATATGTAATCACATTGCTAAATTTAATGTTAAGAATTTATTTAATTTACATGAGAACATTGTCTATAAGACTCTTTAGGATAGTGTCCATGAGCGTAAATTAAAACATTTAAATAAATATATATTTCACTTTTTTGTGATTATTACCAACCTTCTCAAAATACTAAATGTGAATACATTCCATCTTAGGTATCTAACTAGTGAGGACGTCCTATGACATGCCCATGAGTGATTTTTCCAACTCATGCTTTCAAAATTAAATTATCATAAAAGGTTCCTTTAAATAAATTCTCTTTGCTTTCATGATTTTATTCCTTTCTATTCTTTCTTATTTTCATTTAGTATTTTTCTTTATTTTATTCCTCAGTCTGACTAGTTTTTGGTCACATTTTGGTCTAACTTTTATATTTTTCCTTATGGGTTCCTTGTTAATAAAATAATGATGAATTATGGTTTATACTTAGATATATCAATTGACATTATAGTGTGTAAATTCTCTAAGTAGTTTGTAGCTTAAGTTTATGTTTTTGATTCAATTTCAAAATCTTAGGATGTCATGTGTGTTCTAAATTTGTTCATGTTTGGGTGAGTTTAGGAAAAATATTTGGCATGTGAATATATTCTCACTAAGCTACATGCCAACATTAACATTTTAATGGTTTCCAAGTTTTCTTAGATGAACCTATTATGGTTAAGATCTAGGGTGAAAATATATAATTATTCCTTTCATTTTCCATGGTGTTCCCCAACTCATAATTGAGATAGTAAAAATAAACAAATAAAAAACATAGAAATGAAATGAAAATATAAAAATCAATTTCTAAAAAACCCAACTTCTAGGTGATTAAGTGAACCTCAACAAGGTATATGTATGTCTAACTAGCAATAGTGTAAGGCATTTAGTGGGATTAAAGACATATCTATCATGGCTATGGACACTTTTATGGTAGTGGAGAAATGTCTAGGGAAATTTTCTAAAGGTATGAATCACTAACTTGATGGTCTAAGGTGTAGTAGATAGTCCTTGTAAATTTTATAAGAATGATTATTTTATATAATATGGAGTTATCAATAGTCCAAATTTTTGAAAACTATCAGAGATAAATTGGACTACATCAAGATTTAGTTGGATTTATTACAAATAAATCACATCTATCTAATGTATTTGTAATAATTCCAAATTATTTAAAATGATCAAAAATAATTAGTTGTTTAATTTTTGAAAACTATTAGAAATAAATTTGAATTTATCAAGAATTAATTGGAATTTTTAAAAATTAGTTAGACTTATTACAAATAAATCACATCTATCTAATGTATATTTAAAAATTCTATATTATTTAAAATAATTATAAATAATTAGTACTCAAAGTGCAATGTGCATGTTCCAATTCATAAATGTTGAAGACCTTTTGTTGATGCATAGTTATCAAAGATTAAATTAATAAAGTAGAAAATATAAAATGCAAATGTCATAGTGTTTATTTTAAGAACCAAAATATGAATACGTAATTTGGAATACAAAAATCATGAATTGACACTCTAAAAACTATCCAAAAATATATAAAATAATAAATCATCTCCTAATTTAATCAAATAAAACATTTCACATGTCTAATTAAACATTTTACATGCCAAAAATATGCACTAGATTTAAATAAAACTATTTGTACTTCTCATTCTAAAATTAAGGAAACATCATTTCAAAATGTCAATGTCATGAAAGAAATCAATAGCTCCTAATCCTTTATTATTATTTTTTAACTGTTTAATATGATGATGCATTCAAATAGTTTTTTACAATACCTTTTAAAAAATTAGTGAGAAAACATGTATGACCTCTCCAATTTTTATTTGGTTTCCCAGTGTAGATGATATTATTTATAAGAATGGATGGTAAAGAGGTGTTACTTGGGTTTGGCTTCCATTTATATTTCAAACAACTTGAATAAATTTATACTTCTTCTACATATTTTTCCCCTGCATAAATTAAAATGAACCAAGATATTTTGACACTTTGTTCTATATTTCCATTTATTTTTAGTATCTCAATATTTCTTTCATCTCTATCAACCCATATTGTATTGTTCACTCCTATAGAATCATTAGGTCTAAAAAATAACATATCTCCATTTTGTACATCTTGAGATGGATCAAATGATTATTTTATTCTTTTGCTTCTTGTACCAACATATGTATTTGTAGATGCCACCCCAAAATCAAGGTCCCAATCATGAACCATTTTGTGCAAATCTCTATGTAGGGGTATGTTGTGGTGAGTTTTGTGAAAAAACTCTCTTGTATATTCAAATTCATAAGGGAACACATATTTTTTCATTATGTCATGGATATTTTTGAATTAAGATGCTATATCCTTCCACTTACTATTTCTAGTCAAACGAAATTCATTGAATTTATTTACATACTTAATCAAGTTATCTTTAATTTCTTTTTCATTTTTATCTAAGATTTTTGAAATAATGAAATCTTGTAAATTTTCTCTATTTTTCAATTCTTTGAAAATTATTTTCATCAGATTACCTTCTATAAGATTTGACTCATTAATTTATTTTATTCCCTATAATTTAATTAGGGGGAAAGCAATATATATCTCTTATAGAGTTTTTTCAATGCATAATGGGTTGACCTTGCTCTAGGCATATAATAAAATAATGACCTTTTATCAAGCCTTCTATTTTGCTTCATCCCTTTAGCTAGTAACTATTAACATAGTCTTTGATATCTACTACTTCTTCAATCAAATATGACATAAAGTTTATTTTATTTTCATATGTCCTATAACTATCCATCATATTTGCCAAACTCCATACATCTTATTTATGCGTTCATACAAGTTTCCAAATATGTCATTGATGTCCTTATGGGTATTTTATATAGGGATAAATCCAACCTCAACATTAAGAAAAACACCTTAATAGACAAGGAGAGATTAATATTACAACATAAACCTATCAAAAAACTTGCATTTGTGAATTTGTAAATGTAATAGAATTACATTTAGTTCCATATAAGGTTAGACATTTTTTTAATATAATAATGGATGGAAGGAATTACCCATTATTCTTGTTTCCACAATAGTTGTTTAATTGAAGGTATAGCTTGGAATGACATTTCTTAAAGGCACCGATTGACTATGTTTCTTATATGTATTTATTGCATTCACGGTAGTGGTTATTAGACCAAAGTGCATCATAAAATGGATATTTTTAATATCTAGGTTTATAAAGTAAATATCTAGTATTATTGTTTCCATATCCTTCAAACACTTGTTTATGAGGTGATAGTAAAATTAGACCCTCCAAGAACATATGGTAAAAAAAATGTCCATATCCAACTATACCGTGACCATGTGTGATAATCCATTCTATTGACAACTCTAATATTATATTGTTAACTAATTTTCTTTGTCATAGTCCTTGGCATCAAATTTTGTTGATGTTCCAATTTTTCATGAATGGTATTGATGCATTGTTTAGGGTATTACTCTAACATTCATTTATGTCTATAATAAATTTATCTTTTAAGAAGTATCTAATTTGAGTACACCATAAATTATTGATCGATGTGATCTTCCTAATCTCTAAATAAGGACCTGAAGTGTTTTTGTTGAGTCAATAAGATATATGTTTTTCACCTAGAAAAATCATCAAACTTGGCAATGGTCACATCATGAAAATTAATTTTTGACATATCATTGAATTTTTCATGGGATATTGGTTCATATTCTATATCTACTAGTTTTGGATTGATGTGGAACCTCATAAACTATTGAGTGAAAGATGTTATAAGATGTTAAACATTGGCTTATATCTACCCAACATGTAACTCTTTGAGAAACATCTCCAAAATCATCCAATAATTGGTCCAACAAATATTTAGATACCATTGTCTTATTTTGTGGCTTTTGTTGAACCTACTTACATGGAATGCATTTCATTCCATACTTTTGTGATAATTTTGAATGTCAAAAATTCTAATTATCTTCAATCCATATATTTTAAGCTAAGCTTCCAAACATATCTTAGTATCCTAAAAATAAATGGTAGTTTTTCTATTATTATTCTTAAACAAACTAGTAGAAAGGGTATCTAAGACATGTTTCTTAATATATATTATGGTGGAATCAAGTGACTTTATCAATACATATTTTATCATCTTAACTGACAATCTTGATTCAAAACATTTTTTGTTAAAATATTTCTATGCATACACTTTTGTAATCTCACTATCTATGCTTGTATCAAACTCCACTTAGTTGAGTGAAGTGTTTGGATGAATTATTTTTTGGAATAAGTAGTTGTATTCACAAGTTAATTTTTTTGGATGAATTTTCTTTAGGAATTTCATGCAAGGAATTACTTTAGTATCTACTTCTTCCCAAAAATTTCTAATTTATTTCTCCTTTGGTGTCATGTATGGTAAATTGATTGCTCTACATTTAGTGTCCACTATATTTTTATAAGGCCATATAATGATATATGTTTTAGTTAAATTTGTACCATAAGTATCATAATTTGTAGAGCATGCCTTATGTAAATTCAAAATTTATTTTCCACCATTAAGACAAAATTGGGAATAAAAATCTCCCCTAGTTGTGTAAATTCAACACAACCAAAAGCAAGTTTTTCATCATATGTAAGAGTTATACATTTGTGCAAGAAATGTACTCTTTCTGCAATAAACTCATTTCTCAAGGTATGAAATGTGGTAGGATTATAGATATATCAAACCAATGAATACAAGTGTTTTATTGTTGCAATGGTTATATATACATAACTAAACAGAAACTATTATATCCTTCTTCCATGCCATCCTCTATAGAAAACTTGTCTATGACATGTTACATCATTCATGTTATCCATATAGTAAAAATATAAACTACATCCCCCATATTATCCACAAAATCTCTAGGAAATGGAATTGGTAGAGTAGGATTGAAAGTTATTATTACATTAACACTTACACATTTAATAGGTATTTTCTCATTATGGCATGTGCAAGTGAGATTTATGGATTCCAAAGAGTCAGAATTTGGACCTAGGACTTCATGTATTCTTCCTTCACCAATGCCCTTACCATTATTTATGAGAGAAACATAGTCTCCACATTGGAAATCAATTGATGTATGATTTTTTATCCTAGACATTTGCATTTCAGACATGAGAAGGTTTGTTAATAAGGGTATTTATAAAATCAATCCAATTTATACCTATATGTTGGAGATAAAGTTTTATTTATACCATAACACAATCATAAATATATTTTGAAACCTAAAATGTTAAAAAGGTAGTGTATAACAGATTTTTTTAATGACATTGTTTATGTCAATCCCAAAAAATAATAGGTTTTAATATCATATGTTGCATACTTCAATCCTTATTTCATCCCAATTTCAAGTTATCTCTTAGGAGATACCTTTAAAACATACATAAGAGTGGAACAACCAAGTAGAGAAAAATACTTAATTAAATTAAGATTCAACCATGTACTTTAATAATATACAAAATGATATTGAGTAATGCGAGTTTCGACTAAAATCATAGAATTTGATTAACTACTTATATTTTAGGATATTGTATGTGATTTGAACCTCTGTAGTGAACCTAAGAATATTAAAGTATTTATTAGGAGATGCCTTTAAAAAATGCATAAGGGTACCCTTGAAGGTATTACAAGACCCTTCAAGGTATGTTTGAAGGTAGTACTAGGTGATACTTTGATGAACATTATAATACCTTAAAGTGTATCTTTATGAATTTTATAAAGGTATATTTTAGGAGACACCTTCAAGGTACCCTTGAAGGTAATATCATCATATTTAAGGCATATCCTTGAAGGCACTACTAGGTGATACTTTGAAGAGCCTTGTAATACCTTCAAGGGTACCTTCAAAGTATCTCCTCGGAGATACCTCTTAGACTCCCAACATGCCTATTTCAAGATCATATCCTTAAAGGAAATATTGGGCGATACCTATTAGTATCAAGATCATAAAATAGGTTGAATGTTTTAAAGGTATCTCATAGTAGATACCTTTAAGCTATTGTTTTACCCAACATCCCCCACTGTCATATTTCTTTGAATAGGGACCCACTGCATCATGAAGAGAAAGTAGTTTTGATTTGAGATTTGTTATTGAAATTTGAATTCATGATTAACAAGATAATGTCTCCAAATTTATTATTTATCTAGTAATAATATATTGTTAATGTGCACTTTTCCAAGATTGATTAGAATTAATTTTTGCTTAGTTATATCATTATTTAATACTTTAATTTTCATGTTAACCTATTAATGGTTGTTTAAATACTTATGTGTACATAGTTTTTCAAAGTTATATGAGATAAGATTCCCTAATTGGTCTTCAACATTTTACTTTTTCTCAACTTTTATGCAACTTCCTACTTTTGGGTTTTATTTCTTTTGAGATAACTAATTAACTAGTTTGATAGAGTATTTTTGTTTCCTTATGCACATTGATATTTACTTGGATTATTAATCCATTTTATTTAGATAATTTATAGTTCATCAAACTCTACCACATGGTGTTAACTCACTTTACCATGTCTATTCAAACACTTCAAAATTGTTAAAATACTCTCAAGTGAGTGGATCTCCAAGATTTGGCCATGTGTTCAAATCCTATTCACATAGTGACTAACAAGTTTAAATTTAATTTGTACATATATATTAAGGAAATGGAGTAGTGATAGTTGTCTACATGTCATGATCCCTCTAGCCTAATTTTGGTGGAATATTTCAATAAGTCTTCAAATCTTTGAAGGTAGAAAGGTGTACGATGCTCCTAGGTAAATGGATCACTTGGATTATACTACATATTACAATTCTTCTAGTCTAGGGAAATAAAATGAAAAATTAAAATAAAAGGCCCTACAAAAATGGAGTGGTGAAATTTCACCATGTGTCTCTAAAATGACACATTAGTCAAGTAATACTAGTATGAAACTCTCAAAAGGAGCCAACCATATGACAAATGTCAAGTAATGTTGACAAAACTCTCAAAGTAAAAGGGAGGAGAATGTAATATCCCCTACCAATAGAGATATATGAAAGACACAAAACTCTGATACCAAAGACCAAAGCTCTGATACCACTGTGATGTCCCTTACTTAGGGGCTTCTTTTTTCCCTACAAAAGCTCTGAACAACTGTAATATCCCCTTCAATCAGGGAATATAGAAACCTATAAAGCTTTGAACAAGATACAATTTGTAGAATAGATTCAAACATGCATAAACAAATCATAGATCTTATCATTCATCCAGCTGTTTACAATAGATGTCCTTTCTTATACAAACCAATGAATATTACAGATGAGGTCTTAAAACCCTAAAATTATGCAAACTGGGAATAAACTTGCAATTCTGGAAGTCTCGGCCTACTGTGTCGAACACACAGTCGCCGACGTCGGTCGATATACTACCGATGTCGGTCTCTGTAGGTCCTTATCTGCCGACGTCGGTCCTCAGACGGCCGATGTCGGTCATTGGGGATCTCTGTCTATCGGTGTCGGTATCTGCGTGGATCTGTACGGACCTGTATGGACTTAGTACGGCTACCAGCCTGTCTGTTCTTAACCCTTGATTGCTGAACCACCTGATCTAAAGATATACTATTCTAATATAGAATATCTCTATCTGTATAATTTATTGGATCAAAACTAAATAAAGAAAATACCTGGAAAGCTCTGTGATAAACTTCCGTTTGAAGTTATCTCTCAACCCTGGAATTCTGTGATAACTTCTGGGTGAAGCTATCTCTCAGATCTGTATCTTTGTGATAACTTCTGGATGAAGCTATCTCTCAATTTGGTAATAAATCAGCTGATATCTCACAGCCTCTAAATCACACACAATGAAGAGGGAACGTTCTTCACTGCAATGGAATCCTGGAACCCTTGGCTCAGTCTTCACAGAAGAATTTCTTCAATTTTCAATAATCAATAATCTATGCATACATACATAATGGCCTCCATGTGAAACCCTTATACCCTCAAAAGATATGCTTGCCCTAATTAGGGTTTTCTTAAATTAGCATTAGGGTTTCTAATTTAGAATTAGAGCAAATAATTAATAATTAATTATTAATGAGACCAAATAATTAATATTTAATTAAATCAATCAAATATTAATATCTCCCTCAATATACGTCGGATCCTCAAACCGATCAAAGCAGGTGAATCAGGGAGTGATTCCACATATGACCATACCAAAATAAAGGCACTCCGCTGCATATCAAATATCCCTAAAAAGTAGGAGCTCAGGCCAAATGTGTCCGAAAGAGCCCGAATGAAAATCAAATGTAGAAATCCTGTGAATCAAAGTCAATCCAAGCTCCATTATGACCCTCTATCCATCCTATTAGCCTACGAAGGTCGTATAATAGGCCAATCATCACATCTGTCAATGTCCATGAAAAAGGGGACATGACAATCCGCCCCTCCGAAAATTGCTTGTCCCCAAGCAATCTCGGAACAATGAACTACTCGATCCACCTGGATCCCAAGGAAAAAGTTATGTAACATCCATCATGTCACCAATCAACCCATGTGAATAAATCATCAACATCAATAGTATCAACAATATCAAAATTAGCAACTGAAAAACTGCACTCGACACCCAAACAACTATCTGAAGACCAACTGTAGATGCCGGTAGAAGAAACCACTCTGAGGGACTCAAGCCAACTAAAATATCAACTCTGTCAAAATTCAAGTCCCTATCTGACTGATACTCACATCCAACTGGACCGTGGATATGACAATTATTGGTATCTGAATCACTGACACCAAAACTAATCTCTAGATGCAAAGAAAAATAAGGAGCATAACTCACCATATGATGCTAGTAAGAACCCCCAAACTCTACTATTGGCACACTATTGCCAAACTGGGACTCAATGGATGGATCCAATCTCGGCTCAACAAACATCACCTCAACATCCCTGTAAGGTAACATAGTAGAAAGGGTTCATAAAATCTCCTCACCCAATCTGCTAATAGCACTAGAACCTCGGACAAGAACACCTTCTGTCATCTTATGTGAGTCCAGATGAACACCTGCACTATCCAGCAAATACTCCATGAATGGTTCTGTGCAGTAGAAATTATATGTGGAAGCATCAACATACTCCCCCACACACTCCAATTGATCTCTTTGTAAAGGAGGCACAACCAACTGTACCACACTGTCATCCGTGTGAGAATAATCAATCTGGAGACATGACTCCACTGGTATCTCAAACTCATCAAAATCAGCAAGATCCAAATCCCGTATATGTGTATCAGCCTCAGCAATATGCTCCTCAGCAACAACTACAAGAATGTACTCATCACCAACCACCTCAATATACAAATGATCAACGTCAAAGCTCATATCAACAGATGGAGTATCAACAACTATAGCATCACTGTCTAATTCTTCCATACAGAAAGAAATAACCAGTGAAACTAAGTCCTCAAAACTATCCACTGCATTCCCCTGAGTATCATCTGCAATAATAGGATCCTGGGACTCTGCTACAATCTCTGCCATAGTTGAGAGATCATCAACCCTCAGTGCACTAACATCTGAGCCCACCTGTACACTCTGAGTGCAAGCATCTAACTCATCATCATCTTCACTATATCCTATCTCATAATCATAATAATTATGGGATAAGTGATTTGTAGTGCTCTCTCCTCAAATTGACAAAATGATCAAAGGTCGTCCTCTCTTGAACATGAGGAGGTAATAAGTCCCACTCATCATTCGTTGTATTATACCTTGCGGGTTTGTTTTTGGATGTAGGATATGAAAGAATTTCCTTCATCCTCCTCTGAGTTGCTTCCAACTGCTTCAAACTGTGTTCCAGCTTCTTCATATCATTATCCCACTGTTTCTGAGTATATGAAGGCATCATGATACTTTGCTGATTCAATCTACCCAAACTACCCAACAGGATGGCAAGACATTAGCTCTGATGTGCCCAACAGGATGGCAGGAATTTAGCTCTGATGCGTGTGTTATACTTGTGTGGTCCCAACTCTTGTGGCTGCATAAGATCTATACACCCTCAGGCTGGCAAGATTTAGCTCTGATACCACTGTAATATCCCCTTCTAATAGGGATATATGAAAGACACAAAACTCTGATACCAAAGACCAAAGCTCTGATACCACTGTGATGTCCCTTACTTAGGGGCTTCTTTTTTCCCTACAAAAGCTCTGAACAACTGTAATATCCCCTTCAATCAGGGAATATAGAAACCTATAAAGCTCTGAACAAGATACAATTTGCAGAATAGATTCAAACATGCATAAACAAATCATAGATCTTATCATTCATCCAGCTATTTACAATAGATGTCCTTTCTTATACAAACCAATGAATATTACAGATGAGGTCTTAAAACCCTAAAATTATGCAAACTGGGAATAAACTTGCAATTCTAGAAGTCTTGGCCTGCTGTGTCGAACACACAGTCGCCGGCGTCGGTCGATATACTACCGACGTCGGTCTCTGTAGGTCCTTATCTGCCGATGTCGGTCCTCAGACAGCCGATGTCGGTCACTGGGGATCTCTGTCTGCCGGTGTCGGTATCTGCGTGGATCTGTACGGACCTGTATGGACTTAGTACAGCTACCAGCCTGTCTGTTCTTAACCCCTGATTGCTGAACCACCTGATCTGAAGATATACTATTCTAATACAGAATATCTCTATTTGTATAATTTATTGGATCAAAACTAAATAAAGAAAATACCTGGAAAGCTCTGTGATAAACTTCCGTTTGAAGTTATCTCTCAACCCTGGAATTCTGTGATAACTTCTGGGTGAAGCTATCTCTCAGATCTGTATCTCTGTGATAACTTTTGGATGAAGCTATCTCTCAATTTGGTAATAAATCAGCTGATATCTCACAGCCTCTAAATCACACATAATGAAGAGGGAACGTTCTTCACTGCAATGGAATCCTGGAACCCTTGGCTCAGTCTTCACAGAAGAATTTCTTCAATTTTCAATAATCAATAATCTATGCATACATACATAATGGCCTCCATGTGAAACCCTTATACCCTCAAAAGATATGCTTGCCCTAATTAGGGTTTTCTTAAATTAGCATTAGGGTTTCTAATTTAGAATTAGAGCAAATAATTAATAATTAATAATTAATTATTAATGAGACCAAATAATTAATATTTGATTAAATCAATCAAATATTAATATCTCCCTCAATATACGTCGAATCCTCAAACCGATCGAAGCAGGTGAATCAGGGAGTGATTCCGCATATGACCATACCAAAATAAAGGCGCTCCGCTGCATATCAAATATCCCTAAAAAGTAGGAGCTCAGGCCAAATGTGTCCGAAAGAGCCTGAATGAAAATCAAATGTAGAAATCCTGTGAATCAAAGTCAATCCAAGCTCCATTATGACCCTCTATCCATCCTATTAGCCTATGAAGGTCGTATAATAGGCCAATCATCACATCTGTCAATGTCCATGAAAAAGGGGACATGACAGAGAAGACACATGGTAGTGGGGCTTGCAAAAGGTGGTACTTCATTAGTGAGATTTAAAATATGAAATAGGTAAAGAGTGAAAATGTAAAGGGCTATTACAATCATTAATCCACACAAATTAACCAAGTAAATGCATTCAATTCAACAAGTTTTTTAAATCAAAAAGGTAGTATAGGTGATCCTCCAAGCCAATTGTAATTAAACTATCATTAATTTATCTATTACCAAACAAATTTGAGATCTATTATAACCAATCTATTTTTTTACAATTCAAAGAACCAAAACTTGAGAGAAAAATTAATGGCCTCTATTTTGCATCCTTGACATCCCTGTCTACATAATCCATTATAGGGTTAGGGATATACACCGATATAAGGTTTGATGATGTTTCCATCAATAATTAATTCAAGCACTATTATACTATTATCACTAAATATTACACCCTAGAGAGGTTGTTCAATCCTTCTCTAGATTGAGTGAAACATTAGATTACATCTAGGCCTATGGGTCTCCTATAGCAAAGGTAAACTTATAGGTTTAAGGGATATCTCCCTATATTTCTATTTGATAGCTTATCACCTAAGCTACTTGCTTTTTGAGATGAAAATTGATAGAAGGAATGTAAAAGTAAAATATACTAATGAGGTGATACACTAGATAGATCTCCACTAGATTACTATACACTTTCACTATGAAACATGACTCACAATACTAGTCTCAACATCCTAGATTTCTCTAACATAAATATTTCAAACATAGAGATTATATGCATTGTACTTCTCAAGGTGAGTGAACATGAGGTTAGATTGCAAAAACTAATTATACTCCTTACACTTAAAGATAGAAAAAGACACTAGCTACACTTCATGTGATCTATTAGAGGGATAAATACTTGCATCAAACATGGAAGAGTAAATAAAAGGCAAGGATAGATACTTATCAATTGACACTTCATTATGCACCATTTCACATACTTAGACAAAAAGTTTATGAGATCAAAACTAGATTGTAAATATTTATTTCAAAGACAAATACAATATTCTAACTAGCAGGGCTTCACTATGCTAGATGTGGATTCCATTACAAAATCCAAAATGGCTTGCATTTATAGAGCATATGAGAGGAGAGGGGAGAAGAGAAGTGGAAGCATCACAATAAAAAGTGTTAAGATTTAGAAACCAATTACATTTTAATATAATGAAGTAGAAAAAAACGTTAGGAAGTTATCATGGATAAGTGTCCACTAAAAGTTCATCATTCTCCTTTAAGTTGGCATAATGACCCCAAATATCCCTCTTGAAACTACCTTTTAGTGATGAGTTCACTTGACTACTCTAAACTATCTTAGGAATCCTTGACACATATGCACTACCTTAGGGGTGTTGGAAACAAGATGTGGTAGTCATCATATACTCCCCTAACTGACAACCTTTTGATTGACACTTATGTTTAATGTCTACAGTCACTTGTTATCACTCTTGGCTTAAATAATCATATTTGTCATCAAGGTGACTAGAAATTTCTCATAGAGATGCATTTCAAAGGTGTTAGGATACCATTTGAAGACCTCTTTGTCTTTCACTCTAACACATAGACCTCAAAAGTTTCAGGGTTAGACTTCTCATCTTTAAACTAGTAGTTGATATTTTTGTCCCAAAAATGTCAATATATCTATTACCCTAAGGGAAACCCAATAATGTTTTGGAAAAAGTTCCTAAAATTGACCTAGGACACTCTTTTCCCAAATCCTAGTACAACCTTGATCATAATTTTCAAACATGAAAATTACATCCAAACCTCCACTTCCCTCTTTACTCATAGCCAGAAAAAACTAGAGATTGGAATTCAATTTATAACTTCCAAACTTGTAAATTTATTCCCAACCTCTGATTCCTATATAACTCATGATTATCAAAAATTATAACCCTTTTCACAATTTTCAAATTATAAAGTTTTAAATTATAAATGGATCTCCACTTTCCACAAAACACCTTCCCTATAGAAATTGGAGATTTAAATGCAATTTGAAACTCTCAAATTGCTTCCCAACCTCCACTTCCATCACAACTCATTACCATCAAAAATTGAAAAAGTCACTTGTAATTTACAACTTGTAAAGTTATAACTTGAAAATGGAGCTTTACTTTTTTCCAAACACCTTCCCATCATAAATTTGAACCCTACTTACAATTTACAACTTGAAAAGTTTTAAATTGAAAATGGAGCTCCACTTTCTACCAAACACCTTCCCATAAATATCAAAGATTTGAATGCAATTTTCAACTTGAAAACTTGAAAATTGGTTTCCAACCTCTGCTTCCTATGTATCAATCCTACTAGAAACTAGAACTATGGTTTCAATTTACAACTTCTAAAGTTTCAAATTGTAACTCGAGTCCCATTTCCCGCTGACTACTTTTCCTATGGAAATGAAAACCCTAGTTATAATTTGTAACTTTCAAAGATAAAAATTACACTTCGAGTTATGCTTTCCATTTTCCAATGAACCTAGCTACTTGGTAGAAAGCAGAGGTCAAAGTGCAAATTACAATTTTTAAAGTTGTGAAATTACTCCAAGACCCTAAATTTCCAAACCTCCTACCAACTACAGACCTAAGTGAATTTAATGTAGAGGTTATATTAATCTAATTCATACCATTGAAAATTCATTATTTATTCTGTAATTTGATAAATTAGAGCTCTATTTAAGAACCATGACCCTACTAGTGATCAATCCATGATGTTATGCACTCAACCAACAACCTCTAACCATAACACCATTACTACCCCCGCACTGTATTCTTATTTTCCTCTTGCATTTTCAGCTATCATTTTCCTCTATCAAGATAAGAATAGATTGATTTTGCATTTTTTCCAAGCTACTTTCATTTTTTATAACTTTTAATTTGCTTAGTGTTAGTTTAGGGTTTCATTTTGTTTCACTTAGTGTCATCTCAAAATCATCTAGTTACTCAAGTTATTGTCAAGTCATTACTTTTATTTTATTGTATTAGAATACCCAGGGTTTAATATAAAACCAATAAAATATTCCATTGAATATTATTCACACAATCCCAATAGACTTTTCACATTCTAAATCAACTTCAAAATTAGAATAGTTTCCACCTACATTTGCAACCCCATAACTCCATGGACAATCCAAGTACATTTTGCAACTCTAAAGTCCATCAAGGATCTTACTTGCAATTGTAATCTTAAAACCCATAAAATTTTTCACCAAACCTTATGAGTGTATATTTTAACCATAATCCCTAATGATTTTATCCCTATAAGAGTAACTCCAAGGTCCATCAGAGATTTTACCTATGTTTTGTAACCCTAAAGCCCACCGACTCTATAGTTGGTTTTCCCATAAAAAATTTCTCAAGATCTATCTATAAAAGATATGAAATTCAAATCTAAGGGACATAGTTATGCACTCAACTTCGAATCCAACATTGATGATATCATAGACATAAACTTAGGTCACATAAACCTAGGTGATTTCTAGATAGAGGTGAATGTTGAATTCAAAAATGAGTGGATTAAAAGCATTTACAACTGTGGACTACCCTATGAAGTAGTCTTCCCTTTATCAGTGCAGATCATTGATATTGTTATCATATTGGTGAAGCATTATGATGTAGAGAAGAGATAAGTATTTAATGACAAGGGGGAAAGGATTTTGAACTTGGACCCCTTGACCTCATAGACTCAATGTTCTTGATTCTAAAATATGAGATTTATTTTGATATAGATCTTGAATCATCAAACAAGCTTTATTAAGACAATACCATTAGATTTCTAAGGGTCATCAATAAAAAATGCCTCAAAATCCCTAGGCCTACCTCTACAAGACTACCTAAAACACTGGCAAGGATAGATTTTAAGGATTAATTGGGTGATTTAATCATACTCTTACCTAGATTCACTAGGAACCCTAGTGCTAAGAACTTTCAAGATTGGTTGTATTAATAAATATGGGTAATCCACCAAAATAAGTAGTACATCCATTGGGCCTAATTGATTAGTGACTCTATCCAAAAATAATTGATGGATGTCCAAAATACATGGATATTCTATATGAATTCATATATAGTCTACATATTAGCATTGAGGAGAGCCTTTCGAGCATTGAACATAGTATATGACCAATTCAACAAGGTCTTCAATTATTACCCTAACCTCACCCTTGAGGAAAGTAGGCAACATTTCAAGAGGGTAAATGATGAATTCATATACTACATCATAGTCATGTTTGATAAATATTTGGAAAGAATATATTCTTTCATGTTTCTAATTTAGAAATTATAAATTAGGGATCCTATTTCATTCAATTCCCCACATACTCAGAGGATTCAATGGTTATCCTTACACCCTCCCAAGGTATGTAAGATACAAATGAGATTTAATGGAACTTATAAGGTGGATATTAGAGAATCATAAGTTAGTATCAAGTAAACACAAGGTAATAATCTATTTCCCCATTAGTATAGGGAGGTATACTTGCCCTTCCCTATCCAAAGTTAAGTGTGTCGATGCTAAGATGACTCAGATGACCTTAAGAGCTCTCGATGCAAGGACTTTTTATGATGTGAATGGTAGTGTTACCAATATATTAAGAGGGCCTAAAAGATTAATAATTGAGACTAAATGATTATTCCAAGAAGATATTTGAGCAGATCAAAGCTTACAACATGGCACCAATCCCTGAGGACTTGATAGATGATGAATCTCTAGTGGATAGGGTCTATTATGATAACAATATCTTTTCTCAAACCCTTCCACTGATTAAATTTTACATCCTTAAGTCCTTCTCATTAATAAATGGGACTAAAAATGTAATAAATAGGATATTCAACTAGATTAGGAGCAAAGAGGTTAAGGTGACCAAAGAAACTTTAAGCATCAGCAATAAATTGAAAGAGATCAAAGAGAAGGGAGTGAAACCAATAGTAAAGGGTTCCATAAATAGAACTAAAATAGAATATATAGATAGGCTAGTGGTATCTCATAAGAAAAAATAAAATTAAAAGGCTAAGAGACGATAATCTACTAGCTAAGGAACAATAACAAATCAGCCCATAGTAATTTTAGGTGAAGACATAACTTCCCAAAAGGAATAAAAAAAATTCCTCCTATCTCTATCATATTTTCTCCTCCTATCCCTATCATTCATTTAGATAAAACATTTCCTCATCCTCTCTCCACTCAACCATAAGCTCAATTAATTTCCCATCCATTTCCACCAGCTCACCTATGCCAACAACTTCATTGCTAATAGTTCAATTGACTCAAATGGACACTCAAGATTCACTTCCACTCTCCTCTTCCATATTTCCTTCCAAATCATCCCTAATCACCACCACAATCATATTAAAAAATAACACCACACAAAATTATATAGTTATAGATTCAATTATCCTAAATATAATCATGCTAGCCATCCCAACCACTGGGATAGTTATTACTTCATTTTTATCTCTTATCACCTTCCCCAATTCATCAACCATAAGTGTCCCCACAAATTTGATTGATTGATTCATGTTTATGGATTCCAAACTCCTATAGGTTCCCCTTTTTCAACTATATATGATTACCCCTCCACTGGTGTCACTTCCATTTCCCACACACCTAATAGGCACATCCATATCCACTACACCCATTTATTCCATTTTCAAAATAACCCTAACCTAATAAAATAATTAGAGACAAAGCAAAAAATAATACAAATGTGGCCACTCAACCTGAAAATGGGGAAGAGGTTTATAAAACATTAGCTAAAGATTCAAAGGCTATATCAATAAAAGATATAACACTCATCACCATAACCACTAGTGCATCAACTTTAGTTGTAGATTCATATTTGGTAGTACCAAGACAATAGGATATCACTCCAAGTTGGCTAGTTTAATTAGTTGAGAAGAAATGCAAAAAAAATGTCATCCCCAATCACACTATATTTTAACCTTGTATAGGCATAAAAGAGATTAATGGTGTCTCCTATAATCAAATATAGAATACTATATGATTTAGTACTAGATAAGTATGTAGATATTATAGTCCCCCTATCAGATAAATAGAAAAAAAATCTAGTGGTAAGGGATTACCAAATATCAAAAGTTCACATTGGTCATATTATAAGAGAGGGATTGAAACATGATGTTAAATCAAGCATTAAATTTCTTTTCAAGAAAATGGATAGTGACAAGGTCATAAAGGATGAATTGAATAATAAGGTTGAATAATTGATGATTGAATTAAAGTACATTGAGTCCACTACCCAACTAACATAATATATTACTCAAATATCTAATAGAGAAACACTTAATACAATAATAGATATTGATAGAATGGGAAGGGCTACAAAGGATTAGGTATATGAGAACATTTCAAATGGAAATAGAGTCATTGAGATAGCAATGGACTACTAAAAATATTTGAAGGATGGGTGAGAAATTTTAAAGGATCAAATAAGTAAATATTAGGAAGAGATAGAAAGGTTGAACTTATTATACCCAAAGTTATAAGCTATAGACATAATTGAAACTAATATCCTCATTACAGAAAAGATATTGAAAATTGATGTAAAGCAAGAGGAATTGGAAAGTTAAACTAATTTTAGAATAAGAATACTTATAGAGAGTATTAATAAAGTTAAGGCTACACATGACAAGTTCACAAAAATGATCTTTGAAATTGAATATTTTCTTAATAAATTGTCATGTGAAGCAACATATCATCAAGACCACATCTTTTTAGTATAGGAAGTTCAAGACAAGTTCAAAGTATTGGTCGAGAGAAAGAGTCATCATGAGATACACCATTAAGCTTGAGTTCCATCCACCATTTTATTAGGTATCATAATACACTAGATTAAATCATGGAAGACACTAAAGTATATGGGGTTTCATAAAGGGAACTCTCTAACAAAATTATAAAATGTGAAATAAGCAACATATATTCATTTGGTCCTAATAAAGATCGTATCTAGAGATCTTCAAGAGTTTTGATGCTTATATTGAGAAGACATAAGAAAAAAGGACAATGAGTCTTTAGAGATTATGGTTGCAGATTAATTATTTCAATCAAATACATTTTGTGTATTGTAATTCTTTGTTGTAAAAAATATATTAAAGTTTTATGTTGAAAATTATAACTATCATTTTTATAGCTCTTTTTGAGAAAGAGACACTTGTAATTTCAAAGTATCTTTTTGATAGGTTAAGTTGTGAAAAGTAAACTTGTAAATTACACTTTCCTTTTTGATAAGTCTAAGTTATTTAATTTACAAAAAATCATCTTGTAAATTTCATTTCTAGTTTTTTCAAAATTGGATTACTTAAAAAGTTTTAAAAGTACTAATTGAAAAATATAATTTAGGTTTTGAAAAATGTAACTTAAGATATCTAAAATTTATCTATTCTTCTAAGTCTGAGTTCATTTTTTGGCACCTCATTACATGGAAAAGATATATAAGCTCAACTAAATATCATGAAGTATTTGCATGAAGATTCAATAAGTTCTCCCACACCTCTAGTAGTTTTAGAATGCCCAATAGTTACATGTTATTTTTTCCAACCATTTACCTTGCCAAGGATGCTTTTCTTGCTGAAGATCACACATCTTTGCATGGGGTTTTTATATTTTGCTTACTCTTTAACTGGGTGTAGATTTTTTGTTAACTATCTCTCTTCCAAGAGAGTATTTTGCATAAATATGGATACTATAGCGTATCTCATTTATATTGTTTTTGTTAGTGAAATTATTATACATTTTGAACAACTTATCTACACATTATAACTTAGAGAATGATAATAGATTAAAGATTTATCTTTCTTATATGTGTTATCTTTGTGTATGCAAGGTGATTTATCAAATTTTTGAATGATTTTATTTTATTTTAGTCACAAAATTTCATATGTGGTATTATTTTTCCATTTGAGAGATTGTTTGATAAAGAATAAATAATCTTGTTCTTTATATGAGAAATACCCAATATTACCTTTGGTTTCACATTTGCATGAGTTTGTGCTCTAATAAATTTCAATATATTTATTTTTCTATTATGTTAATTCAAATAAATCATTAAAATACACTATAAATATTTGGTGTAATCACCATTTATAGTTTTGAAAATTAATTTCTAAAACTCTTTTCCTCATAGTTAAACCCTATTTTAGAAGACAGATCACTAAGAAGCAAAATTTCCACATGAGATGGCAGTTTATCAGTTGTACCAAATTTAGTAAAAGGAAGTTGGCCTTTTTCATAGGTTAACCTCAATTAACCAAGGTCTTACATCTTAGAGGTGATCTCATTTTATCATTAGATCCCTACATAACACACTACAACACAATGGCAAGTGCAAAATCTATGTGATAACATTTTTTTGCATATTTGGTGGGACCCAAAAATTATTACTAAGAGATTGGTGTTATTATCAATAAGAATTTTATGATCCCCTTACACATTTTCAAATCACTTGGAGACTCCAATAGATTATTGATTTAGGAAATCAAGTTTTACATATGCCAAAAATACACATGAGATCATCTACTAAAGGTAAGAAAGATGACTTACAAGAATTTTCATTTCCATATTTAAAAAAATCAAGATTAGTTGTACCTTACACTAGAATATATCCTACAAGTCTATTTTAATCTCCTTCAAATATCCCCAATAGTTTCATACCTCCCATAATGGCTTAGACAAATTTACTGTCCTTGAATTTAGCAGGCTCAATTCATGGGAGAACCCTTACAAAACTTATTTATTTCATAGCCCATGAGATCTAAGCACATAAAACAAGGACAATCACTACCTTTTTGAATTTGTTTTTCATCAAAAAGTTAGATTTTTTAGGGAATTTTCATTCTCCCATGTAGTTCAGAGAATTATCTCTGAACTACACCTAAGTTCAAATTGGTGTAGACTAGAGAATTTTCTCTAAACTACACCAAAATGTGCAAAGGCAAAAAATTTCTCCATCCCTACATGTGCAATCTAGAGAATTTTCTCTAGCCTATACCAATAATATAATATCAAATAAAGTTTTTGCTAATGCACATGAAAAGTTTAAGAATTTCTTTGACCCTACCCCTAAGCCCACCATCATGTCAATAATTAATTCACATTGGTTACCCTCATTATATATATTTAACCCATGTTATTTTTTATTTTTTCCATTATTAATCCTCCTCTCACTATTTTTAGACTCATGCTTACCCCCAATCACCACTTTTGTGCCAACTTGCATCTTTCTTTGTTGTTTCTATGATCAATTATTTTGATTCACTCATAGATTTCCTGCATTGCAAATTAGGTGGGGTTTCATTTTTTGTATAATTTTTTCATTTTATTTATTAATATGCCCAAGTTATCTTATTTTCATGTTTTCAAACCTATGTAATCTTTATAAATTTATAAGAAACCTTATGTATGCCCATTTGAGGCTAAAAACCTCATGTCAAAATCTATCTCCTCACTTGAGGTTTCCAAAATCTTTTGCATGTTCTCAAAACTTGGGGTGCATGTTAGAGAAAATTATCCAATGTACACCCCAACTTAATAACCCCTTACTTCCCCCCTATTTTCTTTAGATAAAATTCTCTAAGTTGCACAAATTTTACACCATCTAGTTCACTTTGGAGAAAATTTTACAAAGTGCACATAATTTAGTGCACTTCAGAGAAAATTCTTTGAAATGCACCCTCCTTGAAACACCATTCAATGTACTTTGAAGAATTTTCTTTGAAGTTCATGTAACTTGGTGCACTTCAAAGAAAATTCTATAACGTGCATGATCCACCCTCTTGGTGCACTTCAAAGAATTTTCTCTAATATGCACCAAGACTTTGTAGCTTCCCACAGTGGTACAGGTCAGAGAAAATTCTATAGCCTACACTAATTTTCATTCTCCCGTGTAGTTTGGAGAAAATTCTCTGAATTACACCAAAGTTACCAACCCACTATGCATTTCAAAGAAATTTATTTGGACTACACATTTCTAAAAAAAGATGAAAAATGCTAACTCTGGGGAGTCAAAAATCTCTTTTGTAGATACTAGATCAATATTGAAGGTTTCCCCAACCAAAAGAATAAAGAAGTATAGGTTTCAGGGTGTGTTTCCAACATCTACAGTAGACTCCAATGTAGATCACATTAGAGATACAGAGATCAGTCATAGTGATATGGCTAAGTTCCTATAAAGGTTAGGTAGGGATCCTATTACTCAATATATGCAACCTATTCTAAATAATGAAATACACCTGGCAGCAACATTTCATATATCAGCTCAAGATCTAGAGTTTGTCTTAATAGATGCTACCCATTTTGATAAAGAAACCAAGTCAGTCAAGGATGCTAATGGCAAAATAGTCATTCATCTAGATGTTTAGTACTTTGACAAAATTTTCCATCTTTCAAAATTTGAGGAATTTTTTGATACTAGCATGAGCTCAGCCCAAGAATATTATGATAGGAATTCTAAAAAGTGTAAAATGCACATCAATACACATTGGTTGAAGACACCAACACACTGAATTATAATATGGCATAAAAACCTATACCAAAGTGAATTCATGGAGGATATAGGAGATTTAATCACTCTCCTAAGTAGGGTCAAAGGTCTCCACATATCAAATATCTTTAAAGAATGGATGTATCATATATCTTCATAATCAAGAAAGATAAACAAAAAATTTATTAGGGAAGTCAAATCAGTGATTCTATATGCAACCAACTTTCTAAAGTAAATTCTTCCCTCAAGTTTTATATGAATTTTTACCTGGTGTATGCCACAGCCTATATGTGGACCTTTTTAGGACTAAAAAGTGTTGGTAAGAGGAAGAAGGTTCTTGTTTATGAGTATTATCCATAGTTAACTCTCAAATAAAGCATTAAACATTTTAGAAGACTAAATAATGTTTTCTTCTATAAGTTATTTGTATTTTTGAACAAGAACTAGAAAAGAAAAGAGTTTCAAATCAAGCATGGGTAATAGTAAATAAGATTAGTTACATCTTTCTCTAGTTCCCAAATTTCACTTACATTAGGGTGGGAGGATTCGATGAATAACCATACATGTTTCCAAGGTATCCAAGTGATAAATTGGTTTTGATGGAGATGCACAAATAAATGATGGACATGCACAAAAAGCAATCAAATGGACATAAAAGATTATTCAAGTTTCTGATAAGGATTGGATAATATAATGTATCAACTACTCCCAAAGCTAAGGCAATGGAAAATGAAATGTAATGAATCACCCTTAAAAATTACAAGACTAGGAAAAATTTTGATTATAGAATGATGAAGGAAAATTTGAAAGACAATTATTCCCATGAGCACAAGGTTGAGGACATCTAGTGTGAATGTAAGATTGAAGAAGATATAAGGAGACTTGATTATGGCCATCTCACTACTAATCAGATTGAAGATTTGAAATTGGATAACATTCTAAATTATATCTCTAATGATGAAAATATATTATATCCTTCATATGAAGGTAATCAAGTTACTTCTACTCCTATCCCTCTAGTTCAATGGTCTATAAAGGAAACCACATCTATTAGAGAGAGATTCTAACCCATTCTTACAAAAAATAATGCTTGGTTGGAATCCAAAGGTATCAAACTAAAACATTTCAATATATGGTTAGAAGAAGAATATGATGAATATACCTCAAAGAAATGAGAGGAATTGAGGACATTAAGGAAAAGGCCTCCACATACACTCAAAAACCAAAATTCATGTTTGTGAGTAAAGGTAAAAGAAAAGACAAAGAGGCTTGTGTTGAAAAGAGTATTCAAATAGAGATGAAGGGAAACATAGTTATAAGTGAAGCACCACCTTAATCATTAGTTCCACAACTTCCAATTTAGTAGTCTCTATAGCCTGAATCTATGCAGTCAGAAGTTCTTCTAGTTGAGACTTATCAACTAATAGTTTCATAGGTGACATTCTCTATAGTTATTTCTATAAGTACATTTGTAATAATTGTTTTTATTCCCCTTCAAGTTGTTATTTAGACTCAACCTTATCCTCTTAGTGCCACACTCTTTCAAGTTCCCTTAGAAGGCATGTTGGATCAATTTTTTGATTTATTTTCAAATTTACCTAGTATTTTGAAGTCATTGGGGTCCCCAACTAATCTATATTTCACTCAAATAGATATAAATAAATTCATTTCATCATCTTCCTCTAAAATAAAAACCCAAGCTCCTATTACCCCAATATACAAAATACCATTAGACACCAAAGTTTTAGTCTCTTCAACCCAAACCCCATAAATTATAATTGCTATCCCACTGGTGTCAACTCCATTACTAGATACCTCCACCATTTCCATCCCACCTACCTCGCAAACCATTTTTCCTCCTTAAATGTCACAATCCTTGGTTTCCTCTAGACCTAAAGATTCACCTTCTGTTCCCCCTTGTCTCATGTCTAAAACCCCCAAAAAGAAGAAGCAAGATATGTCTCCTGATAAATTTGATTTTGGTCAACTTATACCAATAAAATCCAAAACAAAAAATAAAGCTAAAACCATGTCAAGAGTAATCTTTGAGTTTGGACATGAGTATGTTGAGGTTGCAATGCCTCCCAAAGATATAAAAATTGAAGATATTCAATCATCAAAATATTCAATAGGATGAATAGATCTTGGGAAGTAAACTCATCAAATCATAAAGGAAGATTTGTAAGTATAAATGGTGTCCTTAATCAAGAGATATGACAAGGATAAAAAGATCAAGGATAAGCTCAAAGTATAAATAGAATAATTAACCTCTATTTTAGTAAACATCACATAATATTTTGTGTTAATTACACCTATTGAGCATGAGAACACTAAAAATGCTATTTATTAGGTTGAGAAAATTAGATCTCAAGGTCAGGTGATTAATGCCTAGATGAGAGATTGACAACAAAAGGTACTCAATGGTTGTATTTTTCTATTGAATTTATTAAGAACCTGAGGGAAGTGAAAATTCAAATTCAAAAAATAGTTAAGACACTCAAAATTTGGAATTGATTGAAAAGGATAGTGATAAATGGACTCAATTATGTAAATTCAAATTGGAACTTTTAGCTGAGTAGAAGGTCATTTCAAATAGGAAAATAATCATTGAATATAAGGAAGCCATGAAGAATAAAAGAGAAGCTCTCAAGAATCTTTTTAAAGATATAAAAGAAGCTGAAGATATGTGTGATAATATGATGTTAGATCTTATAGATAAAATTGGAGAGCTTCCTTGTCAAGTTAGAGATGACTCCCAAAAGGTTCTTCCTATCATGAAAATAATTTAGGAGTTTTCATCTTTGATTCAGATAAAGATTGAGGTAGAAACTTTCACTCTAGATAGTATTGATAAACTAGTTTAATTTCAAGTCATAATAAATAAGTTGCAAATAATCTTGGACAAAATCAAAGACTTTCCAGTTAATCTAAAAGATTCCATTTCAAGGGTTCTTACTATCTCCAAGAGTACATCAGGTCTAGATGACAGTGAGGTCTAAGATACATTGAATAGATATGAGGAAATTTTAGAAAAGAATAAAAGGGAGAAATTATTGTGTCTAAAGATAGTTTATTTTTGTCACTTTTTGTGTGTAATTTTGTTTGGTGTATTTTGCACATAGGAAAAGTACACAGTCCTAAGTTAAATAGGACTCTATTAATGAATAAGTAAATGTATTTATATATTTCCTATATTTTTTCATAACTCCTCTCTATAAGTAAGAAGATGTTATTTGTTAAAAGGATCACCAATTGCTTTAGAAGTTAAGTGCTACCAAAATTGAGAAGCAATATTGAAACTTTGAATTCAAATTATTAATCTTTTATTAATCAATATATTATGAATCAAGTAACCTTTCAATCTTTGAGTTGAAATAAATCTACGATATGTTGGAGATTATTCTTATGTCTTTTCCATTAAATTTTCTTGTGTAATTTATTGAATTGTGATGTGAATTTCTATAATTCAAATGGTGTTAGGAAGTGGATTTTGAAATTGTTGAGCTGTAATATCATTACTGGGTTTATGTTCATTATTTATAAATTATTTTGGATACTTTGGGTTGTAATTCATTATCTATAGTGATTTGATCTTTATTGGAAACAAGGTGAAGACTTTGAGATACACTTTATTCCATTATTTTATAATACATTCACTAGTATTTTTCTATTTTTTCTTTTGGTTAACTAAGTTGAATATTGGTTATTTTTTCTCCAACAAGTAATTCCATATTTATATGCTATGTTGTAAAAAACAAAAGTCTTCATAGCATTAGATTAAAAGTGTACATCAATTCTAAAAAAAGATAATTAGATGATATGGTAACACCCAATTTGATAAGAATAGTGTAAATAATTACTTGTTGTGTTAGTCAAAAATAAGAAGGGAGCCTCCCCTTTCTTGAGGAGAGATTCTATCTCATCAAACTATGGCTAAAGTAACCATTTTACTATATTTATGTTGGTAACCAAATATTCACCCAATAGTTTTTGGTGACTCCATTGAGGAAATGAACACACAACCAAGTTCTACACTCTTTGGATTGAAATAGACTAGCACCTTATTATTTACTATTTTTTTGTTGTAGTTAATTTCTTCTTTTTGAATACTTTTATGATTTGGTGGAATAAAGCTACACTCATGGTAGAAGGGTAGTGGGACATATTAATCCAAAATTTGAGTTATTATAAGAGCATAACTTTGATCTTTTACTGTCATGAACAACGTCTCCTCTTCAACAAATAAGAAGTTTTCCACCTACCAATACAAGATCTCCTATACCCAAGGAAGCTTCCAAAGTTCATAGGGTCTTGCCTATTTTGCCTTTATAGGGATTTGTTATTCATCCTTATAATCCACATAGAATGGCTACTCAAGGTCCATAGAGAACTAATTTTAATCAATTTAACTTGACACCTCCATATCATGAAATTCCTCATGGTTCATGGAAAAATTTCCCAAAGTTCTATGGTGATGGCAAGCAACATCAAGATGAACATATTATTGCATTATACATTGCATGGGGAGTTCTTGGAGTTAAACTTAAATATTTTTTATAAGGTTATTTATAGAAACACTCCAAGGCGTTGTTGCTAGTTGGTTTTATCATCTTGTAACTAGAACCATAACCAATTGTGAAATTATTAAGGTTAAGTTTGAGGTAAGATTCAAGCTTGCTAATTATGCTCACACCTTATTGGTTCAACTTATGAAAATGAAAAAAGAAAAAAATGAACCCATACATGAGTTCATGGAAAATTTTAACAAGTTGAGGAATAGGATTCCAATAGTTACTCAACCTACACCTCAGAACTTGAAGTGTTTCTTCATCAATTCTCAACTGTCAGAAGTAAATTTTCTTTTGTGAAGAGTAACCCCAGTTGATATCGCTGATATTCAAAGTTTGGCCACCAAAGTAGAATATGATCTAATCCTATCAAAGAAGGTGAGAAATAATTCTATCAAGCCTAGAGGACAACCCTCTACAACTTCACCTTATACTAGCACCATGGACCCCATGGTTCAAAAGCTAACAAATGAATTGTTAGCACTCAAGAAGAAAATGTCTCAAGGTATGTCATTTTATCCATACAAGGATGTTCTAAGGAGGACATACCCAAATGTTTATAATTATTCTAGTAATGCTACAAGAAATCAAAATAATAATAAGCTTCCTCCACCACAAGCAAGGCTTGTATTGGAAGCACCACTAGAAAATGAAATACTCAATTGGTTAGAACCTAAAAATGATGATGTTCTAGAATTGGAATATGTTCTAGAAGAAGATGTGACCCCCTTCATAGGAGATGAAGAAGGAGAAGCTAACTACTCCAATATTAGATTTATAAACTTTGAAGAGGAAATATTTTAACAAGAGGATGATACATAACGAGTCTTATGCCATATTTACTCATTCACAAAGTCAACTAAATCAATAGTAGAAGGTTGATAAGGCTAAGACCAAATATGAATCATGTAAGGAGGTTACTATTGATAAAAGAATAACTCTTTTTCTAGTTCAACCAAAATAAATAGTGATGGATAAATAATTAAGTGCTCCTTCCCATTCTACCTCTTATTCTTCCCCATCTAGACCTAATACCCAAATTTCAAAGTCTAAAAATCAAAATACCTTGTCTTCCTTAACTGTTCCATATCTATATTTTGACATTATCAACCATGATAAGAAGATGAAGATATAAATGTCTAAAGCTAAGTACCTCTAATCTAACCTTGACCAATTTGAAAGATTAACAAAATTTATAAAGGGTAAGGTGGTCAATTCCAATCATGCCTCATCCAAGAATGTATCTATTAATCTAAATTTAAAACAAAACAACCTAGTTGTAACTCATACATATAACTCTGGAAAAATAGAAACTTTTTGTATTTCCCTATTCGTTAATGGTTATAAACTCAATAATTGTGTCATTGATTAGGGTTCTTTCGATAATGTGATGATAGCCAATGTAGCTACTGCCTTGTGATTAACCTTAACTAAGACTTTTGGCCATTATTTTCAATAGAAACTAAACAAGTACCTCTCATAGGCCAAATAAAGGATGAACAATTTTCATTAGTTGTGTTTCCAGAGAAAATTATCAAGATGACAGTTCTATTAGCTGACATTCCATATTCTTATGGAGTTCAGTTGGGATGAAAGTTTTATAAATATGTTGGTAGAGAAATCAACATGGATTGGTTTAAGGCTAGAATACCTATCAAAGGCATGATGTTGATTCTCCATCTATGAAAATAAGTGAAGTATATTGTGACAAAGATTGAGGACCCAAAAGCCCAGATTCTTTTTTAAACTTTTAAAGTGGGTATGTATTTCTTGACCACATATCAAGATATAATATCTTCAAATAATATTTTAGGAAAGGATTAAGAAATAAGTGAGACATATACTTTAGATGAAGTATTAGCTTTTGAAACTATCAAAGTTGAAGTTTAAATGTTTTTTTGACTTTAGATTTTGATGGTAGTTGTTTTTCTACTAGTTCTAGAGCTAGGATAGTTATTATATCCCTAAAAGGAAAAATCTTCCCTTTCTCTTTCAAGTTAGAGTTTGATAACATTAACAATAATATTGAATATGAATCCTTATTATTAGGAATGAAGTTTTCATAAAATAAAATAACTAGAAACCTTCATGCTTAAGGTGATGCTAAGCTAGTCATTTGTCAAGTTAGGAATCTATATCAAATGAAAAATGAAATACTAAGGTATTACCATAATAGATTTTGGGATTGCATGGAAATTTTTGATGCATTCAATGTAATGGTAGTTCTAAGAGAATATAATTATAGAGTTGATTCATTGGTTATTTTAGCCACTCTCCTAATTCCTCACAAATATTTCCAAGGAAACAAGTATACTATTAAGTTGGTTTTGTGTCCTAGTGTTCCTAACAATGTTAATCATTGGCAAGTTTTTAAAGATGATGAGAAAGTCATCTCATTCTTGGAGAAGGTGGAATATTTTAGTGAGTTATATTTTGAAAGAAGTGATTTTACCTTTTGAAAATCAATTTTTGAAGTTAACAAGGAAACTAGTGAAGAAATCATGCAACTAAAAGGAAATAGAATTCCCAAAGGGTTGGTATCTTTGGAGGGATTTCTTGATAAACATGATCAATTCATTAAACATCAACAATAAGAATCAAATTCATCTACAAAAATTGAGAAAGTCAATTTAGGGATAAAAGATCATCCCGAAATGATAAATATTGAGAAATTTTGTTCATTGTAAGAAAGGGATAAGTTGGTGAGACTCCTACACTAGTACATTGATGTATTAGCAATTCACATGTTGATCTAAAATATTTTTGACCAAAATAATTACAACATGATATTCCTCTCAAGCTAGTGTCTTAGACTCATAAGTAGAAATAGTGATAGTATAATCCCAAAATCTCAAGTACTATCCTCACTAAAATTCAAAATATGTTGAATGCTCAGATTATCTTCATATACATCATTCTACATGGATAGCCAATATTTTTCTTGTGAGGAAAAAGAATGGAAAACATTACATCTGTATTAATTTTTGTAATTTGAACCAATTATCACTTAAGGATAATTACCCATAATTAGTAATGGATCAAGTACTAAAAATGGTGATGGGCTCATAAATTTTATCCATGCTAGATGGCTTCTTAAGATACAATCAAGTGGAGGTTCATGATGAATATTGACACAAGATAGCCGTCACTACTCCATGGGGCACTTTTGCCTATCGAAGGATGCCTTTTGGATTGATCAATGTTGGTCTTAACTTTTAGAGGGATTTGGATTTTTGAGATATAATTGGTAATTTTATAATATTTTATTTAGATGATCTAACCAAATTCTAAAAAAAACACCAATATCATTGTGACCATTTGTAGCAATTGCTTGAAAGATGTCATGAATATGGGATATTTCTTAACCCCAAGAAATCCATTTTTGTGGTTACTAAAGGTAAGCTCCTTGGACATGTTGTGTCTAAGTAAGGAATCAAGATTGATCCTAAATTGGTCAAGTCAATTTAGAATCTTATGCTATCATTGATTAAGAAAGGAGTCCATTCCTTCTTCAAAAAAGTTAATTTCTTGTAAAGATTTGTTCCAAATTTTGCTGAAAAGACACGTCATATCTTTGATATGATGAAAGGCAAATAAATAATCTATTGGAATATATAAGGAAGAGATAATTTCCATGAGATAAAGGAAGTAAATTCACTTGCTCCTATCTTATATTGCCCTGATTATACCAATAATTTTATCATGTATAGTTATGCTTCAAAGCATACCTTGTTTACAATCTTGGTACAATTAAATGAAGAAGGGACTAAATATCCCATAGCTTTCATGAGATTCCCTCTAAAATATCATTAATTCAAGAACTCATCCATATAAAAACATTCTTATGTTATGGTGAAATAGTTAATAATTTTAGGTACTACATCCACAACTCTTACACCATTGCACTAGTACTAGATTCTATAGTCAAGTCCATTTTGACTCAACAAGATTTTGGAAGTAAAAGAGGAAATTAAATTTCAAAAATATAAGAGTATGATATGGATATCAATCCTACAAAACTTATGAATGGAAAAGGTTTGTGTCAACTCATGGTAAAGAACAAACCAGAAGAGACCCAATAATGAAGGAGATACATATTAACTTCCCATGGTCTTGCTTGTAATCAAAATCAATGAATGGTATTTTGAAATTACTTATTTCCTCACATATGGAGAGTGTCTAGAACATTTTTCTCATAAAGATAATATGAAAATCAAGGTCAAGGATAAAAACTTCATCCTTTGGGACAATGGTTTGTATAAGTGAAACATTGATGGAAATTTTATATAATACATAAATAAAGCACAACAAGGTAAGTTATTGGAATATTTTCATGATTCAGACTATGGAGGACATTTTTCAGCACCAATAATATCTCAAAATATTTTTTGGGAAAGATGTTACCAGCTAACACTTTTTTAGGATGCATATACTTGGGTGCGTAAATGTGAGAAGTGTCAGCAGTTTGTGGGGAAACCCAAATTAGTAGCCTTACTTATCAAGCTAGTAGTCATTAAATAACATTTTTAGCTATGGGTTGTTTATCTCATTAGCATGGTGAATCCATTTTCAATAACCTTTCATAGTCAATAGTCAATCGTGAAACCAAGTGCCTTTCATTGGATCCTTCATATGAAGGTAATCAAGTTTATTCTACTCCTATCCATCTAATTAAATGGTTTATAAAAGAAAGCACATATATTAAAGATAGATTAAAACCCATTATTGTAAAAACTAATTCTTGGTTGGAATCTAAAGGTATCAAACTAAAACATTTCAAGACAGGGTTAGAAGAAGAATATGATGAAGATACCATAAGGAAAGAAGAGGAATTGATAATGAAGAATAAAGAAGAGGCCTCCAAATCCACTTAGAAACCAAAATTTTTGTTTGTGAGTAAAGGTAAACAAAAATATAAAGAGGCTAGTATTGAGAAGAGTATTAAAATAGAGATGTAGGGAAACATAGTTATAATCAAAACACCACCTTAATCAGTAGTTCCATAACTTTTAGTTCAATAGTCTCTATAGCCTGAATCCATGTAGTCAAAAGTTCCTATTATCACTCTAGAGTGCACCCTACTTGAAGATGTGAAATCACACCCTCAATATAGCTAATACAATTAGAAGTTATTAGAATGTGGGTGATTCTTTAATGAAAAGAACCTCTAGAGAGGGCTAGTTCCCTTTATATTTTTCAATTATATGAAATCTACTATGATTTTTTTGGGTGAAAAGGGAAAGAGAAATTGAAATGTGAAATTATATATAATGGGGTGATGTACCTTAATTATTCAAATCCTCTAAAGTTAATAAAATTAATGCACACATATAATCAAATGAAATCTATAATTATATCCTTAAGCAAAAATGTTTCAGATGAAGGGTTTGAAACCTCTTCAAATGACCTAAAAAATGTTGAGATAGAGAAAGATAGGTGAGGAAGGGACATAAAAAAGGAGAAAAATATCACTTATATGACAATGCACAATCAAATACACACTATTATTCTTTCCAAAACTTAGATTCAAAACATAAATTATTTTATTGATCACTGGTCCATCTTACAATTTCTTTTCTTCCAACTTCAAGGCTCCTTGAAAATGGCTCAATTAAGCCAATAATAAGATTTATAAAACCTAAAATAGCCTTAAGTGGAGTTCAAAAAAAAATTAAAGGGTTATTCTTGGTTAATTAACTCAAGACTTAACACCTTTTACAATGTTTAGAATATTAAATAAAATCTTTTCCTTTTATAATATTTGCATGCCTCTCCAAACTTTAGCATAGAAGTATGGTAGTGGGGCCAAGTTTGAAAGGTTAATATTTAAAATAAAAAATACACTCTCAAAAAATATCCAAACATGCATTAATCCTAGGTTGGCATATAAGTATGGATGGTGGGAGCATTGAAAGTCAAACTTCTCCTTTACATGGAATACTACACCAAATATATAAATAAAGAACTCCATTTCATTTGTTTGAAAGCTGAGTTGGAAGAAGAGATTAGTCCCTTTTACATGGAAAATAAGGAAGATGTATAGAAATATTTTTTATTCAACTTCAACTCAAGATCAGTCAACCTCCAATTGTCTCCACTTGCATGCAAAACTATGGCACATCTTGGACAGAAAACTCTACTTGAACTGCCTAAAATGTTAAAAGCTTTGGATTGCATGAAAACCAAGGATAGGAATGATTTTGTAAAATAGTCAACTAAATATTTGACCAATCTAATATAATAACCCTTGCTTTCATGGAAAATGATCTTGATGAGTGAGATATGCATTTAGATTGAATTCCTTATTATTTCTTAGACTTCTACTCTCAAGTTCTTTACTTCTATGCATTCATTTATTTGGCACTTATTTATTTGTGGCTTTTGTCTCTATTTTCCTTTGGTTTGTATTTCCTTTTAGGCTTTATCCATCATATTCCTTTCCTATTCATTTCCTTTCTTTGTTGAGTTAGGAATTTATTCTTCAGCTTTTTGCTGAGTCATTTTATCGTGAATAAGTTGTCAATGGGAATTATCTCAAACTTTGTATTTTCCTTCTTTCAGACTTTCCTTTGGAGAAAAATTCTAAAGGAATTATCCCATTCAAAATTTCCTCAAGCCTTTGTCTTTCTTTCCAATTATTTGCTTCAAACAAATTTCTGAAGGAAATGTTTCCTTTAGGAGTTTGTTAAGGACCTTGCCAAAAGGAAGATCCCTTAAGGCTTTCAAAAGTGACCCTTCAGAAGCATAAAACATCCCTTCAAAATTTTTGTAAAGTGACTTTCTTGAAGGGAACATACCCTTTGGGATTCATTCAAAAGTCCTTTTAAATCTTAAAGTGAACCTTCCCAAAGGGTAGATACCCTTCAGGATTCAGTGAATGAAATTTATCAAAAGGCACATACCCTTTAGGTTTTCTATCAACTACCCTTTAGAAAAAATCAAGTAGACCACTCCTTTTGAAAAAGAAAGCCCCTCAAAATTTTGAGTTGGCTGTCTTTTGAAAAAGTTACCTTTGAGGATTTTACAAATGGCCCTATTAAATTTTTTGAAAAGTCCTTTGAAATTATTTATTTTGTCCCTTTGGACTTCTTCAAAATTTCCATTCAGACTTCTTGATTTTATATTTATTGAAGGGTAGATACCCTTCAAAAAAATTTAATGAACCTTCTCAAAGGGCACATACCCTTCAGGTTTCTTGAACTACACCTTTTCCCTTTGTTGAACTATCTATCCTTTGGAAAAAACAAATAAACCTTTAATTCTCTTAGACTTCTTACAAAGTCCTTTTTCATATTTATTTTCCCTCGGAGAAAAAGTTTGAGGAAATTGTTCCCACACTTATCCTAAAAAATCTTTGAGAAAGAAAACACTTGGTGAAAATTTTAGAAAGAAAGAATAAACTTGTATTCCTACTTTTGATCCCTTCATTTTATCTTTAAGTGAACCTACAAGCCTGTAGGTCTATTCTTAAGGATGTTTGTAGCTATATAGAACAATAGGTCTCTTTTACTAGCCTCTTAATATATATTCTTTAATTCTTGATGCATTAGTTGCTTTATCATCATGGCCTTCAAACCCTAGATTGAGGCAACCTTCCTAAGTATTTTGGAATGTTTGATTGGTGATCAAACTCAACTATAGGTACATTATGTGAGTTGTAAGTGGGCCTTAGATGGATGGACTAATTGAATAAGTACCTATGAGCATTATTGATAATCCATCATGCATTAGATATCATGTATTTCTATGAAGTGTATTTACCCACCAATAAATCCTTCACTTAAACATAGTTCTCTCATTCAATTAATGTTTATAAGAGACTGATTTAGGGTACATCTTTTGTAGGCATAATGGCTATAAGTTGATTAATTTTCATTTGGATCTTAACAAGGCCTTACATGTTTTATAACCTAATCCTTTTGAATTACCATCACCTTTGGCACATAATAAGCTTTTTAAAAATAACTAGGAACCCTTAAAATAATTAAAAAAACCTTCTTGATTGGGACATCTTATGGAAATTGTAGGTTAATGTTTTCTATCTCTTTTCAAAACATAACCACACCCTCAATGTCCCCTATATATAATCACTTCACCACCATACTATTTAACCATTTGTAATTACACCTTTTAAATTAGAATTCCATATAGAAAAAGATTGATATAGCCTAAAAAGGGACCTATAAAGTTATCTTTTGGTGACTGAATATAGGTGCATATGATGAGTAACCAAATAAAGGCCTTTTAAACTTGAATATTCCTTTTTGAATGACACTCTTATCCACCTTATGAAGTTATTCCTCCTACAAGCATATAGGTTAACTTAATAACTATATGGGACATTTTGAGTAGGAGATATAATTTTTAAACTTGTTATAGGTGTCTTGCCCTTGTATGGACTATAGCTTATCTATGACCTCAAGGAAGGCTCAAAGGTAGATTTGATTATCATTCTTCTTCATGGGTGTTTGATCAATCCATTGGAAAACGTGAACCATATGAGAAAACTCATTTCCAACTTAACCTTCATCTTAATGCTTGTCTTTCACCATATAAATGGGTTGTTCATGTATTCTCCTCATGATAATAAGTACTTGTCACTAAATCCTTATAAATACCTTTATTATTTTAACATATCATCCTTGTGAACACATTTGATTGTGTAACATTGTTGTAGGTCCTCATCATGACTGTATTTGATACTTTAACTACCTACATATCCCTTTATTCATGTTTTTAGACTATAATTCACTAGTTTGACCAACTGTATAGGGAAATTGACTATTTTGGGGAAATGTTTGAATAGTAGGGGTAGTAATTTGGCCTTGACAGGCCAAATTACTAACAATTTTGGTGACTTTCAAGGTTTGACCTACCTACTGGTCAAATAACTTAGAAACTCTAGTTATGATAAACTTGGATATGCACTAAAAGTGGAAAATTTAGAGACCAAAACACAAAAGATAAACTGACTCAAAATTAACATGTGCATATGTGCACTTAGATGAAAGGACAACAATTATACTAAAAGGAAAAAAACAACTATTAAAAGCATGTGTGGAAAATCACTTAAAATAATGAAACTAAAGGTAGTCTATTGTGTACAAACTAACCTCCACCTTTCTAGTCCTCCTGGATCAAAAGTAAATCTATTTGATGCCCCATAGAATCTTGAAAAATATTTACCATATCTTGATAGCTCTTTTCTACAACTAGGAGCAATTGGATGCTCATGAATTCTTGATGGTGTAGTTGGGTTTCCAACCTCCATCCTTAAGTACATCGATTACAAGTATGGATCCAAGACCCAATCATCATGCTCCCAAATCTATGTACTTTGTAATAACATATTCAATTTTTGATCTTGATCATGTAGACTAGCATGTTATATCTTATTTGTCATATCTTCAAGGTTGAACTCTAAGAGAGATGATTCTAATTTTATGACTTATTGAGGACATTTGTGTTCATACTCAGCTTCCAAAAGTATACAAGCATCTAAAATGATAAGAGAGGTTGATAACCATGCTTAAAATGTTCAAACATGTCATCTTCTATAAAAACAACTACTTCTTGCTAGTGAAAGCACTCTTCTCATCCTATAATGGACCACATTCTAGTAAAGAATAATCTAAACAAAAGATATAAAACAAATATAAAGACATATTCTCCTAAATTTGAAGTAAAGAGATGGTAAATTATCTACAACTTTTTGTGGTAATTAGTACTCATTTTTTGTCACTTTTGTAAGCTCTTATTCTTCATGATGGATGGCAGCCCTTATTGGATTAATAAGCTCATGGAAAACACTTTCAAGTTGAACAATTGAAGTTTTTTCTTATAGAATTTCATCATCTATTCTTAGTTATTATTCAATCATAGTATAAACCTCTTTGACTTCATCAATTTCATCTTTGACACTAAGTGTGTCTATGGTGATGTCTTTCTCATGATCATGCACTACTCTTTCATCTTTATTTACATCAACTACAACTCCATCTTCTACTTGAGAAAGAATGAGTTCTTTCTCTAAGATAGGAATAGTAGATCCTTGAAAGTATTCAATAAGATGAGAAAGATATAATGGTTAGGCCATAGGTATCTGATTTTGCTCCTAAGGCTTTTGAACTTGAACAACTATTACCTCCTCTCTCTGCACTATTTCTTGAATTGCTGTCCATGACAGAAAGGATTTGGGATTTTGAGGGGGAAGGGGTGATGGATGAATTTTAATTGTGAATTTATGGTTTATTTCATCATTTGAGCTTATGTTTGGTTCTTTTATTTAGCTCCAGGTTGGAAACTTGGGTTTAGGAGCTTATGGTATTGTAAATATTATAATTTGAGGAATGATGGGAAATGTTTCTTACTGAGATGGAATTTCAATCCATGGATATTGATATGGGGTAGTAAGAGGTATTGATGTTTGAGACTAAGATTTATTATCAAATAACTCTTGCTTGTAAGTTGATAACTCTTTGCCAATCATTTGGCTTACCCTCCTCATTTCCTCTATTTGATCATGAAAATTTAAAGAATTTTGGAAGGATGATTGATCTTGGAATGGGTAAGGCTCATATGGATGAGGTTTAGTGCATATGGATCATGGTTATAGGACTGATATGCATCTTCATACTACTGATATAGGTCATGAGGATCATATTGTAAATAATAAAAGAGATAAAGATGATGAAATTCTTCTCTATAGGCTATCATAGCCTAGAAATTCATGAAGATAATTGGAATTATGTTAAAAAATGTACCTTTTTCCTTGAGATGAGAACCATAGGAGTAATAAAAACTAGATTTGAAGATGATGTACTACAAGTGAGTCCCACTAAGCATGCCAAAAACTATTATCACTCTAAAGTGTACCCTGCTTGAAGATATTCAAGCACAACCTCACTCCAAATCATACAATTGGAACTTCTTAGAGTGAGGGTGATTATTTGATGAGAAGAACCTCTAGAGAAGGATGGTTCCATTTAAATTTTTCAATTATATCAAATCTATTATGATTTTTTGGGGTGAAAAGGGAAAAGGAAACTAAAATGGGAAATTCTATCTAATGGGCTGATGCACTTGAATTGTTCAAATCCTTTGAAGTTACTAAAATCAATGCACACATATAATCAAATAAAATATATAATTCTATTTGTAAGAAAAAATGTTTCAGATGAAGGGTTGAAAACTTCTTCAAATGACCTATAAAAGGTTGAGATAAAGAAATATAGGTGAGGAAAGGACCTACAAAAGGAGAAAAATCTCACTTATGCATTGATGCACAATCAAATACTCCCTATTATTATTTCTAAAACTTAGATTTAGAACAAAAATTCCTTTATAGATCACTGGTCCAACTTATAATTTATTTTATTCCAACTTTAAGACTCCTTGAAAATGGCTCAATTAAGCTAATAAATAAGCTTTCCAAAATCTAAAATAGCCTTAAGTGGCATTCAAAAAAAAAGGGAAGGGGTTAGTCTTGATTAATTAAATCAAGACTTAATAGCTTTTACAATGTTTAGAATATTCAATAAAATCATTTCCCTTTACAAAATTTGCATTTCCATGCCTCTCCAAAGTTTAGTTTAAAAGTATGGCAGTGGGGAAAAGTTTGAAAGGTTAATATTTAAAATAAATAATACACTCTTCAAAAATTTGCAAAAATTCGTGAATCCAAGGTTGTCATAGAAGTATGGATGGTGGGACCATTGAAAGTCAAACTTCTCCTTTGCATGGAATACTACACCCAATCTCTAAATAAAGAACTCCATTTGATTTGTTTGAAAGCTAAGCTAGAAAAAGAGATTATTCCCCTTTTCATGGAAAATAAGGAAGATGTGTAACAAGTTTGTTTACTCAACTCCAACTCAATATCAATCAACCTCCAATGGTATCCACTTGCATACAAATCTATGCCACATCTTGGATGGAGAACTCCACTTGAGCTACTTGAAATATTGAAAGATTTAGATTGCATGAGAACCAAGGAGAAGCATGATTTCATCAAATAGTCAACTAAAGATTTGACCAATCCAGTATAAATAGCCCTTGCTTTCAATTACAAGGATCTTGATGAGTGAGAGATGCATTTAGATTGAAATCCTTATTATTTCCTAGCATTCTATTCTTTACTTCTATACATGCATTTCTTTAGCACTTATCTATTTGTGGCTTTTGTTTCTATTTTCCCTTGGTTTGTCTTTCCTTTCAGGATTTATCCTTTATATGTCTTTCATATTCATTTCCTTTATATTGTTGAGTTAGGCATTTATTTTTAGATTTTTTCTCAATGATTTTCTTATGGACTAATTGTCTGTGGGAATTGTCTCAGACTTTGTCTTTTCCTTCTTTCAAAATTTCCTTCAGACAAAAAGTCTGAAGGAATTATCCCATTCAGACTTTTATTAGGCCTTTGTCTTTCTTGCAAATCATTTGCTTTGGATAAAAGTTCAAAGGAAATACTTCCTTTGGGATTTTGTTAATGACCTTCCTAAAAGGAAGAACCCTTTGAGCCTTCAAAATTGACCCTTTTAAAGCAATAAACATGCCTTCAAAAGTTTTGGAAAGTGACTTTCTCGAAGGGCACATACCCTTTAAGATTCTTTCAAAAGTCCTTTGAAATATTTAAGTGAACCTTCTCGAAGGGAAGATACCCTTCAAGATTTTGTGAATGAACTTTACTGAAGGGAATATACCCTTTATATTTTTTGTGAACTACCCTTTAGAAAAAAGAAAGTGGACCACTCCTTTTGAAAAACAAAGACCCTCATAATTTTGAATTGGCCCTCTTTTGAAAAAGTTGCCTTTTATGACTTTGCAAATGGCCCTGGAAAGTCCTTCAAACTTCTTGATTTTGTCCCTTCAAAATTCTTCATAATGTCCATTCAAACTTCTTGATTTGATCTTTCCCTAAGGGTAGATACCCTTAAGGATTTTTGTAATAAACCTTCATGAAGGGCACATACCCTTTGAGGTTTTTGAACTGCACCTTTTCCCTTCACCGAACTATTTATCCTTTGGAAAAAACAAATGAACCTTTAATTCTTTTAGACTTCTTAAAAAGTCATTTTTTGGATTTCTTTTCCCTCAGACAAAAAGTTTGAGGAAATTTTTCTAACACTTAGCCTAAAAAAACTATGTGAAAGAAAACACTTGGTGAAAAGTCTAGAAAGGAAGAATAAACATGTATTCCTACTTCTAATCCCTTGCTTTCATTTATAAGTGAATCTACATTCCTATAGGTCTAGTCTTAAGGATGGTTGTAGCTATATATACTAGTACACCTCTTTTACTATCCTCTTAATATATATTCCTTAATACCTGATGCATTACTTGCTTTGTCACCATGGCCTTCAAACCCTAGATTGAGGCAATCTTCTTAAGTGTCTTGGAATGTTTGATTGGTGATCAAAATTGACTATATGTACGTTACATGAGTTATAGGTGTCCCTTAGATGGATGGCCTAATAGAAGAAGTGCATATGAGCATTATTCACAATCCATCATGCATTGGATATCATGTATTTCTATGAAGTGTATTTAGCCACCAATCAATCCTTCACTTAAACATAGTTCTCTCATTTAATGAATGTTTATAAGAGACTTTTATAGGGTACATATTCTATAGGTGTAATGGCTATAACTTGATTAATTCTACATTGGCTCTTAATAAGGTCTCACATATTTTATAACCTAATCCTTTTGAATGACCATCACCCTTTGCATAGAAAACCTTGAAAACAACTAAGAACCATTAAAATAACAAAAAAAAACCTTCTTAATTGGGACATCTTATGGAAAATGTAGGTTAATGTTTCTTATCTCTTTTAAAAACATAACCACACCCTCAATGTACCTTGTATAGAATCACTTCACCACCATACTATTTAACCATTTGTGATTAAACCTTTCAAATTAAAATTCCATATAGAAAAAGATTGATACAGCCCAAAAAGATAACTATAGAGTTATCTTTTGGTGATTGACTATAGGTGCATATGATGAGTAACCCAATATAAGGAAATTTAAACTTGAATATGCCTTTTTCAATGAAACTCTTATCCACCTTATGAAGTTATTCCTCCTATAAGCCTATCGGTTAACTTTATACCTATATGTGACATTTTGAGTAGGAGATATGCTTTTTGAACTTGTTGTAGGTGCCTTGCCCTTGTATGCACTGTAACTTGTCTATGACCTCAAAGAAGGCTCAAAGGCAAATTTTATCATCATTATTCTTCATGGTTACTTGATCTATCCATTAGAAAACATGAACCATATGAGATAAGTCACTACCACCTTAACCTTCATCGCCATGCTTGTCTTTCACCCTATAAATGGGTTGTTCATGTATTCTCCTCATGATCATATGTAATTGTCACTAAATCTTGATAAAGACCTTTCTTATTTCAACATATCATCCTTGTGAACACACTTTATTATGTAACATTATCATAGGTCCTCATCATGACTATATTTGATACTTTGACTACCTACATATCCCTTTATTCATGCTTTTAGACTATAATTCACCAATTTTACTAGTTATATAGGGAAATTGACCATTTTGGGGAAATTTTTGAATAGTAGGGGTGTTAATTTGGCCTTGATAGACAAAATTACTAATAGTTCCTATGGTTGAGACTTCTCAACCAATAGTTTCACAAGTGGCATTCTTTGTAGTTCCTTCTATAAGTAAATTTGTGCCAATTATTTTTTTTCCCCCTCAAGTTGTTCTTTTGACTCTACCTTCTCCTCATAGTGCCACACTCTTTCAAGTTCCCTCACAAGGCATGTTGGATCATGTTTTTGATTCATTATCAAATTTACCTAGTCCTTTGAATTCGTTGGGGTCCCCAACTAATCTATATTTCACTCAAAAATATATGGATAAATTCATGTTAGCATCTTCCTCAAAAATAATAACCCAGGCCCTTATTACCCCATTGACCAAAATAAAATCAAACAACAAAGTTTTAGTCTCTCTATCCCAAACCACACCAATTATAACTGATATCCCGCTAGTGTTAATTCCACTACCAAATACCTCCACTCTTTCCATCCCACCTACCTCATAAACCATTGTTTATCCTCAAACATCATAATCCTTGGTTTCCTCTGGACTTAAAGATTAATCTATATTCCCCCTTGGATTATGTCCCAAAACCCCAAAAGAAAGAAGTAAACTGTGTCTCCTGATAACTTTGATTTTGGTCAACTTGTACCAATAAAATCCAAAACAACAAAGGTAAAACCATGTCAAGAGTAATCTTTGAGTCTTAACAAATGTATGTTGAGGTTGTAGTGCCTCTTGAAGATAGAAAAATTGAAGATATTCAAGCATTCAAATATGTAGTAGGATGAATAGATCTTGGGAAGTAAACTCATGAAAGTGCAAAGGAATACTTATAAGCAGTAATGGAATCCTTGATCGAGAGATATGACAAGGACAAAAAGATTAAGGATCAGCTCAAAGTATAAGTAAAATATCTGACCTCTATTATACTAAATATCACATAGTATTTTGAGTCTATTGCACCTATTGAGCATGAGAACAATGAAAAGGCTATTTAATAGGCTAATAAAATTAGATCTCAAGGTTGAGCGGTCAATGCCTAGATTAAGAGTTTGATAACATAAGGTACTCAATGGTTATGTTCTACCATTGAATTTTTGAATAACCTAAGGGAAGTGAAAATGGAAATTCAACAAAAAATTAAGACACTCAATCAAAATCTATAATCTATTGAAAAAGGATATTGATACGTGGACTCAACTATGCAAATTCAAACTAGATCTTTTAGTTCATTAGAAGGTCATTCTAAATAGGAAAATATTCATTGAATACAGGGAATCCATGAAGAATAAAAGAGAAGTTCTCAATAATATTTTTAAATATCTCAAATAAGCTGAAGATATGTGTGATAATAAGATGTTAGATCTTACAGATAAAATTTGAGAGTTTCCTTGTCAAGTTAGAGATGACTTTCGAAAGGTTCTTCCTATCAAGACAATAATTCAAGAGTTTTCATCTTTGATTCAAATACAGATTGAGGAAAAAATTTCACACTAGAATCTATTGACAAAATAGTTTAATTTCAAGTCATAATAAATAAGTTTCAAATAATCTTAGACTAAAGCAAAGACTTGCCAGTTAATCTAGAAGATTCAATTTCAAGGGTTCTTGCCATCTCCAAGAGTACATCAAGTCTAGATGTCAATGAGGCCCAGACTACATTGAAGAGATATGAGGAATTTTTAGAAAATAATAAAAAGAGAAAAAAAATCTTGTGTCTAAAGACACTTAGTTTATTTTTGTGTGTAATTTTATTTGGTGCATTTTGTACATAGGAAAAGTACATAGTCCTAAGTCAAATAAGACTATGTCAATGAATAAGTCAACATATTTATGTATTTCCTTATTTTTCCATAACTCCTTTATATAAATAAGAGGATGTTCCTTGTAAAAAGGATCACCAATTACTATAGAAGTGAAGTTCTTCCAAAATTGAGAAGTAATATTGAAATTTTGAATTCAAATTATTAATATTTTGTCAATCAATATATTATAAAGCATGTAACCTTTCAATATTTTAGTTGAAATAAATTTTTGATGTGTTGGAGATTATTCTTATGTCTTTTCCATTACATTTTCTTATGTAATTTTTTAGATTATAATGTGAATTTCTATAAATTAAAAGGTGCCAGGAAGTTTATTTTGAAGTCTTTGAGCTACAATATCATTACTAGGTTTATCTTCATTATTGAGAAATGATTTTGGAGACTTTAGGCTACAAGTGATTATATTCAGTGATTTGATCTTTATTGGAAACAAGGTGGAGACTTTGGGCTACACTTAATTCCATTTTTTTATGATACATTCACTTGTATTTTTCTAGTTTTTTGTTTGGATAACTAAGTTAAATTTCTATTATTATTACTCCAATAAGTAATTCCATATTTTCATATTTCATTATAAGAAACAAAAGTCTCCATAACATTATATTACAAGTGTACATAAATTCTAAAAAAAATTAGATGATATGGTAACTCCCACTTTGATAGGAATAGTGTAAATAAGTGTAAATAATTCCTTGTTGTGTTAGTCAGTAATAAGAAGGGAACATCCCCTTCCTTGAGGATAGATTCTATCTCATCACGCTATGGCTAAAGTAACCATTTTTATACCTTTTTATTGGTAATAAAATATTCACCCAATAAAAATCATTTTTTTAACCTTCAATGGAGGCAACCCACTTCAGTTGGCCTAGTATGATGATATACTCACATCGGCTTTGAAAATCCTTTCATATTTTACTGGTGAAACTTCCACCACTCCTATAGAACATATAAAATATATTTATAATATTTGCTCAGTCCATAATGTATTATAGGATAATGTTGCAATCAAACTTCTTATCTCCTCTTTTAATAGTAATGCCTTACAATGGTACATAGGACTGCCTCCCAATTCCATCCATGTTTGGGATGACTTAGGAACTTCACTATGCATTTAATTTAAAGAAAAGAGTGACGATATCTACCTTGTTGAATAACTAACTACTATTCAGTGGGATCCTCATGATTTCATGAGTTATTTCAAATTTCACTTTTAAAAGACATGGAATATAATCTAGTGTTAGTCAATCCAACCCAAAATAATGCCTTCTTATATTATTTAAGAGCTTTAAATATTGATATAACTATCATGATTAAATTAAAGTGTGGTACCACACTCCTCAATGCCTATGAAATTATAATAAGAGTAGAAAATTACCTAATTCAAGCTATAAAAATTGCCCCGAGGCCACTAATGACTCTATTTCTAGAATTGACTCCTACAGAACCTATAATTGTGTTAATACCACCATAATAAAAGCACCAACTTTAAATCCTACTCTTATTGATGATTTATATGAGGTTAAGTCACTACTTAATATCTTTGTAAATGAGTTGGTAGTAATGAAAAGGTTTTAATACTAGAACTAGGGGCCTTATCAATAAGCTAATGAAATGTACCAACATAATAGGTGGCCATACCAAGGTAATTCATAACTAAAAATCCAAAATATGCAAGAAAAAACTTTAAATATCTATGCTCTACCTACACTAGCTACTTCCAAAGATATTGTAGCTATTTAGAATAACCTAACTCAGGAGTATGAGTGGTGTTATCCTTATGCTCAACCACTTAGTCAAAATTATTGTCCTAATGGCATAATTAATCAACCCTTAATGACACAAAGCATATAAAATACTCATGAACATAAATAATAATCCACTTCCCAACAAAAATTTACACAAGAACCTACTTATAATGAGGATACTCTTTTAAACTAGAAAGAGGACTTTGGTGGTGTAAATTACGATGAAGTGCTATTCAATAATGGTGGTTTGGTGGTAGAAAATACACATTCAAATAAAAGGGAAATATAAAGTGATCAACCCCCCAAGGTAGAATAAGCTACAAATTTTAAAGTTGTATAATAATCTCCAAAAATAAACATAATACAAAGGCCACCTAATGTGTCAATGGATCAGTCAAAATCAAAATTACTTACCCCAAATCTCATGAAACAAGACATAGCTCTTGAAAATGTACCATAAAAAGTTGGTAACATCCCTTTTAGTATTTTTTAACAAATGAAGAAAACTAATTTGAATTTCATTATGTGGGGAGCACTATCCATTCTAGTGCAAAGGGACTTATTACAAGAAGCTTTGAAAAACTTCCAAATAAAAGATGAAGTTATAGCTAAGGGACCCAATGTTGTAGTTATTTTTTGTCAACCATAAACTGACACCAAAGAAAACAAAAATGTTAATCCTCCCCCTTTTCACCTTTCACTCATAGTTGGGAAACATCTCTTTCATAATTGCGTGGTAGACTTAGGGACTAGTAGTTCTATTATGCCCAATAAAATACATGATGCTCTTGGTATTAAGTAGACACCTATCTCAAAAGGTGTGGTTCAATTATATGGGACTACTATTAAAATATTTGGGACTATAAAATGTTTAAACCTTACCATCCATTCATGTCTAAGTTTATTGATTTCCCAAAATATCTTGGTTATTAATCTTCCCCCTTATTTTTAAATCTACCTTTATTGAGACTTCACTACAAAAATGGGAGGGCATCCATCTATTTACTGATCCCACATGATTCTTAGGATGAGATATGGAATGAGAATAATAATAAGAGATGATCCAATTACTAAAGACCTCATTGAGCCATACACTCCTTTTCCTATGGATATGAATTACACATTGCAAGATCAAGAAGAGGAGCTTAATCATGAAGTTACAACACCCATGGAAGATATTCTAGACACTCATCTAGATGAATGGGGATCAAATATCCAATTTGATCCTAATGACTATGTATAAGGAATTAGATTGGGTACATATTACATCCATTATGTGATGAAATTATTCCAAATCTTGTGAAATCAACTAAGGATCTCTAAGGAATGTGGAAACTATTCTTCTATGGCTCAATAAGGAATGGTGTAAGTGGAGGTATTATTTTGATCTCCCCACAAAAGGAGAGTTATTTCTATTCTTTTAGACTTTAGTTTAGCTACACTAATAAAGTAGTTGAATATGAAGCATTGATTCAAGGTATCCAATTGGCCAAGAAAAGAGGGATGAATCACAAATATTTGTGATAGTGAGGTTTTCCAAGTAAGATCCAAAGTCATAACCAATAATATATTGATTAGATCTTATAAACATGGGATTTGAGACCTATTAGAATACTTTACCACTTTAAACATTCAAGTAATACCAAGAGCATATAACAAAGATGTTGATCATATGTCATCATTAGGATCCCAATATAATCTACTTAAATAAATAAAGAATAAAAATAGTTAGAATGTAAAGTTGATAGTGAGGCCATTTATTCCTAATAATGTAACCAACTGGAAAGTCTTTGAAAATGACCAGTAAATTATAAATGTTTTGAGAAAGGAAGCTAAATTCTCTAATAGAAAATAATCAAGACTCCAATATCAATATAGAGATCAAATCAATCAGTTGAAGACAAACAAACTAACCATGGGTCATGTTAATTTAGAGAGTATCTTCAATTTAGATGATTAGCCGAAAGGTGAATAAAAACATCATGATGAATGATGAAGACTATGAGCTAGTAGTCATCTCAAAGGGAAAAATATTGACTATTGGAAAGGTATGTAATGATTCTAAAAAACATGATTTTATTGATTTGTGTCAAGAATTTAATGATAAATCACTTGGAGTTATCAAGATCTAAGGGGGCTTGACCCTAGATTATCCCAACACAAAATAGAGCTTGACCCAAATACCAAGCTTATTAGATAGAAACAAATACCAAGCAATCCAAAAATAGAACCCTTGATGAAGAGTGAGCTATCCAAACTAATATAGGCTAATATCATTTTCCCTTTCAAACATTCATCTTGGGTTAGTAATTTGGTCCTTATGAGTAAAAATAATGGTGAAATAATTCTTTGTGTGGATTTCAAATACCTAAATAAAGAATCCTTGAAGGATAATTATCCCCTCCCACCCATGCAGAAAATTTTACAAACTATATCAAGATATGAAAGGTTTTCTATTTTAGATAGTTATTCTAGATATAACCAAATCCTAATATAGGAATTAGACCAGTTCAAGACTGCCTTCACTATAAAATATGGCATGTTGTTAGAAGTAGTTTAGTGGAAATAAAAATAAATAACCATAATTACAATTAAACACATTAATCTATTGTAAATAAACAAAATAATATATGATACCCAAATGATATATTTGTTATTCATTCAAAATGGTCTACCATACACATTTCTTGTATAATTGCTTATAATAGCTTCCACATGACTCTTGAATTTCCTCAAATTACTCTTCATTTCCAAGAGTATTTGGCTTCCATTTTGACACCTATTTTCTCCATTTTAATATAAATAGTTTCATATAATGTTAATTAATATTTTCCTTTACCTCTACTAACACTCACCTCAAATTAAAACATGTTTGGCGTGAGACACAAAACCCCTACTAAACTCCCCCCCAATTTAAAATGTGTCTCATCCCAAGAAAAAAAGGCCATAAACATTGAAGTTTTTATATCTTCAAATATATTACAAATATATTTTAGAACGTACACCACACCTACTCCTACTCTACATGGCCTCACATGCCAGAGCTCATCTACTTCTACAACTCTAACTTCAAATGCATTTATAATTTTTTGAAACTTATAATCACTCTGCATTGTCTTAAACCTTTTACAATAAATATAATGTGGTTAAGAGTAATATATAAATAAAATCCAAATCCATTTACATCAAAATAAATATTATAGTAGTCACTCTTCTTCTTTCCTCATTCTTTTCTTCAAGTGTAATGTTTCCTTATGCTCTTATGTGAGCTTATTTTATACCTCATTCTATAGTCTCCATGTGTTAATGCATTCAAAATGTCATAGTGGATTTAGAGGCACATTTTATTGTATGAATAAAACCCATCAATTTTTTTCTTTGTGGAAATTTTGAATATTATATGACCATTTTAATATGCTATCCTTGCCATAAAAATAGAAAAATAGAAATTATTGAATCTAGGATAGGATCTATTTTAGATATTTTCATAGGCTTAGCATGTTGTACCTCTAAAATGACACCATACTTCTCCTCTTTAGGATATCTAAGCACAAAAATAGGCCAAATTCAATGATGAACATAATAATCACTCACATTTCCCATCCTTCTCTTAGAACTCCTCCTAAAGGCATCAATCCCATGGTTTTGCATAATAACAACACTAATACCTAGCCTCCTAACCTCCAAACATAACCTTTACTTCATATTATGGTCCTCTAAAAAATTAAACACCATAATTGAATAACTATTATACACAACCATTTTAATTGGCCTTATCATATGCTTCTTAGATTCCTCTTGTGTTTCAGTCAATTTTTTTTCCTTCTTGTATGTTACCAAGGTTCTCTCATATGAAAACCTAATCTATCTAGCCTTAGAAACATAAAATACCCTTTCTTTTTTAGAAACTTCTTTTCATTTTCCTCCCCATGCTTTACCAACCATCATTATCCCCTCACATGTACCATTCAATAGTACCCACTCTCTATCAAATGGTGTTAGCTTCTCCATAAAGTGATAAAACCCTCATATCACTATCACCATTTTTTAAAAAAATGATCTGAAAAAATATGACATATATGATAAAACTAGATTAAAAATTATTTCAAGGCCTAATGCATGAAAAAATCACAAAAAACATCAAAATTATGCATGTCCTATGGAGAACAAAAAAATCCAATAGGAATAGGGGGATTCAAATCATTATTCTTCAAGATTTAAAAAAACCCAAATGTAAACCCTAAAGTGGGAGACAAATCCTTTACAGAAGCCACACCATTGTTAGCAGTAGTTTAGTGGCAAGAAAAATAAATAACTAGAATTACAAGTAAACACATTAATTTATAGGAAATAAAGAGAAGAATATATGAGACCCAAATGATATATTTTATATTCATTTAAAATGGTTTGCCTTACACATTTCCTGTATAATTGATTATAATATCTTCCAAATGACTCTTGAATTTCCTCAAATGACTCTTCCTTTCCAAGACTATTTTACTTCCCTTTTGACACCTATTTTATCTTTTTAAATATAAATAATGGAAAATAATATTAGTTAATATTACACTTTAGCTCTACTAACACATGTATGCATATAAAAATATGCATTTTGGTTTTACTAACACTAGTGCTACATTCCAAAGAGCCATGGATATGGAATTTAGAGGTTTGATTAATGAGATGATCCTAATATACCAAGACAATATTATTGTTTATTAAAAACATGTTGATACACACTTGGATCACCTTAGGAAAACTTTGGAAAGTTTTAGAGACTTTAGAGTTTCCCTCAATCAAGAAAACCACATTTTCATAATTCATGAATGGAAACTACTAGGACACATTGTTTTGAAATATGGTCTTGAAATAGACCTAGAGAGAATAAGTTTTATATCTATATTAACACTTCTAAGCCATACAAATGGGGTTATAAAGTTTTGTAAGAAATATTAACTTTGTAAAAAGGTTTGTTCCAAAATTTTACTCTATGGCCAAGCCCCTTACTAGGATGCTTAAGATGGGTATCATTTTTAGCTAGACATAACAAGGAAAAGATAGTTTGGAAGACATCAAGTAGCATATTTCTTAGGCTCCTATCCTGGTCAACCCCAACTATGAGAAATGTATAATTATCTATGCTTTTGTATGGGAAGGTAGCATCTCAACTATTCTAACTTAACATAATAAATAAAAGTTGGCACAATCAATATATTTCTTCAATCAATTCTTGAAGGATTATGAAGAAGAGTACATTTTCATGGAGAAGAAATTATATGCTATAATTAAATCTCTCAAAAAGTTCAAGCATGTATTATATAATAATAAAATTCATCTGATGGTTAGTCACTAAAGTGTCAAAGAGTTCCTACTGAGCTAGGAAATAATTGAAAAAAGACCAAGATGGATCACAAAAGTCATGGAATATGACATGAACATCAATGATACAAAGATTTTAAGAGGAAAGGGCTTAAGTGAATAGCTAGTTTCTGATATTAAGATTGTTAAGGTATTATTTGATGTAGTATATACTCAAAATACATCCTAAATAACCACCCCACCTCTATTCAATAGCTATAATGATGACATGGCCATCTTCTTATAGATTGATGAGTACCCATATGATTTATATCAATCCAATATAAGGTATTTTAGACATGAATCCATTCTTTATGTTCTTGTTAATGGAGTATTTTTTATATAATATATTAATGGAGTCATGCTGAGGTGTATTGATCATGGTCAAGTCCCCATGGTTCTTGAGGAATTTCATGATGATCCATTAGGTGGACATTTCTTTGTAATGACCATGGAAATCAAAATAATGAGAGGGGGATATTATTGGCTTGACATATCCAAAGATGACCATCAATGGGTAAGGAACTGTGAGAAGTGTGCTTACTCTATAGGTAAACAAAGATTTACATATTTCCTTCTCAAACCAATCTAAGATAACCAATAATTTTATCAATGGGGATTGGATTTCATTGGCTTAATCAATCCATCATTGAGTTCAGGTCATAAATGGGTCCTTAAAATAACTAACTATTTTACTAGATGGACTAAAGTAGTTGCACTAAAATATGTCATGGAGGAATTTGTCATAAAATTCATGTATAGAATTGTCATAATATTTGGTATTCCTTACACCATTATCTCAGACAATGACAAAGCTTTTATGGACACTCAAGTGAGTGAATAGGTTATAAATCACAATGTATACTTGATTACTTCTAATTATTACCTGCAAGGTAATCGATTGATTGAGTTTACCAACAAAAATATCATAAGGAATATCAAAAGGATAATGGAATACAACTAAAGGACATGACACATAGAGTTGAAATCAACACTATAGTCTAATAGGATAACTCTAAAGAAATCAATAGGTAATTATCCATTCATGTTGTTATATGAAAAGGAAGATAAATTTTTGTTGTCAATTGAGTTACCATATCTATAAATCAATCATCAGTTGGAATTGATTCGCAATGATGAATTGATAGTATGATTGATAGAAATCATGGAATTAGAAGAATTCAAGAACCAATCAATGAAATTTTTTAAAGCAAATTAGGCTCAAACAAAGAGAGCCTTTGACAAAAAAAATCTAACAAGAGCTTTAATGAAGGAGACATGGTTCTCAAATGGGATGTTGAAAGAGTTAAACCATGCAAGCACACCAAGTTTGATGCAATATGGAGTGGTTTATATATTATGACTTGATGCATAGGAGAGAATACATTATAGATGTCCAAGCTAAATAGATTAGAACTACCTATCCCAATCAATGGGATATACCTCAAATCTTGATTTGAGTATTGGAATTCATTTCTAAAATATTGTATATATTAGGGTTAATTATTTTTCCTAATAAGTGATTTTGCATAGGTTAACTCATAAGGAATTTTTATTTTCTTAGTTTATTCTATTTTACCTATATTGATCTTGTTTAGGCAAATCCCAATTTTGTTTTAGATTAAGGTAAAAGCAGGTTTTTAAGGGTCCCCAAAACCCTAGTACAAGGAAAGAAAGAAAGAGCATCCAAAACCACAGGCAAAGCCTCAAAACTACAACAAGGAAGAAGCAAAAATAGGTTTTTAATGGACCTGAAACCACCAGAAGGACTACCAGTCAAAACCCAGATTTAACAGAGATCTGGCTACACCAAAGGCATAGGATTACAAAAAGAAAACAAAGAATAGGACCAGTTTCATAACCAACAAGAGGAACCAGATTATTCATCCAGTTCCAATATCATTTTCATAGTTTCTTTTCCTTTCATAACAGTATCCTGGGTAGTGGTTGCCGCCAGCATGGCTCCTTTTTGTGTAACCTTCTTTCTTGAACTTTGTCTCATCCTTTTGCTAGGTCCCTCCAAGGCTTTGGTCTCCTCATTGGCTCTTTTTCCAATATTAACAACAGTAGCACAAATATTGGACGTAACTTCCTCCATTTTCGTTTTGTTGTCCTTAATGAGTTCCCAGAGGTTATTCTCATAGGCTTTGAGCTTGACTGGGATCTCTCTTATCTGATTTTCCATATTGTTTTTCTCTAGTTAAAAGTGTGTTAAGCTTAAAATGACTCCATGCCCAATGAACCAGAAAAGCTACTAGAAATAAGTTGATTAGAAAGTAATCACCCTATAGAGGTCACCAAAAATGTTGATATTTTTGTCCCAAAAATATTAAAATATTTATTACCCTAAGCCAAAACCATATTTTTTTTGTAAAAAGGCCTTAAAGTGACCCAAGACACTTTTTTCCCAAAGCCTAATGGAACCCTGCTCACCATTTGCAAACGTGAAAATTGCATTAAGACCTGTACTTATTACTTTACTCATAGCTGGTAGAAACCAAATATTGGATTGCAATTTTTAACTTACAAACTTGAAAATTGTTTCCCAAACTCCACTTCTTACATAACTCATGACCATCTAAAACTGAAACCTCACTCACAATTTGTAACTTACAAAGTTGTAAATTGTAAGCAAAACTTTGTGTTCCACCAAACACCTTCCTCATAGAAACTAGAGATTCAAACATAATTTATGAATTTTAAACTTATAAGTTACATCTGAACCTATACTTCTCACACAACTCATGACCATCAAAATTATAACCCCACTCACAATTCGTAAGTTGTAAATGGAGCTCTATTTCCTCCAAACACCTTCCCCATAGAAACCAGAACCCCACTCATAATTTTCAACTTGAAAAGTTTTAAATTGCAAATAGAGCTCTGCATTCTTCCAAATTCCTTCCTAATGAAAACTAGAGATTTAAACACAATTTTTAATTTGAAAACTTGAAAATCACTTTCTAACCTCTGATTACCATGCATCACTCCTACCAAAAACTAGAACTATGATTGAAATTTACAACTTACAAAGTTAAAAATTGTAACTTGAGTCTTGCTTCTCACTGACTACCCTTCTTATAGAAAATATAACCTCGATTGCAATTTTTAACTTAAAAAGTTGAAAATTATGCCTTGAGTTCCATTTTCATATTTATAATGAACCCAACTACCCAACAAAAAGTGGAGGTCAAAGTGAAAATTGAGAATTTAGAAAGTTTCAAAATTGCTCCAAGACTTGAATTTTTGAACCTCTCACCAACTACCAATCTAAGTGAATTTAATGTAGATGTTATATTAATCTAATTAGGGTTATTGAAAATTCATTGTTTATTCTATGATTTGAGAAATTTGAGATTTGTGTAAGAACCATGACCCTCCTAGTGATCAAGCTATGATGCCACACACTCAACCACAAAACCTCAAGCCACGATGCCATTGATACCCCTACATAGTATTACTATTTTCTTCCTATGTTTTTAGCTATGATTTTCCTTTATCAAGCTAAAATAGATTGATTTCACATTTTTTCCCAGTGAATTGAATATTTTAGGGTATTTTATTTGCTTAGCATCGGTTTAGGTTTTTAGTTTATTTAACTTGGTGTCATCTCAAAATTATCTAGTTACTCAAGTTATTATTAATTCATTCCTTATATTTTCTTGCATTATAAAACAGAGGGTTTGATATAAAACTAGTATAATATTCCCTTAAATATTCCTCACGCAGTCCTTATGGACTTATCACCTACAAAAGCAAATTAAAAACTCATATATTTTCCACTTACATTTGAATAGCCATAACTCCATGGATAATCCTTGTGTATTTTTCAACTCCAAATTCCATCAAGGATCTTACTTATAATTTCAAGCCTAAAACCCATTGGAGTTTTCATCAAACCTTTCAAGTGTTTATTAAAATTACAATCCCCATTAGATATTTTCCTTGTAAAAGTAACTCCAAAGTTTTTTAAAGATTTTACCAGTGTTTTTCAACCCCAAAGCCAACCAACTCTATAGTTGGTTTTCCCATAGCAAATTTCTTAGAATCTATGTCTAGAAAAGAGATGAAATTCAAATCGAAGGGACCTAGCATCCCACTCAACTTGGAATACAACACTAATGATACCAAAAACATAGAACTAAGTGATTTTTGGATAATGGTGAATGTTTAATTAAAAAATGATTAGGTTTAGATTATTTATGACTATGGATTATGCCAGGTAATAGCCTTCTCCTTATCAGTGCAGAGCCCTTAGCTTGTTCTCACATTAGTGAAGCAATATAATGTGAAGAAGAAAGAAGTATCAAATGATAATGGGGAAATGATTTTTAACTTGGACCCTAAATTTATAGACTCAATTTTTTATCCCAAAATATGAGATTTGTCTAGATATAACTTAAATCATCAAAGAAGTTTTATCAAGAAAATAACATTAGATGTCTAAGGTTAATCATTAATCAATGGCTAAAATTCCATAGGCTTACCTCTAAAAGATTGACCAAAAAATTGGTAAGGATAAACTTTAAGGTTGAAGAGGGTGATTTAATCATACTCTACATAGAGTCACTAGGAACCTTAATGCTAATAACATTCAATATTGGATGTACCAATACATATGGTTAATCCACTAGAATAAGTAGTAAATATATTACACACAACTGATTAGTGAATCCATCCATAAAAAAATGATGGAATTCTAGAATACAGGGAAGTTATATATGAATTCATATATAGTCTACATATTATCAAAGGGGGGAGCCTTTCTAGGGTTGAACACAGTGCATGACCAAGTAAACAAGGTCTTCAATTGTTACCCTAACTTCATCCATGAGGTAATTACACAACATTTTAAGAGGTTAAATGATGCATTCATATACTTCATCAATGCCATGTTTGATAAAGAGATATAAAAGAAGAGATTCTCTAATGTTACTACTTTAGATATCAAAAACTAGGGATCCTATTTCATTCAATTCACAACATACTCATACATCAGAGTAGGAGGATTTAGTGGTTGTCCTTGCACCCTCCCAAGGTATGTAAATGACAAATGGGATTTAATGTAACTTGTAATATAGCTCATAGAGACTCACAAGTTATTATAAAAAAAACACAAGGTAAGAATCCATTTCCCCATTATTATAAGGAGGTATACTTTCCCTTCCCTATCCAAATCCAAGTGTGTCAATGCTGAGATGACTCAAATGACCTTAAGAGATCTTGATGCAAGGCATTTATGTGATGTGAATGGTAGTGTTACCATTATATTGGGGGTTAAAACATATTACCATATTACCTATTATGAATACTAATGGGAGGACCTACATGATAAAGAAGTGAGACTTAAATATTATCCCAAGATAACCCTAGAGTAGATCAAAACTTACAACATGGCACTAGTCCTCAAGGAATTGGTAGATGCTAAATCTTCATTAGATAGGGTCTATTATGATAATAATATATTTTCTCAATCCCTTCCATTAGTTAATTTGTCCATCCATACGTCCTCATTAATGAATAGGACTAAAAATGTAATAAACATGACAATCAACTAGATTAGGAGTAAAACGGTCAAGGTGACAAAATAAAATTTGAGAATTAATGATAAATTGAAATAAATCAAAGAGAATGGAGTGCCACCATCACTATAAGGTTCCATTAGTGGAACTCAAATATAACATGTAGATAGGCCAGTGGTATCTCATAAGATAAATCAAAAGCAAAAGGCTAAGAGAGGATAATCTAATAGCCAAGGAGTGGCAATAGATCAACCCATAGTAATTTTAGGTGAAGACATAGCTACCTATAAATCATAAATAGTTTATCCTCCTATCTCTATTATATTTTCACCTCCTATCTTAGTCATTCCATCATCTACAACACATATTTATCTTATCTCCACTCCACCATCACCTTAAGCAATTATCCCCTCCATTTCCACCAGCTCACCTATGCTAATAACTCTATTACCAATAGTTCAATCAACTCAAATGGCCACTCATCATTCACTTCCACTCTCCTCTTCCTTAATTACTTACATCTCATACCTAATCACCATAAGCACCCTATTAATCACTAATAATACACAATAGTATATAGTTTCCAAATCAGACATATTGACTATAATCTCATTAGCCATCCCAACCACTAAGATATCTACTACTTAATTTTCATCTCTTGTCACCTTCCCCATTTCATCAAACCTTAGTGTCACCACAAATTTGATTGATCAATTCATGGCTCTATATTACACACTCCCACATGTTCCTCTTTTTCAACTCACTATTCCTACCCCTCTACTGCTAACACTTTCATCTCCCACACCCCTAGTAGGCACATCCATTTCCACTGCACTCATTTGCATAATAATCCTAACTCTTTTAAATGAGGTAGATATAAATCAAATAATTGATAAAAATGTGGACATTCAACCCAAAAATAAGGAAGAGGTTGTTAAAATATTAGCTAAATAGTCAGTAGCCATATCAGTCAAAGATACAACACTCATCACCATAACCAATAGTGTAGTAACTCTAGTAGTAGATTCATAGTTGGTAGTGCTAGGATAATAGGATGCCACTCCAAGTTAGCTAGTGTAATCAATGGAGAATAAATAGAAATAAATGGTGACTTGAGCACATTGTATTTTGGCCTTACATAGGTATGAAATAGATCAAAGGTAACTCCTAGGACCATATGTAGAACACTATATAATTCAACAGAGGATAAGTATGTAAAAATTATAGCTCCCCACTAGAAAAAAAAAGGATATTTAGTGGTGTGGGATTACTAATTATCAAAATTTCACCTTGGTCATCTTACAAGAGAGGTATTAAAACATGATGTTCAATCAAGCATTAACTCTCTTTTCAAGAAAATGGATAGTAACAAGGTCATAAAATATGAATTGAATAATAAGGTAAAACAATTGATGATTGAATTGAAGAAGTTCATTGAGCCCATTACCCAACCAACATAATCTATTACTTAGATCTATAATAGAGAAACACTTGATGTAGTAAAAAATCTTGGTAGCATGGGAAGGGCTATAAAGGACTATGCAGAGGAACTCATTTCAAAGGGAAATAGAGTCATTAAATTAGTAATTAACTAATACAAAACTCTAAAGGATGGATAGGTAACCTTGAAGGATCAAATAAGTAAATATCAGGAAGAGATAGAAAGGTTAAACCTATTATATACAAAAATGTAAGATATGGACTTGATTAAAACTGATACCCTCATTTTAGAAAAGATATTGAAAAATGATGCAGAGCATAAGGAGTTAGATAGAGAATTTAATTTTAGAATAATAATATTTACAAAGAGTATAAATAAAGCTAAGGTTACACATGACAAGGTCACAAATATGATATTTGACATTAAATATTTTCTTAATAAATTGTCATGTGAAGCAACAAATCATCAAGACCAGATCATTTCAATAGAGGAAGTTCAATACAAGTTTAAAAGAGTGGTTGAGAGAGAGAGAGAGAGAGAGAGAGAGAGAGAGAGAGAGAGAGAGAGAGAGAGAGAGAGAGAGTCAGCATGAGACACAACATTCATCTTGAGCTCCATCCACCATTTTATCAATTACCATAATACATTGGATTAAATGGGGAAAGACACTAAAGTATATAGGGTTTCCCAAAGGGAAGACTCTAACACAATTTTAGAATGTAAAATAAGCAACCTATATTCATTTGGTCTTAATAGAGATCATATCCTAGAGATATTCAAGATTTTTTATGCTTATATTAAGAAGACACATGCAAACAAGGAAAAAAGTATTTAGAGTTTATGGTTATACATGAATTATTTCAATCAAATACATTTTATATATTGTATTTATTTGTTATAAAAAATATTATAAAATTACATGTTATAAACAACAATTAATTTTTTGACAGGTCTTTTTGAGATAGATCCACTTGTAATTTTTGAGTTCATTTTTGATAGGTTGAAAATTTGTGAAAATAAAACTTGTAAATTACACTATCCTTTTTGACAAGATTGAGTTATTTAACTTTAAAAATCTCATGTTGTAAATTAAATTTCTAATTTTGTCAAAATTGGATGAATTAAAAAGTTGTAAAATTCCCAATTGAAAAATACAAGTTAGGTTTTGTAAAAAGTAACCTATGATATCTAAAATATATCTATTATTCTAAGTTTGAGTTCATTTTTGGTGCCTCATTACATGGAAATGATACAACACCTCAACTAAATATCATGAAGGTGTTGTATTAAGATTCAACAAGTTCTCCCATACGTCCAAAATTTTTTGACTGCCTTGTAGTTGCATGTTACTTTTTCCAGTTGTTTACATTGCCAAGGATACCATTCCAACTAAATATTATGTCCCTTTGTATGAGGTTTTTATATTGTATTTGATCTTTAACTAGGTTTATAATTTTTGTTAACTATCTCTCTTCCAAGAGAGTATTTTATATTAAAATGGTTAATATAGTGTATCCCATTTATCTTTTTTATATTAGAGAAAATATTCTAAATTTGAACAATTTATCTACATGTAACCTAGAGAATGAGAATAGATTGAAGATTTTTCTTTCTTGTCTTTGTTATCTTTATGTATGAAAGGCTATCTATCAAATTTTTGGATGCTTTTATTCTTTTTTTAGTCACAAATTTTCATCTATGGTATCGTTTTTCCATTTTGAGAGATTTTTAAATAAAAAATTAAAGAATCTTGTTCCTTATATGAAAAATACCCAATATTACCTTTGGTTTCACATTTGCATGAGTATATGCTCCAATAAATTTCAATATATTTATTGTTCTATTGTTTTCATTCAATTTAAGAATTAAAATACACTATAAATATTTGGTACAATCCCCATTTCCTATTTTATAAAATCATTTTAAAAACTCTTTTCTTCACAATTAAACCCTAGTTTAGAAGCAAGATCACTAAGAAGCAAAATTTACACATGAGTTGGTAGTTTATCAATTGCACCAAATTTAGTGAAAGGAATATATCCTTCTCTAGAGGTTCACCTAAATTCTCAAATTTCATAAATCTTTGAGGTAATATAGTTGTATCATTATACTTATGAACAACACATTATAACACAAATACAGGTGCACAATCTATGTGATATTAGTAGTCACTTATCTTTCTCATTATCTATCCAATAATACCTATAATGAACTATATATCAAAATATTTTCCATGATTATCTATGGTGATAAATTAGTTTTATGATTTAGGACAAGCCTTTAAAAACCCACCTCAATGATTTTCATCTGCTCATTCTCTTTTGTACCTATAATTTACCTCAAAACCTACAAGAAACCTAGTGTTAAGCTTATCTATATAGGAGATAATATGGAATGTATGAATGGTGAGTAGATTGGGAGAGTTTTATATAGGTTAAAATCATTTTCATGACCATTTTTCCATATTTTAATGCATATCCTTTCATATTTTATCCATCAGCTCTTAAACAAGTGTTTTAGGAGGTTTTGCTTGTTGATAATGGTTAATAAAAACTAAATGCTCATCCTCCAAACAATTTCCACTCATACCAAGTTAATAACCCTTTTAAATATTATTATATCCTTAATTCACCATTTATTTAATCTGTATAGATATGAATATTTGAAAATGGTCTCTTGATCTTTCTCTTGCATTCTAGGTACCCATAATAGGAATTTAAGCCAAAATGAATGTTATCTATAATTCCATGTAAAAAAATGGTTCAATTAAATCCTTAGATCTCCCATTAATTTATTATAATGGTTTAATAAATTCATGTGGTCATATAGATGATTTTATGAACTTTTAGGGCTTAGGCCTAGTTTTAGTTGTAATAGGCTTAGATTGTACTTTTGTGCATATGACCACCATTGAGTGTTTCCAAAGGTTGTAGGTGTTTCTCTATCTCTTTCCCCATATATTTAAAATATATACATCATTTAACAATAATTTATGACACTTCCATTCATCTATCTCTCATTCACATGCCAAACCTCCAATTATCTAACTACTGGAGTGCCCTCGATCTTAGACAAAATAGAGGTCATCTCCCTTACTTTTTTTGCCAAAATTAGACTATGAAAGTATATATTAGGTATTGTTATACTTATATACAAATTTTCATATCTATATAAAACCTATATACCTCTCAACATTACAAATTCTTAAGACTTTCTTTCAAGTCTATGTATTATTTGCAAGATATAGAAACCTCAGACTAAGTGGCAAGTTAAAACTACTCTTTATTCTACTCATTTTATCTAAGAGTCATATAATATTTAAATTAACACTATGATATTTATTTGAATCATGTTAAATCCATAATACACATCTTATTACCTCCAAAATTGCACCTTTCACTAGCCTAAACTAGTCTGTAATTAGACTGTCATTGTTTCATTAAGGAATAAAAAGGATTCTTGTAGGTGGTGATAGATATTTGAACACTATACCTTATAACCTTGATATATCTTGAGTAAATTAAGGTAAATACGCACTTAGAAGTATTAATATCTACTTAGAGTTAATTATCTTACCCTTCTACCATCATTGCACTATAGGTCACTGTAATTATGTTATTTTTAGTCAACTTAACACAGTGTTTACTGAGTGTTTTAGGTCAAAACATGTTTGAGTTAGATACTACTCAAATACTATTATCTCTTGATCAAGTAACAACTTTATTTTATTAATAAATTAACCTTAGTCTTGGGATATAATAAGGAAGACATTTATACTAACATAGACCTCAAATTATTTGTCATAAAATGGCATTGAGTATGGGAAAACCCCTCACTTGGAGAAGTTAAGGTAAAAATTCTAAATTGCAACCTTTCAAATGAGGAGTAAGGACTTAGGCATGTATATAATTTAATGGATTTAACATCATCAAAATGATACTCCATATACTCCTAAACCTTATTTAATTTATCCATTTAATTCAAACACCTCCCATTCAACACTACTTTGTCTCTTTTGGATTGACTATATACCACAATTAGATATTATCTATAGGTGTCATCATATTTAGGAGTATGTGTTAAGTATTGGTTCTCATAAAAAATTATAGATTTTTTGGATAGATAATACCTATTATTTTCACTTTATAATCCTCTCAAAATCTTAAACCCTTCATGTATCATCAACATGACTAAACAAGGTTTAGTTCCACTTGATTGTGGGTGACAGTCATAAGGAGATCTGATTGTGTGCAATTCTGATTGTATTCTCCACCAATGCGACTCTTTGAGACTATAAATTCAAAAAAAATTGATCATAATTATATTGGGGGTTTTAAATAACATATCACTTTTTATTTTAAACCATTTATAGGAGGGTGAAAATCTTCTACTTATGAAACATTATCTACAAGTTTAAATGGAGTCTTTTAATAACAAAATGAGATAGTCCTGCTAATATAATCACATTAACATATGATAAATGAGTTTAATATAATATTAAAAGTAATAAAATTTACTTAAATTCTACATATAACAATTTATTTTCTTAGACCAATGTCATCAGATAGGAAAATCGAAGCCATTAGGAATGTGCAGGTTGTCTAGAGTCACCAACACTCTTAGTAATGGTTCATGAAACACATACCACCAAAATTGTAACTATGATAATAAATTTTGAGTAAATAGATACTAATTTCACCCACAAAGTTACTAACTTGAATTCTTCTCCTATTTTTTGTACCAAGTGGAAACCACTTGACTTCTTTGACTTGTCCAAGAGAGTAATGAGAAAGATGGGCCAGCTTTTTAGAATTTGGGACCTATAAAAGATACTTGAGCATGGAAGTGAGATATGGAGATCTAAATAGACACTTTTTTAATTCTTCCCATGTACCATAGCTATTTTATAGGTTTTAATGTACCTAAAACTACCTAATCTTCTTAGATGGATGTTGAACATGTAATTTTTCAATCTCACAATAGTTTCTCTTATTATTATTGACATGTGGGATGTTGGATATATTTTTAAACACTTTTATTCTTATTAAAACCATAAAATATCATAAAATTTTCTTAAAAGGACATAAAATAACACTATGAACAAGTAACAAATATGATCAATGCTTAAAACATATTAAGTGACCTCATTAATGACTATAGTGGAAATTTTACAACCTAGGAGACCCTATGACAAATTTTAACTATATAAGGGGTTTACATAGTTTTATGTATGGTAAAATTAGTCAACATTTTGGTGATTTATTATGGGTAGAAATCTTTCTATGCTAAAGACTAGTAGCCTTCTCCTATCCATTAGGCTATAGAGTCAATTGTACATTATATTTGACACTAAAATGCCTTTAAATATATTATGAACAAGACTAAACATAAAATAGGAAAAAAAAAAACAATACAAGACATAAAATAAAACACACTTTTGTTCCCGAGAACACTTAAGGAAAACACACACAATAGTTAAGCAAAATAACTTATGCACAAACTAATCTAGATAGAAATCTTCCTCCTAAATCAAAGGGGAAGCTTGAAATATTTATTGCTTCATGAAGTAATGGAATTCATCAATCATGTTTCCATTTAAATTTTGTAATTTATGTCTCCAATTATTTCATGATGTTTTCCAATCTCCTTGGCATGATCTTCAATGTAATCAAGGAAGCTGCAAATAGATCACATATGAAGGCAAATTCCTCTTTCGAGTCCCTAATTATAATTTGAATAGGTTTTTTAACGGAATTTGCATCATTATATTCCAAACATATACATCATTCAAACTCTTTTTAATTTTTTCATATCCAATGGCATGAATTAATATTAATATTGTGATTCATTTGTAGGAATGGATCTAATAGGAACAACCTCTTGCTTCTTGGGAAATTGAGTCCAATAAAGCTTTTATTTTCCCTTCAAGAGTGGGAAATAATCTTCCAATTAATTGAAGAGATGATAGGCCATTTTTATGACCTCAAACATATGATCGTGGAGTGTATTTGATTCTTGGATTTACATACTTAAGGGATTGCTTCTTCCTTAGATGTTCACTTGATTTCCAAAGTTGCCTTCTTCATTCTTGACTAGATTATAGCTTCCTTAAAGAGGAGAGTAAATTATTATTAGAAATATAAAAATGAATTCATAATCTCCTTGGTCCTTGAGAACTTTATCAACTTTAAAGTTGGATACAAATTCAACCCATTTGGATGGCATAAGATCTTATTTTGGGAGGACACCATCAAGAGGCAAGGTAGCTTCAAGAGTGTCTTCTAACTAGCCATAAAGAGGTATAGGACTTTGAAGGGAATAAAATTAACTACAAACCTCATATAAACTTTAAAAAAAAATCATCTTATTCCATAATATGATAAATATCTTCTTCTTATTTTGTATTTTTAGGTTCAAGATCTTGCTTATACATATGAACTTCAACTAACTTAGCAAATGTGGAGTCCTTCTCAAGTAGCTCCTCTTTCATGTCTTGACTAAATTATTTTTGGATAGATGAAAAATGACCTTTAACATACTTTTATTCACTTAATAATATTTAATTAAACTTGTATTCACCAAGGGGAGTCCCTATGCTCATCATAGATGCTCATGTCATCTTCTTGGTCAACTACAACTTGAGTTTTCTACTCTTTACTAATCTCCCATATGATATTTTATAATTTAAGAAGGGATGAAGTGGGAGGGTTATGGATAGGCTCAGTTTTTGGATATGTATTATTAGGTGTGATGTAAGGCTCATAAATAGGCTTGGGAATGGAAAATGCTTGAATGAACTCATGGGGAGATGACAAGTTAGATTATTCAATCGAAAAGACACATTATTCAACAAGAGTTCCACTTTTATCATAACATTATTGAGTCTCTTCAACAAGTGAAAGATAATATTTAATATCTTAGTTTTCCCACCTTTATAATGTATCTACCCACTATTTTAGTGAATTTAAACTTATATTTTAGAAAGGAAGAAGAAAAAATTAAATACATGTATGGTTGAAAAACATGTTTGATTGTGCACATGTTGAATTAGATGATTATGAAGAACTCTTATTTGGCTTGGAAAGATGACTTGAAAATAAGATAAAACTAAATCAAATGGCTGGTTAGATAGATAGATGAGTGGATTACCTAGTGTTAGCTTGATCCTAGAAGCAAGAGCTTCCTTGGGGATTATCAATCCACACATTTTAAATAATTAAATTTATAAAATAGAATAAAATTACTTGTATCAATAATCAAAAGGTACGAAACATAAACACAATAAATTATTGATAAATAAATAGACTGTAAATGACTAATATAGTGAAAAATAAGTCAATATTAGTGTTAAATGGCTCAGGTCTACTTCAAAACATTAGTCAAAGGTCTATGAATATGTAGGGACATAAAGAACTAGATTTGGCTAAGGGTAAGTAGGTGGAAATAACTTGATAAAATTTCCTACCATAGTGATCATTAGTGGTTTATGTGACTATCTATGATTAAGGTGATTGTAAGTGCTTAGGGTGATCATCAATAGTTAGATAGACCATCAATAGTTGAGACAACCATCAATGGTTACTATGTGTAGGTCTAGGTTGGTAAATGGTTAGATTGATGGGATCACAAATTTGGATTATGGGATATGGGGTGGTGTTAGGATGAGTATGAAAAACGAATACTTATATTAAAAAAGGTTGATTAGGTGGGTATTTGAGGTTGTTAACTCATTGGTGGAGTCTAACATGATTTTGACATAGTAACATTACTTAGCACTTTGATGGAGCTACAATGACAAGTTATATCTCTAACATGATGGTTGGATTGCTAGATTATTAATGACAATTGAATTGCAATAAAATAAATATAAATACCTAAGCTATTGATAATAATTTTATATTATTTTACCTCCTTTCTTATCTTTTCTTATAGGTAAGGCAAGATATTTACAATAAGATGTTAATCGGGCTTTCTAATTTTAACTCATGCATGCAATGGATCACACATAGATTTAAATAAGATATTTTAGAAAATCAAGGTAGGTGGTTTGCATGTTGGTTATTGAGAAGGTACATCTTGACCATTGATAGTTAGCGTGATCATCAATGGTCATATTGATGGTTAGTAGTTGAGGGTGAAGGGTCAAAATGGGTAAAAGGTTGGTTAAGCTAGTTTAGTTAAACTAACTACAAGTTAGGCTCGATCAGGGGTCAAAGGGTTAGATTGGTTTTGAGTCCTAAGGTGGTCCAAGGGTGTTTTGACACTAAAAATCATGGTGTGAACATTTCTAGTGTCTATATTTTCCCCCTTTTTATTATGTGGCTTTGAATCAACAAGCTATAAAATATAAACTGATTGCTAGTCAAATGTCCAATTGCCTTGAGAATGGGAGGAGGTGTTCCCCATCAAACTAGGAGTTGATGAGGTAAAATATAATTAGTTGTAGGTTTTATAAGGTGTATGAAATTGATGATGAAGGTATATTCCATGAATGTGGGTGGTATGTTGGGCACTAAAGTGAAAACAAACACATAAAGTGCAATAAAAGGTGTGATAGCCAAGACCATGAATAGACTAGGTTACCATGGTTGGTAAATATAATGGTTAGTGCTAGAATAACAAGTGATAAGTGTAATATGTGACTTTTTTTAGGTGTGATAGCTAGGTACACTTCCAAGTCTCCTAAGAGGTGCCTATGTTTTGATGGGTATCTAAGGTAAGAAGTATTCCTAGTGAAAACCCAAATAGGTAAAGTGTCATGGGTATTTGAGGTAGGAAGTGATCTTGAGAAGACACAAGTGGATCAAGTAAGCATGAGGTGGTGCAAGCTAAAAATTAAGTCAATATGGCAATTTTATTACTATGGTCAAAGGACTAAGAAAAATTCATCACAAAATCCATACTAGTTGGGTCAAAATGAACCATGGTGAGGTGAATAGGTGGTCGAGGTGGGTAGAAAAGGTAGTCTCCATTGGTGGGTGAATGATTTGGTTCTATATATATAAAAAGGTCTAATTAGGTGAAATAAAAAAGGGGTGAACATCTTGACTATTGATGGTCTAGGTGCTCAAGGGTGATCATCGACAGTCACCATGACCATCGATGATTAGGGTGCAAACCCTAAAAGCCTACAGGTCAAAAGTGAAAATAGAATTAGTTTTAACTCATTGTAACTTTTGGACTTTTGAAGCTCTAGTCAATTATTTCTTTTTAGTGAAAATGAGTGATAATAGTTATTTCTTGTTAGTGGGTGAGAGTTTCTAGAGGTGGATTGAGGGGACCTAGGGGGCTAGTGAGGATGTAAGCAACATGCAAATGTGGGTGAGGATGGGTAGGTCTATAGATGAAAATGTGGTGGTAGTATGGAATGAGGTAGGGGATGTCCTTAATTTAATTAGTTATCTTGAGTTTTTGCAATTTAAATGGGGTTAGAGGATAGTATTGAATGTTTATGCCCTAGTTAGGGTTTTAGGGAATTTGGGTAAATTTACAAGTGAAAGGGGAAATTTCTTAGGTGGGTAGGGGAGTTAGGGTGGGTAGGTACTTTAGGGTAGTAAGGTAAGAATATTTGGCTATTTTAGGGTTGTTTTATGGTAGGGGAGTTAGGGTGGGTAGGTACTTTAGGGTAGTAAGGTAAGAATATTTGGTTGTTTTAGGGTTGTTTTATGGTAGGGTAAGGTTTGGGTGTTCTACTTGTGGAATACCCATAGTGACAATTGGAATTTGGGCTTAACTACTAATGGTCAACATCCTAAGAAAAGAGGGTGTCTGGCTATCAATGGTAACCATGATTGTTGGTAGTTGACTAGTCAAAAAAGTGTTTTTGGAAAGTATTTGAAGTGTTAAGATAATTTTAAATGTTGTTTACTAGGTATAGGCTAGGTTTCTTAGTTTAGAGGTAAATTTGGTGGGCATTGGGTAGATGGGTAGAGAAATAGGTCAGTTGCCTAAAGAGTAAGGTAGGGTAAGATAGGTGTTTGTAGGTGATAATGGTGTATGTTACTAAGTTATGTTTCTAAATGAATTATTTTAGGGTAGAGAGCTGATACAAATTCATGATTGAGTACCATTCATCTTTATAGAGGTCCACGAAGGGATGACCCTAACTAACTAGGCCCACATGGGAGAGGTTGGGTTGGGGGTGATGAGATATTGGGTAGTGTCTTTAGGTGGGAATACATGTGCTATAGGTGTATAGGTACTAAGAGCCAGTGTTACACCAAGAGATAGTGGTACACCAGAGACAAATAATATTGTACAACTTATTACCTAGTTAATACTAGATTCTTGAGTCTGATTAACATTAATTGTCGACCTAGGGTACATAGGCTTTTCAAGGATGTTAGCACTATATATGCATTATTTATCCATAGATTATCTTGCTTATTAGTTGTAGTAAAATTAACTTATACTAAATTCACCAGATAGTTATACTATGAAATTATTATAATAGAAATATAGAAATATTTCACACTTATGAATCACACTTGCATCACACTTTATATAATCAAACTAATAATGGAATCAACTTACACAACACACTTAAACTAAAGAGGGTTAGGATCTTCATTGCAACTCCTTCTGAGGGCCTTCCTCTTTTAAAACTATGTTATAATCCTTCTCTGAGAGACTTAAAAAATCTTCTTATAAAATTAACCTTCTCATTACTCAAATCTATAGAAATTAAAGATTGCTACAAAGGATTAGAATATTTAGAATACAATTACTTCTACAATTCTACTACTATATTATTATCTCCTCAATCTAATCTATGTTCTACCATTAAATACATAAGGTTATTTATTATCTCCAACTACGAACACTAAACTTGAAAAGGTATAAATACTTTGGTAACTACCCCAGTTAACCTTTAAGTGGTTAGTAATTAAAGTTAATTTTTTTAGGCCTAACTAGGTTAAGAACAATATATACTATTTTTCTATTTACTTTTTTTGTCTCTTTTCCATTATCCTTGTCTTACTTATCTTTGGAAGAACATCTAAGATTATTTGCATGTGAGGAGTCCATACAAAAACTATGGAGGATCCTCTTCAATCATCCACTTGGTTCCTAAGATACTTGGATGTGTCCTTAAGAGCTAATCACATCTTATCACAGTAATAATTATGTTATACGTAGTGGCTATGATTTCTTGTAGGTAAAATCATGTAGTTGTTACAAACAACCTACAAGTAGAAACTAGTAGTTGTTATGGGCAACCTATAGGTGGAAGCCAATAGTTACTATGGGCACCCTCTAAGTGGAAGCCATTAGTTTCTATAGGAAACCTATAGGTGGAAGCCCCTTTGTTTTCAAGATTCTTTATAAGTGTTTTGCCCAAACAAGATTACTACAGTCTTATGTTACCTTTAAAATGTTTGTTAAATAAGGTTACACAATTATAATCTAATCAAATAAAAATAATCATTAATTCATAACATAACATGTATATATCAATACACACATAAAATCATAAATTCATTCATTAATTTTCATGATTTATGGATGGTTATGGGTATTTATATAGAAAAAGATATAAACTAGGTGATGAGGCCAGAATATGCTCATTAAATGTATAATAAATGACCTCATCTTACTCTCTTTTTCTATTAAGTTTGACTGCATTTTGTGACTTTTATTTTGATCAGATATGAGTTAGGATGTAATTGTCCATCTTTTTTTGATTGTAATTCTAACATTTAAAAAGCTTTATAATTCTTAACAAGTGATTTGGAAAATTCAAGTTTTGTAATAAAATAGGTCATCATCAGGTTGAAGAACAAATATGAAATGGATTGCATGTTTTTGTAAGAATTGGAATCAATACAGCTTAGTTCCATAACCCTACCATGCTATTACAAGTTCTGTCACATTTTTGGACTTAGTTCTAGAACTCTATATTTAGTTCTAAAATTATCTAAATTAGTTCTAGTACTCTTGCAGATAAGCTCTAGAACTTTCATGATTAGAGATGGAACTGATAAGGATCTATTCCAAATGGTTGGTGATCTATCAAATCAATGATATTATTAATTAGGAGTAGACTTCTAATTTCAATACTTGCAGATCCAAGACATTTATCACATAGCTGGACATCTAGCCACCTTTTAATTCAGCATCTATTCTAGGCATGATTTAGTTCCATTGTATCCATGAAATAGTTACAGCCATCAATGCACCACAAGAAGAAGAATATATATAAAGACCTAGGAATTCAAGAGTAGGAATAATTGAACAATAGAGGGAAAAGAATAGATTAATACATTTTTGTAATATAGAACATTTTATCAGTACAATAGCCATTTCTATTTTGAGAGAAAATTAAGTTGTTCAATCATGTTTCTAGGTAGAGCAAGGGCCCACTCCTCCAAGAACCAGGATCTTCATTTTTGGTTGGTATTTATATTTTATTCTCAAAAGCAAATAGGTAGCTTTGTTAAAATTATAAATGCTTCCAACTCCTTAAATTTAAGAGTCATTATAGATTTTCCCCTATAGGTGTTCTAGATTAAATTCTTATTTCTTTACAATCATTTTCCAATCATTCTAAATAGTGTGTTTATTTCTAGCAATCTATTTCATTCTACAAAAGTGTGTTTATTTCCAGCAATCTATTTCATTCTGCAAAAGTGTGTTTATTTCCAGTAATCTATTTCATTCTACAAAAGTGTGTTTACTTCCAGCAAATTCATTTTTGCAAAGTGTGTTTACTTCTAATATATATTCATAGTTTGATTCCAATAAGGTTTTAACCAAATAAGTCCTTAAGACATTAAAAATCCCCCAAAATAAAAAAAATACAACTACCTACAATCCATTACTAAATAACTAAGATTCTTCTTATTGCATATAGATTTAGACACATCCCTAGTTAAATATGACATCAACACAAAGTTGATTAAATGAAGGGAATAATGACACCCATCATTTTTGGTGCCGTTGCTAGGGATCCACTAGTTAGAATTTTCTAATTAGGTGTCAACAAGAGCAACAATCATACATTTAGTAATTAAAGAAATTTTCCCTAAAAATATATCACAAAATTTATGAGTAAACCACGAGACTCCAAGGGTATATTTCTCCCCAAAATATCTAAACAAGAATTTCCATCATCCTCTAGATTAAATAAGGAAGTTGAGCAAGAATTGGAGGCACCATTATCTCCTACAAGACAAGAATCAAAATTGCCATCTTTAGAATTTTTGGATCAATCACAAAAAGCAAGTAGAACTTTAGGGAGGAGGATTACTTGTCAAGATCCATTGAAGGAAAGTTTTTATTCTCAATTGAGTAGTCAACCTCCTATTCTTGACTTTTCACCATCCCAAAAGTAGACCATATACAACATTGACTGGGAGAAGGGACTAGAAAATACTAGAGAGATGGCATGAGAAGCTAGAAGAGAACCTAAGCAAACATTTACCTATCCCATTTAGATAGAGGATGATTAAACCACTATTAAGAAAATTTCACTTGCACACTTGCCCACATTTAGGGGAATGTCATTTGAGGATCCTGACCTATTTCTATTTGAGTTTAAAGTATTATGTCAGACTTATGATTACAAGACAGATAATCAAAAACTCAAGTTGTTTCCATCTACCCTAAAGGATGTAGCAATGAGGTGGTTTATGGGATTAACATATAATTCTATTACTAATTGGGAACAAATGGAAACTTTCTTCATAGACAAATATCAATATTATTATAGAGGAAGAAATTGAAAGGAAGAATAATTCAAAATCAAACAGGAAGAAGATGAAAATATGGACGATTATTTGGATAGATTCCTCTTTATGAGTAAAAGATGTGGATTTGTACTTCAAGAAGATTTAAGTAAAACTATTTTTCTCAAAGTAATAGATGACGAATCTATGGAAACCCTTAATTTAATTAGTGGGGGAAACATTGCTCAATTAAGAATGGACAAAATCATAGAAATTTGTAGAAACTATTCAAGGATAAGGGGTGGACTTAAAAAGGGAAAAATGGTTAAAATTTTGAATCTAGATATGAACAAACTAATGGATGAATTTGAAAACTTTAAAATAGACATATTAGTTCAATTAACCTCCACCATGTATGGATTGCAAGCTAAAGCAAATGCCCAAATTGAACCATTAGCCATGTATTGTCCTAGATGCAGGAAGAAGCATGTAATAAGGGAAGTCCTTTGGATAAAATAGAAGTATGTCTTGTCTATGAATCTAAAGAACATGATACTCACACTTATTATCTTCTTCCACTCATAAAAAGTTAGCTCAAACAAACTAGTACATCATCCGCCATAGAGAATTAAATTTTGTTCAGAGACAACCCAACCAAGGATAGTTTATGCCAAGACCAGCTTTTAATCCTTGGATGATGCCATGGGTAGCTAAAATAGTACCACAAAGTTAGGGATAGTCACCTTAGGCCCCTTAACTAACATGACATCCTTAAGATTGGGCAAGTTAATCTTGGTATACTCAGGGACATCAACAACCTTGGGCTGGTCAAGGAAATCTTTATGCTTGGCCACAACCTAGATGGGGCCCTATTAATTATGTACAAGGGAAAACATATCCAAATTAGAACCAAGATGCCATAATGGGATCTCTAGTACAAATTATACAAGCTAAAAATATAGTCTAAACACAAATGCTAGCACAATCAGTAGTAAACCCAAGAAACAAATGAATAACTCCTGTATACGAAACAAAACTAGAAAAATTAGTTGATCTAAATGCAATGGATTGTAAAAACATTCAAACTAGATATGGAAAAATAGTTAGCAGTCCACCTATTATAATCATTGAGATGACAGAAGAAGCTAAAACCCCTAATCTGGCTGCACCTAAGGAAGATGAAAAATAAAAAGATAAGGAACTAAAAAGAAATTCTACTAAGATTCCATTTATAGAAAGATTTAAAGAAGCCATAAAAATTAAGGAATCTGAATTGGTGCAGGAACTAAGAAGATTGAATATTGAAATACCATTGTTACAAGTAATTAAGGATATTCTAGAGTTGAAAAAGTTAATCAAATTGTTGTGTTTTAAAAAACTTAGAAGAAAGAAGCAGTACCCTAGGACTATTCAAGGAGATGGGAAACTTATTGATTTATTAGCAGGAAAGCTCCTACTTCCCAAATATGGAGATCTTGGAAGCCCTATTATTTATTTCTCTATAGGAAATAAAGATATACATAACATTTTGATTGATTTGGGATCATCTATCAATGTAATGATAGTGGACACTTTGAAAATATTGCCATTAATAGGCATATAACCTACTAACACCATATTGCAAATGGTAGATCAATATGTAGCAAAACTAGGAGTTATTGAAGATGTGGCAGTAATGGTAGAATCATGGTAATATCTAGTCAACTTCCTTATATTGTAGCCAAAAGGTAAAACACATGGTTATCCCATTATTTTGGGGAGACCATGGTTATCTATAGTTACTACCTTAATTGATTGCAGGTTAGGTGATATGACTATTTCAAATGGTAAGAATTCTAAGAAAATTTCATTATATCCCTTTACACGACCTTTTATTGATAATCAAGAGAAACTATGGGTTGATAATCCTAATATTAATGAGCAAAATTTGTCTTCTTTGGCTATGATAACATTATAAGATCATGTCTGAGAAATAGAAGATATGGTTAATCCTTCATTGAATGAACATCAATTGTCATTTGAGCAATTAGGATTAATTCTGAAACCTACATAATCTATTCCAAAACCATCATAGTTAGTTCTAGAACCACACTAACAGTAATTCCTTGCAAATGAAGATAATTTCACTCTAGAGGAAAAAGATTTCTCTTGGTGAAAGGAAGGATCGTAGCCTCAGCTTTACAAATATCAAGAGATGATGAATAATTTTTGGAAAATAGAAGTAACGAGGAGTTCGACCTACAACAAGATAAGTATCATAACTCTTCTTGCTATCCTTTATCCAACATTCTATCTCAATGAAATTTTGGAGGTGTTGCTACATATCATATGTTGTTACCACATGCCTATCCACTAAACACCTTAATGGAACCCTTTCAACAAATCAGTTCATCATATATTGGAACCAAACATGTTGAGATTCAACCAAGAAATTTTTTTAATATTAATAGCTGGTTAAAGAATGATGAAGAAGCCAAACTGTTTGATTTTCTAAAGAATCATACTAAATATTTTACTTGGGACTATAGAGACATGAAGGGAATTCACCCAAGTTTATACACCCATCACATTTATATTGAAAACATTAGACCAGTTAGACAACCTCAAAGAAGGATTAATCTAGCCTTAAGGGATATAGTCAAACAAGAAATTGAAAAACTATTACAAGTAGGTTTTATCTACCCTATCTTAGATATCCAGTGGGTGTCTTCTCTTGTAATTATCCCTAAAAATAATGGAAAATGGAAAATTTGTGTTGATTATAGGGACTGAACAAAGCCACCCTAAGAGATTATTTTCCCTTACCATTCATAGATCAAGTGTTAGACAACCTTTCAGGTAAATAGTACTTTTCCTTTTTGGATGGATTTAGTGGATACAATGAAATCAAGGTTACTACTGAGGATCAGGACAAAACTACATTTACTTATCCATGGGGTACCTTTTCTTACAGGGTATTTCCATTTGGACAATGTAATGCTCCATCAAATTTTCAAAGAGTTGTATTATCAATTTTTGTAGACCTAATAAATGACTGTGTAGAGGTATACATGGATGAATTTACTATGCATGGAGATACATTTGATGATGTCTTGAAAAATTTGGATAGAGTATTAACAAGATGTGAATAACATCACTTGTCTCTTAGTCATGAGAAATGTTTGATGATGGTTGATGAAGGGATCATATTAGAACACCATATTTCAAAAAGAGGAATTCAGGTTGACCAAAATAAAAGCAAGATTATTTTAGACTTGCCTATTCCTCAAACCCCCACAGATATCAAGTCATTTTTAGGGCATGGTGGATACTATAGACACTTTATCATGGATTTTAGTAAAATTGTTGCCCCTATGTTTAAGTTACTTACCAAGGACTGTGAATTTCTTTGGGATGAAAAGTGTCAGCATAATTTTGAAGAAATTAAAGAGAAATTAGTAATTGCCCAAATATTGAAAGGACCTAATTGGGTGAAACCCTTTCACATCCAAACTGATGCCTCAAATAGCTCAATTGGTGTAGTTTTGGGAAAAAAGATGAAAAAGGAAGAATGTATGCTATTTAATATCTTAGTAAAAATATTACTCCCACTGAAAGAAATTACACTAACACTGAAAAAGAATTTCTAGTTGTGATCTATGTAATCAATAAATTTAGACATTACATTACATGGTATAAAATATTTGTACATACAGATCACTCAACATTTAAATATTTAATGAACAAACTAGTGGTTGGAGGTAGAATAATTAGATGGTTATTAATTCTACAAGAATTTGATATTACCATTGTGGACAATCAAGGTAAATCTAATGTGGTAGCTGATTTCTTGTCAAGACTGACCACTACAGGGGAGCAGGATCCAGTCAAGGACAACTTTATAAATAAACAATTATTTATTATTTTAGCTAATACACCATTTTTTACTAACATGGAAAATTATCTTGTAATAGGGAAGTTTCCTCCTTCTTTCAGTAATAAATAAATAAATAAGTTAATCAAAACCAGTGCATAGTTCAAATGGTTAAATGGAATGCTATTTAAATGTGGTCCTAATTTGGTTTTATGCAGGTGTGTAAGAGAAGATGAAATATTTGACATCCTTTGGGCATGTCATGATGAACCAAGTGGATGACACTATTTAGTGAAAAGATTAGCTCACAATATACTTGGCACAAGTTACTATTGGCCATCTCTGTACAAAGATATGAAGAGATATATCAGGTAGTGTGATCCTTGTCAAAGGATGGGACAATGAACTATTACCAATGAAATGACTCTGTAGCCACAAGTAGTGATTGAACCATTTGAGAGATGGGGATTGGATTTTGTTAGACCCTTTAATCCTCCTTCATAGGGAAAAGAGCACATTCTTGTGTTTGTTGAGTATGTAACAAAGTGGGTAGAAGTGTAATCTTTATTAAATGTCAGTGAAGAAGCAGTTACTAATTTCCTTTGGCACATAATTATGGAAAAGTTTAGAGTACCAAGAAGCTTGATTTTAGACTAGGGACCACAATTTATGTCTAATATATTCTAGGATTTCACAATGTATTATTAGATCAATCATAGAAAGTCATCTGCCTATCACCCACAATAAAATGGACAAGTTGAAGTAACAAATAGAGAATTGGAAAACATCCTCACTAAAATAGTTAAAGCAAAAAGAAGAGATTGGGTAAAAAGACTACCTAAATCTATCTGGGCTTACAATACAACTTAGAAAACCAGAACAGGGTTTTCACCATATGATTTAGTCTATGATAAAAAGCCCTTGTTTCCTATTGAGTTTGAACTATAGACATTGAGGACAACAGCTAAGGTGGGAATTGAATTGGATGTAGCTCAAAAGGAGTGAATCCTTTAACTTAATGAATTGGATGAATTAAGAATGGAAGCACTTCACCAAATAGAGATAATCCAAGATCAAAGGAAGAAATGGCATGATTCACATATCAAGGAAAGGCAATTTAAAGTAGGAGACTGGGCATTGTTGTTTGATTGTAAGTACCAACAATTTAAAGGAAAATTAAGAACTAGATGGTTGGGACCTTATCAGATTGAGCAAATATTTGACAATGGTTCTATCTAGTTACTTCCCATTGATGTTAGTAGAAGAATACTCTTGGTCAATGGACATAGGCTAAAACTTTATAGGAAGCCTCCTACTAAGGATGAATTCTTGAAGCAAATTGAAGCAAACAAAGAATTTGATCATATGAGAGAACCGAGTTCTTCCAAAATGATCAAATAATCAGATGAAAAGATCCAAAATAAAGGGAAGAGGATGAAAACTAGTAAATGGAATTCTCTTACCAAAAATTAAAAAAACTCTCAAAGATCAATTAAAAACTAGCGATGGTGGTTGATCTTTTCAAATAAATGGCTAATTCAAAATAAAAACATCTTTGGAATTTTAATTATTTTCTAGCCATTTTTTTTACCTATTAGGAATGATGAGTCATCATGATGGAGGGATTATATCATTAAGGATGGTAATTATGTTTTTAACTTGTTAAAAGTTAGATTGAAAGTTTTCATGTGTGCTCAGACTTGATTTAAAAAGATTAGTATGATGAGTCATCTATTATACATCATGATTAAATGTGTGAAATCATGAGAAGGATATTGATGATGTAATAAGTTGGTGGATAGTTATAAAGAATAATAATTATTATTGAATCAATAAATTAAAAACTAGATACAAAAAAACTTCAAAAGAGATACAATGAATTAAATCTATCAATTTCACAACTGAGTATAGTAGTTCCATATCTAAATTCGCTAGTTTCGTAGCTGAGTATAGTAGTTCTGCAATTGAATTCACCAGTTTAGCAACCATATTCATTAGTTCCACTGATAAGAGAAGAAATATTTAGTTAACCTATGTAAAAATAAGTTAGAACTAGAGGATGATACCCAGCTCCTTGTAAATGAAGAAGTAGCAACTATCTTTCAATAGGCAGTATGGTTGGAGTTTTTGAGGAAATTTCCCAAATATAATGATGAATTGGTAAGAGAATTTTTTATCAATTTAGAGAAAACAAGGGCAAAGATTAAGAATATTTTCATTCCTTTTTCTTTGAATGTAATAAGTGAGATATCTAGAATACCAATTGTACATGTCCCAAACCCTGTCAAAGGGACATTAAAAGACCTAGTTGAAACCCTACTGAAAGAAGAAGTTAAACCCCAATATATTTACAACATAAAGAAAATCATCAAAGGATTCAAAAGGGCCAGCTTGTCCAAACCCTTTGATAGAGTACCATTTTAGATAGTTAAGTATTTAATCTATGATGGACAATTTGGGTCAGTAGGAAAAGAAGTCTTGAAAATCCTCATACACCTTAGATATGGAGCTGAAAAACAAGAATATATAGTAAACCTTCTAGGGTTTATTTTTGATTCCATACATATAATGGCCTAGAGGTATTCTTGGGGTGTAGGAATAATTAGACATCATGGGTTAGTGCATTTAGTATGCCAGCACCATTTCCTTTCAAATAAAAATGGGGAAGAAATGTAGGAAAATTTTCTTGGCAAATTTGGGCAGAACCCTGGTATTTCTAGAAGAGAAATAACAACTCCTCCTACCCCTTCAATTCATTTGGAAACTAATACCACTACTGAGGAAAAAAAAGAACTAGGGGAAGAGGAAATACCAATAAGAAGAAGACCTAGAAGAAGAGCTAAAATTGTAGACCTTACTATGCCTTCTCAAGAAATTCCTTCTTTTGTAGAAGCTACAAAAGAACTAATTCCTGTCTCTGATAGTGATGGTTCACCTAGGCCTAAGCAAAAGGAGAAAATTAGAAGAATCTCTAAGAAGAGATCCATGTATGCACATTTTTAGGCTCCTCAAGGATGGAGACATCATAAAAGGTCTAAATAAATTCTAGAGGAGATGAAAGAACAAGAAAGGCAGGAAACTAAAGCTGTTGATATTTTGGACAGCATGGCCATGAATCCTCCTGGACCAAGCCAAATAGAAAAAAAAAGATGAAATATTTGAGGAGCAAGTTTTCCAAGAAATGGGTGAGACAGTTGTTGACCTTTTTTTTTCCCATAAGCCAAAAAAATTGGTCCCCTTCTTCCCTTGCTATTCGAAGCCAGTCAATTTTGGGTTGCACAAGTTCAATTCCATGGTTCATCACTTGGTTCAACTCAATTGGTTCAACACTTCACATGGTTCAACACTTTGGCTTGGTTCATTGGCCTTGGTTCAATTGGCTTAGTTCGATCAATCGGCTCATTGGCAAGTTCATTAGTGCACAGTGTTAAACCATTAAATTAGTTTAACACACTAGTTCAACACATTAGTTCAATGTTAGGTTTAACCTCTAAGTTTCAAGTGGCTTCAAGTTTAGCATTTATTTCAAGGACTTGGCTCAGTGTACAGCATTGAATCATTGAATTGGTTCAACAAGTGGTTTAAAGCAAAAGGTTCAAAGTGAATGGTTCAACCATCTTGGTTCAATTAGCTCAGCACATAGTGTTGAACTGTTGAACCATTTGAACCATTAAACCAATTTTGGTTTAATAGGTTGGTTCAATGACAAGGTTCAATGAAGCACACTAAAGACCAAAGGCAAGTGCCCTTGCAGAGGGTAGTCTGGGGTTCAGAAACCCTTGTAGAGGGAAAAAACTTCAAAGGGGCCACAAAAAGGGCGGTTTAAACTTTCAAATTTTTGTTAAGTCAAAGTCCCAAATTCCTTCAAACTTTTTATTTGATGGAATTCCTTCAGACAAAAGGCTGAAAGGAATTCAGGGGAAGCTCAATTCAAAAAAGGCCACCAGCACAGGGAAAAGACAAAGCAGCCAATTCCCATAAACTTTTTGTCCATGGGGAAAAGCCCAAAGCACAAAAGCCTGCAGAAAAGACCCGATGACATTTTGCCAAGGATGGTGACATCTTGAAAGTTGTCAAATTTAAGGAGATGAACTAGCCATTGGGTGACAGCTGCGTGAACATCAAATTTAACACAATGAAATAGCCATTTGCTTTTGAATTAAAAGAGTGCCAACCATGGAAAGAGCCCAAAGAATGTAGTGACTTGCTGGAAAATCACCCCCAAGGATTGAAAGATTAGGAAGAAGACAAGGGGTAGAAAAGACAAAGCGTCTAAGTGGCAAAGGGAAGGTGAGTTATTGCCAGATGAGCAACACAGCCTATTTTCTCTAATAGGCATTAATGAGGGGACAAACTATAGTCTATTTGTAGAAAAGAGGCATGGCCATGTTCTTACATTAATTCTTGAATGCCAAAGTCAATTTTGGTGATTATACAACATGGTTCTAGCAGGCATCTTCTAGAAGAATGACATCAGTAACATTGGCTTCCTCTTCCCAAGGTTCAGAACACACATGGGCCACTTGCAAAAAAGAGCACCAAAAAATATTTCCCAGGAAGTGCCAAGTTCTCTTCCTTTTTTTATATATTGTAAATTTCTCATTTGAGAAAGGATCGACTCTCAGCCTTAAGGCAAAACTCTACCAAAAAATCTCTTGGGCTTATAAGGCAGAGCTCTGCCAGAATTTTACCTTGAATCAGAACATAGCATTTTTACCTCCATTCTAAGTTTTGAATCTTTAGTATGTGTCTATGCCTTGATTGTGTGTTAAGTCATTTTTCTTAATGCTTTTGTAGAATGATTTTAGCATGTCTAGTGCATTTTTGAGTTTCCTTTTACAGGTCTATGAGAAGTGTCCTTAGAGGAGTATAGGTGAAGTGGATAGGCTACTACAGTGTGTCTCAGAATGTCTCTAGTAGTTATTTCCTCCCTATATCTCCATGGACCCCTAACCCTCTGATGCAAAAGGTTTTCTCATGTCAGATGAAGTGTATGGGAGCTAGTTCTTGGTGGAAAGTATATGTTTGGGTGGAGTAGATCACACTTTTCTGGTGTATCACCTTTTCATTTTTTAGGCTTAGGTTCTATTTTTAGCATCTCTCTCTCCCTTTTCATCCCCCCCCTTTTTTCATTTTCTTTGTTAGCAGTAGGAGAAACTAGGGCCTAAAAGATACATCAGAGGGAGATAGCCCTTATCTAGAGACTCTCCCCTCCAGCTTCACCAGTCCCACAGGTGAGAGGGGAGTTTTCATTATTACGTGAGGAAGACAGGAGCTCAGCCTCCTGACAAGGGTCCAATCTTCTACATCAATAGTTTTTGGCACGCCTTGTGGGACCAACTAAGAGAAGTTGTGTCCAAAGAGTTAAAGAATGTTTGGTGTGTTCTTCAACTAGCCAGCCTTTGGAGGATTTTATATCAACACCAATGGTGACTCTGAGTTGAATTAGTTGGTTAAGTAGCCTGGTGCCATCAAAAATCATATATTTGTATGTATAATTCCTTTACACAAAATCATGGACTTTGTATTCCTTCATATAACTTTGATCAGACTCAAAATTTTCATGCAATCACCTCAAGCAACCCTCCTAGTTGCCCTGCAATGATAAGGGAAGTGGCCCTAGAGTTTGAGAGGTAGACAATGGAGATTGATAGACTGGAGGAGCAATATGGATATCAACAGGAGCTGATGTATAAAGAGGGTGTTTGTTTAGGCAAGCTCAGGCCTTGCAATCCATGGAGAAGGAGGTAGCAAAATGGAGAAATCCATTTATTCAAGGCAGCTAGCCTGGTGTGCCCCCTCCTATTCTAAAGAAAGCCCCCTCTTGTGCACCAAATCCTTTCTATCAAATATCACTTGCTCACTCCAGCTCATCTAATGCATCTGCTCTCAATCCCATGCAATTAGCTTTCTAGCATCAAAGGGCATCAAAGCAACCCCCCATGGAGATCAATCTTCTCAATTCCTTATATTGTGAATCTTCCATTAGGGGGAATACCACGAGCCAACACGTCCCTCTTCTATAGACTCTTCTGGTGCATCAACAGTCTCTTCCTAGCATTCCTCAACCTCCCCAAGTCCTTCAACATGATGTGTAGATTTCGAGTTGGAGGAAGGAATGCCAAGAACCAGCCCAGAGCCTTGAAGAGGATGATGTTGGTGACCTCCAAAAAAGACTCTTTGAAGACAACCAAGCCAAACAAATTGAAGATTTAGAGGCTAGGATGAGACTGCTTCATCAAAGAGAGTTTGAAGTTCCAGACCTTATGGAGGAGCCCTAGAACATTGGAGAAAATAGAGTTTCTACCTATTCACAAGAGCAAAATTCCAATTCTGAGGTCCTAAACTAGGAGAAAATAGTAGAATCATGGGGTAGGAAGGAGGAGAAGCAAGGTTTTTCTCAAAACCTTAAAGAAAATGAGGTTGTCCCTACTCATGATGATGTTGGTGACTTCCAGGAAAGGATCTTCCAAGAGGATATGGCCAGAAGAATTGTAGAGTTGGAGTCTAAAGAGAGATTCCTTAGCTAATGTGTGATGGATGGTTCAGACCCAATGGCACATTATATGTCTGAACACACCCCACCTACACATTTCCAAGAGAGGTATCAGGCCACACCTGATATTGATGAAGTGTTAGACAAGTGGAAGGAGGAGAATCATTTGATTCTAGCTCAAGGATTGCCTCCTCTTCCACATGGTTTTCCCACTTCACCCCTTCTCAAGGAGGAACCTATATTTTAGGAGGTGAGTGAGGAGCAGAAGATCCAAGCTATAGTTTCCCAAGGGGCTATCATGAGCAATAACAAAGGTAGAATCATCATGAAGGCTCCTTTTGAAGACCTCATTAGCAATAAAGAAGACACATGGCATGCATATATGCATATATTCTAGCAATACAAGGAGGAACATAAGCATGGTGAGTTCTCTCCCCCTTTGTTTGATGAACTTACTTATTGCTTCGATGAGGAGGATGAATAAACTAGGGAGCCTGAGTTGGAGGAGGATCAGGGGGATACCTTTAAACATTTAGAGACCTTGATCATTAAGGAGGAAAAGGAGAGGTCTATCTTCCTAGAGGAAAGCCTTGGAGAAGAGAGCTTTGAATAGAGAGGTGATATTTTGTGGGATGAGAAATCAATTTTTGATTCTAATTCAGACATCAAAATTGTCACCCTTCTTCAAGAAGGCCAAGAGGAAGCAGAGGATGAGTCTGACATAGTCTTCAACAAAATAAAAGGAAATGGGTTGGACCATGATGCACTACAAGGGAGCAATACATATCAAAAGGCTTATGGTGATGAGCCAACAACCACTAATTTCTTGGTGAAGAGCAACAGTATGAGGGACCAACATTCAACAAGCTTCCAAGGACAAGTAGAGTACATATATGTCAGAAGCATGTTTGAATTTGATCCACTCAGATACAAGTTAATCCAGGTGATAGACAAGAGGAGCAAGTCACCAAATCTACTTTTCATTTAGCTACTTGCCTAGCACCATAAGTCTTCTTGCTAGGGAGGGGACTTAAGAAGTTTTCCATTTGATCTAGGAGGAAAGCAAGTACACCTAGTTAGTTATACATAGTAGTTTGTTTTCAGTTATTTTTTCCTGCTTTCCCTAAGTGCAATTTGCACAGGTATTTTTTTTTAGCCTTGTGTGTGTTTTCCTTTGTGTGTGGGGTAAAAATTTTCATGTGTGATTCTTGGATCTTTGGGGTTGTTGTTAACCTTTCTTCAAAGTTGCATTCTAACTATGTGCCCAATGGACTACAAGGAAACTAGTCTTTAAGCATAGCAGGCATGCTTCCCTTGGGAGTCACCAATTTGTTGACCATTTTTTCCCAATAGGCCAAAAAAGTTGGTCCCCTTCTTCCCCTGCTATTCAAAGCCAGTCAATTTTGGGTTGCACAAGTTTAATGCCATGTTTCATCACTTGGTTCAACTCAATTGGTTCAACACTTCACTTGGTTTAACACTTCAACTTGGTTCATCGGCCTTGGTTCAATCAGCTTAGTTCGATCAATCGGCTCATTGGAAAGTTCATTAGCACACAACTTTGAACCATTGAACTAGTTCAACACGTTGGTTTAACATGTTGGTTCAATCATTCAGTTCAATGCTAGGTTCAATGTCTAAGTTTCAAGTGGCTTTAGGTTTAGTTTTTAGTTCAAGGACTTGGATCGGTGCACAATGTTAAACCATTAAACTAGTTCAATGAGTGGTTCAAAGCAAATGGTTCAAAGTGAATGGTTCAACCATCTTGGTTCAATCAGCTTAGTGTGCAGTGTTGAACTATTGAACTGTTTAAACCATTGAACCAATTTTGGTTCAACAGGTTGGTTTAATGACAAGGTTCAATGAAGCACCCTAAATACTAAAGGAAAGTGCCCTTATGGAGGGCAGTCCAGGGTTCAAGAACCCTTGTACAGGGCAAACACTTCAAAGGGGCCATAAAAAGGGTGGTTTAAACTTTTAGAATTTTGTTAAGTCAAAGTCCTAAATTCCTTCAAACTTTTTTGTCTAATGGAATTCCTTCAGACAAAAGGCCTGAAGGAATTCAGGGGAAGCTTAGTTCAAAAAAGGCCGCCAGCATAGGGAAAAGACAAAGCAGCTAATTCCCACAAACTTTTTATCTACGGGGAAAAGCCCAAAGCATAAAAGCCTATAGAAAAGATTCGATGTCATTTTTCCAAGGATGGTAACATCCTGAAAGCTGTCAAATTTAAGGAGATGAACTAGCCATTGGGTGACGGCCGCATGAACGTCAAATTTAACACAATGAAATAGATGTTTGCTTTTGAATTAAAAGAGAACCAACCATGGAAAGAGCACAAGGAATGTAGTGACCCACCAAAAGATCACCCCTGAGGACTGAAAGAGTAGGAAGAAGACAAGGAGTAGAAAATACAAAGCATCCAAGTGGCAAAGTGAAGGTGAGTTATTCCTAGATGAGTATCATAGCCTATTTTCTCTAGTTGGCATTAATGAGGGGACAAATTATAGTCTATTTGCAGAAAAGAGGTGTGACCATGTTCTTACATTAATGCCTGAATGCCAAAGTCAATTTTGGTGATTGTACAGCATGGTTCCAGTAGGTCTCTTCTAGAAGAATGACATTAGTAACAGTGGCTTTCTCTTCCCAAGGTTCAGAATGCACATGGGCCACTTGCAAAAAAGAGCACCAAAAAATCTTTCCCAGTAAGTGCCAAGTTCTCTTCTTCTTTCTATATATTGTAAATTTCTCATTTGAGAAAGGGTTGACTCTCAACCTTAAGGCAAAATTTTGCCAAAAAATCTCTTGGGCTTGTAAGGCAGAGCTCTACCAGAATTTTACCTTGAATTAAAACATAGCATGTTTACCTCCATTCTAAGTTTTGAATCTTTAGTATGTGTCTATGCCTTGATTCTATGTTAAGTCATTTTTATTAATGCTTTTGTAGAATGATTTTAGCATGTTTGGTGCATTTTTTAGTTTCCTTTTACAGGTCTATCAAAAGTGTCCTTAGAGGAGTATAGGTGAAGTGGATAGGCTACTGTAGTGTGTCTCAGAATGCCTCTAGTAGTTATTTCCTCCCTATATCTCCATAGACTCCTGACCCACTGATGCAGAAGGTTTTCTCATGTAAAATGAAGTGTATGGGAGCTAGTTCTCGATGGAAAGTGTATGTTCAAGCAGAGTAGATCACACTTTTTTGGTGTATCACCTTTTCATTTTTTAGGCTTAGGTTCTGTTTTCAGCATCTCTCTCTCCCTTTTCATCCCCCCCCACCTTTTTTTCATTTTCTTTGTTAGTGGTAGGAGAAACTAGGGCCTAAAAGATACATCAGAGGGAACTAGCCCTTATCTAGAGACTCTCCCCTCTAGCTTCATCAGTCCCACAGGCGAGAGGGGAGTTTCCATTGTTGTGTGAGGAAGGCAGGAGCTTGGCCTCCTGCCAAGGGTGTAATATTTTGTGTCAACAACAACAACACCATCAAATGTAGAAGATGAATAAGCATCTCAAAAAAGGAAAGGGAAATCCCCTCTGGTGGAAGAATAATGGTTAACTCCCCATGAAACTTTAGAAAAAAAACAAAATTAATAGGTTAAATAGGCTCTATTTTTGTCTAGAGTAGAGCTCATTATCAAGTAAAAGGATGAGGAATTGAATTTCCTCAAACTCAAATTAAAATAGAGAGAAATGCTCTTTAAAAAATTAACAAACTAGTCCATAGCCAAGATTGAGGAATTAGTAGAGATTAAAAGGCAACTGATGGAGAATAAGGAAAAATGTACAATTTCTAGGAGACAAATCGCTATGTCAATAGTCTCTACATAGACTGAATTGACTTATCTACCACTCAACCAGTTATGGGATGATACATGCAGAGAACTTAGTGTAATCAAGACATTCAATAAGAACTTGAAAATGAAAATGGAGGAAGAAAAGAAAGCAAGGAAGGAATGGGAAGAAAAATTTTACGAGGAAAAAGATAAATATAAATATCTTGTGAAAATACAAATAGTTTGCATGATGAGTGAGAAACTGCTTGCATGCAAAAGACCTTCTCCTGCATATAGTATGTTTTTAGAGGAATAATTCATTCACTGGAAATTAGTAAGGATAACATGTGGCCTTCCACATGAAATAAAATATGAAGCTAATTTCTCAACAGCCTACTCCTCAGCCAATGTAGAACAAAAAAATCTTCTCTATGAATTTTACCTCTACAATTTCTTGTTGGAAAAAACTTTAGGTTTTATGATCAATTTGTATGTATGGGAAATATAGCTTAATGCATTTGTCTTTGTTCTTCAAAATTATATTGTATGGAAAGAGAGGGAGTTAGAACATCTGTTAAAGGCTGGTTCATTTAGTCTCTATATGAGAATTCATTATGGCAACCCATTCACCTTTGCTACACATTTCCAATCCCATGCATTTAATGACAAGTTCAAGGAACCTTATCTTTTCAATTTACAAAAAAGCAGTAATGCCTTCACCTCTTATGAAAAGGCAAATTTTTATAATAACTATGATGCATGTTTGAAAAGATGAGAATTTCTCCCAGTGGCATTGAAAAGAATGGAAGTAATATCCCCTTTAAATTTGATCTGGAGTCTAGAAAGGGAAAAAACTTTATCCACAATAATTCCTTATATCAATGAAAATCCCCTATGCATATGGATACAAATGCAGACAAGGCCACCTCTACTTCTCACCCCCATATCTCCTTGACAAAATAGAGGACCTCAAGATCCCACTCAATTTGAGGAATTGAAAAGAAAAGTAGAAGTAGGATTAGGGTATAATACCTCTAAATCAAAGCATTGGGATATTCATTTCTAGCCATTTGATCTGAGCAACCAAATGGAATGCAAAATATACAATCCCAAAATTGAAGAGTAAAGTTTGTAAAGGGACCTACAAACAAGTAAGTATGGGGGAAATGATGAGGCCATAATATGCTTGTTAAATGTATAATAAACTAACTCATCTTACTCTCTCTTTTGTTTAAGTTTGATTAAATTTTGTGACTTTTATTTTGATCTAATATGAGTCAGAATGTAATTGTGCATCTTTTGTTGATTGTGATTCTAACATTTAAAAAGCTCTATAATTCTTAACAAGTGATTTGTAAAATTCAAGTTTTGTAATAAAATAGGTCATCATTAGGTTGAAGAACAAATATGAAGTGGATTACATGTTTATGGAAGCATTAGAATCAATACAGCTTAGTTCCAGAACCTTATCATGCTATTACAAGTTTTGACACTTTTTTAGACTTAGTTTCAGAACTATATATTTAGTTCTAGAATTATCTAAATTAATTCTAGTACTCTTGTAGATAAGCTCCAAAAATTTCATGGTTAGACATGGAACTGATAAGGATCTATTCCAAATGGCCGATGATCTATCAAATCAATGATCCTATTAATCAGAGCAAACTTCCAATTTCCATTCTTGCAAATCCAAGACATTTATCACATAGTTGAACATCCAACCACATCTAAATTCAACATCTATTCTAGGCACGATTTAGTTTCAGCATATCCATGAAACAGTTACAACCATCAATGCACCACAAGAATAAGAATATGTATATAGACCTAGAAATTCAGGAGTAAGAATAATTGAAAAATTGAGGGATAAGGATAGATCAGTACATTTTTGTAATACAAAACATTTTATCAATACAATAGCCATTTCTATTTTGAGATAAAATTAATATGTTCAATCATGTTTTTAGACAGAGCAAGGGCCCACTCCTCCAAGAACCAAGATCTTAATTTTTGGTCATTATTTATATTTTATTCTCAAAATCAAATAGGTAGCTCTATTAAAATTATAAATGCTTCCAACTCCTTAAAGTTAAGAGTCATTGTAGATTTTCACTTGTAGGTGTTCTATATTAAATTCTCATTTCTTTGTAATCATTTTCCAAGCATTCTAAATAGTGTGTTTATTTCCAACAATCTATTTCATTCTGAAAAAGTGTGTTTATATCTAGCAATCTATTTCATTCTACAAAAGTGTGTTTATTTCTAGTAATCTATTTCATTCTACAAAAGTGTGTTTACTTCTAGCAAATTCATTTATTCAAAGTGTGTTTACTTCCATTAGATTTTCATAGTTTGATTCCAATAAGGTTTTAACCAAAGAAGTCCTTAAGACATTAAAAATCCCCCAAAACAAAAAAAAAATACAAATACCCACAATCAAGTACTAAATCGCTAGGATTCTTCTTGTTGCATATAGCTTTAGACACATCCTTGGTTAAATATGACATCAACAGAAAGTTGATTAAATGAAGGGAATAATGACACCAATCACTAGGTATGGATGAGGCTATAAAATAGAGCAATTGGTGGCTTTATCACACTTGCCCTACTTAACCTCTTACTCGACCTCAAGCAAACCTTGGTTGAATTTTGAAACCATTTTTTCTTTTGAAATCTAGGGGCTCAATGCAGCCCATCCCTTCAAAGATATATAAACCTTTAGCATCATCAATATTATTCCATCTATTCTTCTACACCTCTCTGTCAGCTGGGGCATTTCACTCCTAATCAAGACTTGATAACCAAAACATAGGTGGTTGAAATATCAATCCCAACCATTTTATCTTTCTCCTCTTGAAAATATCAATATACATGCATACCCTATGTATAGGCCCCCTAACGTTTTGAGGGGAATAAGGTTCCTTTCTTTTTAAAGCTTCAGAGAGTTCTATCATTTGTGAGAACAAGAAACACAATTTTACTTTCCATCTCCCTCCATGAGACTTAGGAAGTGATTCTAAAACTCTACCTGTTTCCTTATGATTCATGCTTGAGGAGTATCTAAGTTCATAAAGAATATCCATTCATCTATTATAGCTTTTGGATTAGTTGATTCACCCCTAATCATTAGGGTAGCTTATTTTTTTCTTAGTACTCCACCTATTTATTTCTTCATATTTCATTAAGGACATATGAAGTAAATACATTTATTTGGACATCCCCAAGTATATATTTGGATTCCAATTTTTATCATGGGGTAAAACATACTAGTGTATGTAAAACTCTCTCAATTGTAATTGGAAATCAGGGTCAGCATGTCTATAGACTTGAAAGAAAGATTTAAGGTCACAAACCATATAGGATTGATCAGTATAGATCATATCATATTTGAATTTAATCCATTTTTCTTCTAAGTGGATAGAATATACCCTAGTAGGTGATTTTCACTCCATTAACAATTTAGTGGTTTCATGCATTTTAGTAATCTTTTCTTTCAAATAATTGATCTTGGGTTTAGCCTTTTCCTAGATTTCTTTTAAGTCATCTTTCTGCTCTCTTATTTCAACATTTACCTTAAATATTCGTACCAACTCCTTGTGGTAAGTTGCATAATCATTGAATTTTTCTTTAAGAAAATTCAAGAGGTCATTAGTTTCTACTGGCCTAGAAACTGAAAGATCCACATCAATTACTTCCTCTTCTATAGGTATTTTTACAATGGTGAATTGAGGATAAAATATATTATGGAAAGGTACCAAAGCTAGAGCATTATCTTGTACAGAAGATTTTTAGTGTATATTAATGTTATCTGTGGGCAAGGTAGATGAAATTTTTTGTAGGCACTTCAAAGGAAGTTGTTGTAGGTTCCTTCAATAACCTTTCTTTTTTCATAGATGGTTCTATAAATTTTGCTACCCCTAAAAGTGTTTCTAGGCCTCTCTTGCCTTTCAAATATGTTATCTCATTAATCAACCTATATACTTCTTTCATGGATTGCTCCAAGCTTTGGAACTCTTGGTCATGAGGAACTACTTCTTGTTTCACTTCATCCATAGTATTTTTTTCATTCAAGTCTTCTTCTATAGGCTAATCTATCATTCTCAGCTCTTCTTTTATATTCCCAATGTGTTTGAGGAGATCCATTTCATCATCAATAAATCTAGGTGGCTTAAGTGACTTTACTTATTTTTCCTTGGTAGATTCCTCTTTAGTAGACCATTCTATAATCTTGAACCCATCAAAGGTATTTTGAATCCTAGGGTCTTTCTTTTCCATTTCATCCTCACTAATGTCTATGAGTGAGGAGGCTAGGGTTGTCTTTTATTTCTTAATTCTATGATATGTCCTAGGAGGAGGTCTCTTTCTTCTTGATATAGAGGGTTTCTTTTCTTTAGTTTTATTCTTTTTAGGAGGGATGGCTATTAAAACATGTTCTTCATATGCAATAGTTGATGGAAGAACTTATTCTTCCCTTAAATGAACCATGGTGGAAGAATCAATCCTTGGTGAGGATATAGTTGGAATAGTGGGATAAGGAATATTCTACCCAATTTGTGTGGGTAGATTTTCATCCTCTATGTTAGAAGGTGGTAGGACTAGTTTCCTTCTCCTTCTCCCTGCAGTAGTTTTACCTGAACTTTCAGTGGCTACAAGTTATCTAGTAGAACTAGTACCCATAATACCTTATTATGTAATCTATTGGGCCTTCTCTTTAGGATATTCCTCCCCATTATTTCCCTCTTCTTGTTAAAGTTTGCCAGTCTCTAGGGTTAGAAATAATTCCAAACTGAGGTTAGGTCTAATAGTGTTTATTCCATGTTTAGCTATCAACCATATTAGGAAATGATGAGACGGATTTCTCAACCCCCTTATAGTATTATTTTAACATATTTTTAGAATTTTCCATACATTACTTAGAACATTAATGGTCTGAACAAAACTTAAGTGATTCAAAAATTTAAAATAAAAAGTATAAATCAGAGAGTACTTTCCTTCACAGGTCATATATCTGATGATGTATGAGGCTACTTCCCTCTAGACTATGGGTAGGATAAGTATCTCCACACCACCTCTCTTTATTACTAGCCTTTCATCTACCTCATAGAATTCTTATCTAACTTCTTGACCATTGGATTTGTCCTCCCAATTTTATCCTATACTTATCAACCTAGTTTTCTAGCTTACTAGTTCTTTAATGATTAGAAATGTAATGCCATATACAATAACTTCCTCTTCTATAAAGGACACTAAAAATTCCCTAGCAAGTGGGTTCTGAGAAATCCTACAATTTCTCAAAATAAGTGGTCCATCCAACTCTATTAAAGATAGCTTAGTTGGCTAGGTCTCCTTAAAGTTATCTATGATCTGTGAGTTTCTATCTCATAATTGATCCTCCCATTATAGATAGGTTTAGATTTTTTGTAACCCTTTCAATAGATAACTATCAACACACTCAATTTTTTTTTAGAGTTATACTTATAACAAATTAGGCTTTTACAATAATGGCAATTTTTGGTTATAAATTAAAGGTAATGTCATGCTTCAGCTTTGTTTGAATGGGTTATACTCACAAGTGAAAATAATAAAAGTGATTGTTTTCCCTATTGATTTTATGGTGTCATCATGGGAATTTAATATGCATGTATAGACTATCCCAGAGTGCATGGAATTGATTTCCCACAACATTCTACCCTTCCCACCTGAGGTGTCACTTGTCCCCAAGTGACATAGAATGAGTCGGACATAAAGAGAGAGGATGGGATCATGATGAGGGTATGAGTGTGAGTGGAGATAAGACTTAATGAATGACTTGTTATTTAGTAAATATGATTTTCAATATAATACATGTTATATTTTTAAAAATGATTTTTTATGACCAAAAGATATGTCATAACTTTTTAATGGTCTGCCTAGGATTACATAGAGGAAAATTACATGTGAGTGTTTTTGGAATGCAATAATTGTCTTGGTAGTTATAACTTGACTAAAGTGGGCCCCTTAAGTAATCATGAGATCACAATATTTTATCGTTCCATGATGCCTTCAATAACTTTCATGAAATCATGATAACCTATATAGAATTGGAGTAGGGGTCTTGTAGTGGTATGATAGATTATTGCCCTCTTACCACAAGGTGGTCACTAAAAATCTTTATGTTATCCAATTTATGTGTTGTATTAACATGGAAGAGGGTAGATGAGGGTTTTACTACTTTTTGATCTTCCTCTGCATGAGCGTATCGATGGTTTGTCTATGTGTTATCTTACTCCCTATATATTTTGTGCCTAATTAACTTTTCATTTAGCAACCAATAGCATTTTCAAACTTGGGATCTATGCACCAAAAAAATTATAGATCTCACTATTTGATATAGTAAAATTATCTCCATGAAATGACCATAATCTAAAAGTGGTTCATGTGTGTCCCTATAGCCATAAATTATGGTTTACAACACTCCAAATGGAGATTATAAGTGTATGCCTTTGTTTTGGATCTTACCTTGTTATTCAAGGGTATTCCTTAGAAATTTTTTTACTTTTATACTCTAATCCTCCACTCTTCCTCTTACTTGTCTAGTGTCTTCCATGTATTGCTCAAAATCCCATAGCCAAAACCATAGCTTAGATTGTTTAAAGAACTAACTTGAATGCACTAGAGAGGTGTATATAGGTGTTAGGATGTACCTACAACAACTATAGGTAGAGCCCATAACAACTAAAAATTTATGCCTAACTATGGGGAAGGTGCCAATAAAAGCTACAAAATAGCCCATAGCAATTTAAGGAATACATTCATTAGCAAAGGTGCTTGTAGCAATAGTGAGGAAGGTGTTTGTACTAGCTACATAATAGCCCATGGAAACTAGAGGAAGATGAATAGTTTTTCTTAGAATGATTACTTATTTTCCATTTTGGTTTTTACCTCTAAATAGCTAGCAAGATATTTTTTATTTAGGATAATTTTATAGTTTTTGGCAACCAACAGGCTAGTTTTATACCCAAAAACTACCAATAATGCCCAAAAAAGATTTTCATTATTGGGATTTTTTACTTTAACTACTTTATACAATAGAATGTTTATTCTAGGTCCTTACCAAGTTAGCTATGAGGATGACTGGTTAAGGACCATGTGAAGGTCTCATCCTTCATGTTAAAGGAGGGATAAGATGTCTTCCTCTCTTCCTTCATATGTGTGCTGATTGGTTCTCCCTTTGTCTGGTGAGACATCATGCTGATCCAGTACATCATTATATCAATTTTGTAATTACTTCTATATGTGCTTGGTAAACTCTTCCTGAGTGAGTGGAATTTTGTACAACTTTAGTTTATGGTCATTGACCAATAGACATAATATTACTAGATCAATGGTTTGGAGTTGCATTGTTCCATTGTCATAAATATGCTCAATCTCAAATGGACTAAGCCATCGGGTCTAGAGTTTTTGCTTGTGATCCTTATATTTTAAATCAAAAAGAAGGGACCAAAATCCTACATTGAATTACTTGGTCTTAATATACCTATATGCCATCCAATCCATTGTTTTTATACATTTTTTATGTTTTTTAATTCCTATTATCTATATTCATCTAAGGCATTTAGTTGCATAAGCCTTTCTTTATATGATTTATATATATCCATCCCAAGTTCTAGTGTTGTCTATAAGGTCTTGTGTTTAAATTTAATTGGTAAGATATATTTCTTCCCATAGACCAGCTCGTATGGGGTGAAGCCTATAGTGGTCTTCCACATGATTTTATAAGACCAAATAGCTTCAAAAAGTGTAGCCTCCCAATCCTTATAGGACATACTAATAGTCTTGGTTAAAATATTTTCTAACTCCTTGTTGGTGACTTTTACCTATCCATTAGACTATGGATGATTTGGAGTTGATTTCTTATTCCTAATCTCGTATTGTTGGACCAAGGTAGTAATTATACTAGTAGTGAATTGGGGTCCTTGATTAGTGAGCAATTCTTATGGCACACCATATCTTGTGAATATTTATTCATAAAGGAAAGTTATCACCTTCTCATCCCTAGCATGTGTAAGAGCCTTTACTTCCACCCATTTAGTGACATAATCAGTACATATAGGTATGTACTCTTTATTGTTTGATTTTGGATCAAAAGGTCCTACAAAGTCTAGGCCCTATTTTAAAAATAATTCAAGAAACATTTTAGGCTACAAAGGAATCTCATCTAAACATGTGGGTCTCCTCATACACTAACATATGTCATAATGAGTAGTATACATTTTTGTATCTTTATGGAGTGAGGGCTAATAATTTTTTGTATTCAAGATTTTTATTGTTATACATTTGACTTCAAGGTGCCCTCCATAGGGTTCATCATGGTAGGCTTTGAGGATATCTAGAACTTCATCTTCTCTGAAATATCTTATGATGTTGGAGTCACGTCCAATATAGAAAAGGAATCTAGATACCCATGAATACCTACCACTTTTTTGAATCAAAGCTCTTTTTTTCTTAGGGAGGAAGTGATGTAGAAGTAACCTTGTTACAAGGTAGTTATCAATATTAGCACACCAAGGTATGGTAAGGGTAAGGGAGAATAGGTGCTCATACAGAAATGAGTAATCCACTATGGTATATTCTAAAGGGGATTGTATTCATGATAAGAAGTCATGCATGACATTATTCTTACTAGGCTTATCTACAATAGTTAGATCAAATTCTTGTACTAAGTGTTTCTAACTCATTTTTGCTATTTACATTTAGAAGGAAGAAAGAAACTAAATGTCAAGGGTCAGGGGTTTGTACATTACCCAAATGAAGTTGCACACCATATCTAGACGTTGTAGGAGCTCCTCTTTGGCTGTGGAAGAAGACACCTTTAGAAAGAAAGAGACTCAAACAAAGAAAATGTTAGATAGATATATGGTGGACTGCCAAGCACATGCTCGGTCCCAGAAGTGCAAAGACTTCCTTGAGGGATGGCAGTCCACTTATTGATAAAAAGAGTGTCAGATAAAAGAAATGGTGAAATACTAAGAAAGAGAAATAGAGATAATGCATACCTATATTCTGTTGTTGGTCTTCCATAGTCACTAATGTTGATAGTCCTACTGGCATCAGTTGATCAAGGTTGCCGACGTTGGTTAGTCTATCAACATTGATAAGGGAAATGGTTGATGTCAGTTAGGGCAATGGCCTTGGATGGGTTTTGGATGGGTTTATGGTCGACAGAGGGGTCTAGAAGGAGTTTGGGTCTGTGCAGGGTTGTAAGACAGTAGATAGGGTCTGAGAGGGGGCAAAGGCAAAGGGTTGGTATGTAAATGGATAAGGATAAGAGGAAGGCTTTTCAGCCTTTCTAGGAAGAAAGTTAGGTTGTCTCTCAATAGTACTCAAAAATACCAAATTGACTAATTACCAATCCATTCTAAAGATACTGAAATAAAAGGTAGAAGAATACTTAGCTCTTGCTTGATGAAGAACCAGAGGTGATTGAACGCTTATTCCTATTATGGCTTATGTTGAGGTCCCTGTGTAATGATCCAATCCAATCTGGAGTTAAGAGTGCAAAGTTTCTATAGCCAGGCAAGCAGTAGTTGAATTCTGATGCTTCATCTCAAATTCTGCCTATTGATGTCAAAGTCTGAGCTGAGAGAGAGAGAGAGAGAGAGAGAGAGAGAGTCTAAGAGGAAGTCAATTTGAGAGTCCAAGAGAGAGTCGATTAGAGATTCTTGATTACCCATTTTGGGGGTTAGAACTCAGTTTAAGTAAACTGACGTCGGTGATCTCGTCGGTGTCAACTAACAATTGACCAATGTCGGTGGCTAGAGAATGGGTAAAAGGGCTATTTTTAGCCCTTTGCCCATTCCTCCATCCATCAAGTGTATTTGCCATTAGAGAATGGTTAATGGACGGGGTTATTAAGCATGAGAGTTAGTTAGGAGGCTGGAATAAGTCTTAGGTAGTTATGATATGAACGACTTAGTCATAGGGTGAGTCATTGGGTAGGAAATGGTCTTAGTGGTGAGGTGTCCAAGGTGAGGTGTCTTAGGTGATGTGTCCTAGGTGATGTCATTAATCTAAAATAAGTAGTTTATTTTAAATTAATAAGTGTGTAAGGGACCAAGGGGAGTCAACACAATTTTGGTGTCTACATTTGCCCCTTTTTGTCTTGTTGGTTGTTCTTGATGAATTGCAAGACAAAAATAGGAGTGAGTTGCCCCAAGTATGAATGAGGTATAGGTTGCCCTAGGTATGATGAAGTATTCCACCTCAAAGTGGGAGTCGAGGGAAGGTATACTGATATCGGGTGCCAATTTGATAGGTAGTGAATGGGTATGGTGAAATTTGAGTGCAAATGCTATAATAGTTGTGATTGCACACATACCATTTCACGTGATAGGTAGGTCAAATTATCGTGGTCAAGGTCAAGGAGTGCTAAAATCAAAATAACCAGTCCCTAGCTTTTAGTCGTAGTTGATTGGGTTAATCGATCAAAGCTGTAGTTCCAATGGTCATCATGTTCCAAGTATCCTGGGCTTAGGAAGTGCTCTTGGAAAACATGAAAATGTCACAAGTAATGGGGATCAACTTGGGCATGATCCAATACTTGTGAGGGTCATAATGTGAGGTACAAACAATTTGGTAACTATTCATGTGGTAGCATATATGCAGTCAAAACCAAGACAGAGTTGTCTCAAGAGTGGTCATGATCTAAGGAGATAGTTGTAATCTCCAAGGTTGTTGGTCGAGTTAGGTTGAGATATAAGTGATATCAAGTGTTGTTTGATGTGGTTAGGGAGATGGCTGTGATCTCCAATGTGCCCCATGAGAAGTCAAAGGTGACTTCTATAGTGTCAGGGCTAGTGGTTTGGTCATGAGTTTGGGCTGGTTAAGTCATGATTAAAGGTTAAATGGTTTGTCCATTGAGTAAACGAACAAAAGAATGGCCATTGTCATTAGGGAGATGAATCGGTGAATGGCTAAGCTAACCTCAAAAGATTGAGTGCTACCTACATAGCCCCTATTTTAAGGGCCTCAAGCCAATGTAGTTCTCGCCAAAAGGGAAGAAGAGGGTAGGTTATGGATTAGTGTTGACTAGGTTAGGTCTTGGTTAAAGGTTAAATGGTTGGTCCATCAGTTAGATGAACAAACAGGTGGCCGAGCTAACCCCAGAAGACTCTGTGTCAACTGAGTGCTACCTACATAGCCCATGCGAGGGCGTTAGGCCAATGTAGTTCGGAATAAGAGTCAAAGTGGTTGATGATTGTTTTGGTCAGGTTAGTGTTTGTTAGCATTTCCCATATGTGTGATGGTACTTTCTTGAAATGATGAGTGTATGATGATGTTACAGCCTTTTCCATATTATGTGATGGTGTATTTTGTAACATTGGTTAGGTGAGTGTATGATGATGTTATAGCGTTTCCCATATTATGTGATGGTGTATTCTATAACATTGGTTATGTGGTTTTTCATCCCTAGCAATGTTCCATATTGGTGATGGTGTATGCCAAAAATGAAATGAGTATGATGATGCTTCAGCAAGTAATGGTGTATGCTTGACATAAATTGTTTTGAGTTGATGGTTTCTATGTGTATTGTTGTCCATAGAAACTAGTGTGAATGGGCTATGATAATTCATGATGTCATGATGTCATGTTAGTGGTTACAAAAAGGTTTGGTTTGGTTTGGGTTTGGTTATGTGTGACCAAGATGTATAAGAAGTGAAAGGCACATTGCTCTTTCATTGACAAGGACCATAATGATTGCATAGATAAGGTTTTTGAAAACAAAAGCCCCATTCATGCATTACGTCATTGACCATTGGTTTATGTTAGAGAAGTATTCAAATCACTTGACATTAAGTGAGCTTAAAATCCCTTGAGTATGTTGAGGTAATAGGTTTGATTATGTGATATGTCAAGATAGCATAACCCTTTTTAGTAGGGATAGCTTTGCCCCTTTTATAGGTGACCTTGAGAACGATTATAGACAAATCCATGACTTAATAGTTTGTCAGTCTCTTTTTTTTTCTTTTTTTTTTTTAGTAGACTGATCAATGTGAGAAGTCCACTTGGGGATGTTGTGTTTTTTATATGGTCATATGGTGATGTATATGTAGAAAAATTTAGGCATAGCCATCCTTCAAGGGAGTGGTCTATATTCTGCCTTGTATGTTTTGATGTCTAGCTATCCTTCAAGGGAACAATCCATTAATTACAACAATTATGCAGCTGTTCTTCGAGGGAGTAGTCTACATTTATAATTTATGACCTTTTGGATAGGCATCCCAATTTTATGTGTTTTTTGGATTGGACTTTTAGTCATGGACTAGTCTATAGAGGTTTAGAGGTTCCCTTTTATTAAGATAAAGCATACATGCTTTACAAAAGGGTTGATTAATGTTTGTAGGGTTGAAAGGGTTGAAAGAAATATGAATGATGATGATAGGGTTTGCTCAAGGGATGAATTTAAGTTAAACATCAAGTGAATGACTACTTGATTAACAATAGAATGGTCGAAGATGTAAGGCATTAAAGGGCTTAGGTTCTGGTCATCCTTCGAAAGAAGATGGATGATAAGTCCTTGATCCATGCATTATGATGTAAGGTCCAAGCTAATTAGGAGCAAACTTGTCTTGTTTGCTTCATTTCATATTGGTCACATGTTGATGGTCTTTAAGGATGAGATCTTTGATTTTAAAATATCGCTCTTTTAGATTGTTGTTATAGGTATGTTTTGGTTGATGTTGGACGTGAATTTGGTTAGTATGTTGTTGGCATTTGGTGTAATGCCGAACATAATTATTGCAATCTTGGTTAAGAGTGGGCCAATAATAACCCAGGAAAAGGATGTGCTTGGCAAGTAAGTTACTTCTGAAATGTCCCCCACAAATCCCATCATGGACTTGTTTGATGACATGGGGTGTCTCAGTGGTAGTTAGGCATTAGAGAAGGAGGCCGTCAAGACCTAATTTGTAGAGAAGACCCTCTAACATGGTGTATTGAGTAGTGCTTTTGATAAAAGCCTACCATCCATTTCTAGAGAGATTAGGAGGCATGATAAAATATGTTAGGTAGTCAACAAGTCACTTATACCAAACATCATATAGACTAGAGAGGTTAGGAGAAATTTCCCCCAGAGAGGTTGGTCGAGATGACCCCAAGATAGAAATCTTGGGTTTTGGTGATTGAGAAGGCTTGATGAATGGACATGTCCAAGGTGTAGAAGCCTAGTCTTTTCCTTTATCCTATAGGTTTTGTGACCTAGTGGTTACATCAATGGTGCTGATTTCGAATAAAGAAGGGGAAGGTGGTTGAGGGACTATAGTCTTGTGTTGGAATTTTAATTTAGGTTAAGATGTTTGGGATGTTGTTGGTGGTTTGTCAAAAAAGTGGTCAAAAGAAGCCTCAATGTGAGGGGTGTCCTTTTTTAGGTGTTGGTGAATGACAACCTTAAGGGCACAACAATGCTCAGTATCATGTCCAGGTGTGCGATGATACCAATAGATTGTAGTGTCATCGAACCAAGATGGTTTTGGTCTGAGAGGTTGATATGGTTTAATGGGTGAGAGAGTAATGCTAGAGGACTACAACAATCGGCATAACATCAAAGCATAAGACCCCCTTAATGGGTCTGCGCTTCTTATTGCAGTAGATGTTGACAACTTCTATTTAGGAGTTGTTGGAAGAGTTTTTCATACCATCCTTTTGTATGGTGGTGTGGCCACTCATGTAGATGACACTTTTTTGTTGAGAGGGGTTGGATTAAGGAGCAATCTTGCCGAAGTAGAAGGATGTGGACACAAAATAGATGGTAATAGTGAAGGTGGGGGAGAACTTCTTCGATGTGGTTTAGTATCCTTCTGTAGTTTAGTGCAAGGACTACTATTGTGTGGGGAGAGGTTTAAATCTACCTTCACTTGTGGGTGAGTGAGGTTTGATATAGGGTGAACACCAAGAGATTTAATATGCTTGGGCATGGTAGATGTCTGTAAGGGTTTTGATGATGTCATACAAGGTTTTACAATTAGTCCTTTGGAGGATTTGGGTGATTGTAGAGGTGAAAATGGATTAGACGTGGTGATCTCAGGAAAAATGTGAGAGAAAATCTTCACGAGATCATCCTCGACCAAAGTAGGTGAGGTGGAAATTTCTTCTCTCAGCGGAGAAGGGATTGGAGAATGAGGCTCTTCTAGCAGATAGAGCACAGGGATGAGCATGTTTTAGATGTGTGAGCAAGGAGTGGGGCAAGTATGATCCCCCATTGATGATAAGAAGGATGAGGGCGAGGCCACCGGAATTGGTGCCATCAAAACATCCTCCAATATGGGAGAGGTTAAAGTAGCCTCTCCTACATGTGAAAGAGGGTTGGATGGAGGATTATCCTCCATTGGTGGAGGACAAATAGGAGAAGAGATCTCTTTTACCTATGGTGGAAAAATAGGAGAAGAAGGCTCTTCTACCTATGGTGGACAAATAGGTTGATTAACCTCTTCAGACTGTGGGAGGGGTTGGTTAGAAACCATGTCGACCATGCGTATATTACACTCTTGAAGGTCATTGACTATGGTCTGGCTATTATTCTAACTAGGGGGATGGTTAGGTAATGGTTGCCTAAAGACATCCATGTTTTGGTTGGCAGGTACAGTAGGGTTATCCCAAACAAGATCTCCCTTGTCTAACATGTCTTGATTGATGTTTTTGAATGTTTTGTAGTTGTCTATGTCATGACCCTGGACATGATGAAAGTTGCAAAAGTCATTTTCCCTATACCATGTAGGGATGGCTTTTGAGGGGTCAAATTGAGGTGGTCAAATTTGAGGGAGATTGAGGACCCCCTGCTTGACTAGTTTATCCAACACGAAAGCATATGATTCTCTTATTAGAGTGTATTGACGCTATATATACCATTTTTGGAATTGTTTTGTGATATATTTTGATGTGGAGGGCTGAGGTTGGTTGGTTGTGGTAGAGGATGATGGTCTAAGGACTACAGCATTAGCCGATCCTTTGGACTTGGAGTGAGAAGAAGAAGGTTTAGAAGAAAAAGGGTCATTGGTTTTTGCATTATTATTTTTACTATGCAATGTGACCTTATCCTCTTCAACTGCATAGAATTTGAGCTTTCTAGCCATGGTTAAAGCTTCGTCAAATGTGTAGAATGTTTGAACCCGTAAGGTGGATGAGATGTGCTTGGCACATGCTCTTAAAAGGAACTTAATGAGTTCAGTTTGAGGAAGTGAAAAGGAGAGTTGGTTAATCAAACCTCTCCAATGGGCAATGAAGTCAGCTATTAACTCATCATCAAATTGTCTAATAGAATATAGGTCTGTGATGGAGACCCTTTTAGTGATGTTAATTGAAAAATGGTCAAGAAATAGTTGGGCAAGTTGAGTGAAGGTAAAGAGAGAATGACTGGTAATAGAACTATACCAGTCAAGGGCGACACCAGAGAGTGACATGGGAAATGTGCGAAGTAGTAACGCATCATCATGTGTTATAAGGTAACAAGCGTGTCTAAATGCTCGTAGATGTTGTTGTGGGTCCTCTTTACTCTAAAAGCAAGTAAATTTAGGGAGTTACCACTAGCTAGGATATGGTCAAATAGGGACCGAAGGGTGAATGGGTTCGTTGCATATTTGTTCATATGAAAGAACATTGTTTGAACCAGAAATGGATGTCTCAAGGTTAGACATCTTATCCATCAACATCTTAATTAGATCAGCTAATGGATTGGTAAGAGGGGCACCCCCTAGGTTCTAAGGTATTTGGAAGGTGTTGGGAGGGGCGTATGACATACTTGGTTGCGTTTGTATAGGCACAACATATTGGTAGTTCGTCATAGGGATTGATGTTGAGGTCAAAGGGGTTTGTGCCATGAAGTTGGAGGGCACAAGTTGACTGGGTGTCACCATAGGTGGTTGAATGGTGGTGACACTAGTTAAAGGATAGGTAGTCACTCTTGTATTTATGGGTGAAAGAGTGTGTGGGGTAGAGACAACCAAGTTCTGAAAAGGTGTCAAACTTGGTTGAATTATTTGTAGTTGAGGGGGTATGGAAACCCCGTTGGAGGCAGGTCCAAAAATGGATGGAGAGGCCAAATCTTGAATATTGGCCATGGTTGGGTTAATAGTTGAAGTAGTGGTTTGAGTGGTCATAGGTTGGGTAGTGGATGTTGTTGATACCATTGCCACTTTAACCAAGGAAGTTGGCATCCCATAAATCAAGTTACCTAAAGGGTCTCATGTTTGGCTTCTCGCGAGATAGTGTTGGAGAGCATTGACGTTAAGGTCAAGGAGTCTCTCAAAATTTTGATCCCCTTCAGGAATAATTGGAGTTTGATTGGGGGTAGGCTAAATAGGAGTATGTTCAATATCTAAAGTATGCTCCATTAGGGGACTTGATATGAAAGGCGAAGGTGGAAGTGGTTGTTGCCTTGCATGGTCAACAAGAGTTTTAGCTTGACTATGTGTCCAAGCCATCCAAGATGAAAGGATTCAGGTTCTAGAAACTATATGTTTCAGTTTTAGAGGACCAAAAAATGTCTTGAATAGCAAGAAAGTTAGGTTTTAAGCTTGTTGTTTTGAAAGAAAATTTGTTGATAGTAACTGATGTTAGTGGAAAAACCAATGTCAGTGGGGATATGTTATCGATGTCGGTTGAAAAATAGATGTCAGTGAGGATAAGTTGCTGATGTTAGTGGAAAAAATGATGTCAATGTCTGTGTATTTCCAAAAACTTAGAAAACTAAAAGTATTTGGAAAGAAAGAGAAATTCTGAATTGTTTTGGTCTCAAAATGATGCATCCTTACCAGCACAAAAAAATCAGATAAGAATAGAAAAGTAGATGACAGTAAGCAACCTCTCAACGTTGAATTCCTAAGAATAAATTTTAGATTTGTGGTGGCTTATGCCTTAGAAGAATATGTTTTGGAAGTGGGATTTTAGAATGGGTCCTAAAGAGGCAGTCTAAAGCTAGTTTTGGGTTATGTTTTGGTGCTCAAAAATTTGTGTTAGGTTTTGTACGTGGTCTGGTGCTAGGGGCTTGGCCCCCTCACTTCACGAACCTAGAGCCTAGCTGGGTTACTTAGCCAATATATACTTCACCTATAGTTTATACTTTACCAGAGAATAGAGTGGGTTCTCCCCTTAGTGGTGAAATCCAAGTAGGATCACCAAGAAGGGTAAGGTATCTGCTAGGTGATGAAATCTTAGTCGGGCCTTGTCTCAGGTATGTTTAGATGTTTGATTGTGAATGTGGTTTGGTTGTGTAACATATGTGCACTACGATTTATTTATAAGGAAGAAAGAAACTAAATGTTAAGGGTCAGGGGTTTATACATTACCCAGATGAAGTTATGCACCGTATCCAGATGTTGTAGGAGCTCCTCTTTAGCTATGGAGGAAGACAACTGTAGAAAGAAAGAGACTCAAACAAAGAAAATGTTAGATAGATATATGGTGGAATTCCAAGCACATCCTTAGTCCCAAAAGCACAAAGACGTCCTTGAGGGATGACAGTCCACTTATTGATAAAAAGAGTGTCGAATAAAAGAAATGGTGAAAGACCAAGAAAGAGAACTAGAGATAATGCGTACCTATATTCTACTATTGGTCTTCCACAGTCACTGACATCGGTAGTCCTACCAGCATTAGTTGGTCAAGGTTGCCGATGTTGATTAGTTTGTTGACATCGTTAGGGGAAATGGTCAATGTCAGTCAGGTCAATGGCCTTGGACAGGTTTTGGATGGGTTTATGGTTGACAGAGGGGTCTGGAATGAGTCTGGGTCTATGCAGGGTTGCAAGACAGTAAATAGGGTCTGAGAGGGGGCAAAGGCAAAGGGTTGGTATGTAAATGGATAAGGATAGGAGGAAGGCTTTTCAACCTTTCTAGGAAGAAAGTTGGGTTGTCTCTCAACAATACTCAGAAATAACAAATTGACTAATTACCAATCCATTCTAAAGATACTAAAATGAAAGGCAAAAGAATACTTAGCTCTTGCTTGATGAAGAACCAGAGGTGATTAAACACTTATTCCTATTACAGCTTGTGTCAAGGTCCCTGTGCAATGATCCAATCCAATTTAGAGTCAGGAGTGTAGAGTTTTTGTAGCCAGGCAAGTGGTAGTTGAAGTCTGATGCTTCATCTCAAATTTTGCCTGTTGATGTCAAAGTTTGAGCTGAGAGAGAGAGAGAGTCTGAGAGGAAGTCGATTCGAGAGTCCAAGAGAGAGTTGATTGGAGATTCGTGATTACCCATTTTGGGGGTTAGAACTCAGTTTAAGTAAACTGATGTCGGTGATCCCACTGGAATCGATCGATAATTGACCAATGTCAGTGGCTAGAGAATGGGTAAAAGGGCTATTTTTAGCCCTTTCCCCATTCTTTCATCCACCAAGTGTATTTTCCATTAGAGAACGGTTAATGGACGGGGTTATTAAGCACGAGAGTTAGTTAGGAGGTTGGATTAAGTCTTAGGTAGTTATGATATGATGAACTTAGTCATAGGGTGAGTCATTGGGTAGGAAATGGTCTTAGTGGTGAGGTGTACAAGGCAAGGTGTCCTAGGTGATGTGTCCTAGGTGATGTCATTAATCTAAAATAAATAGTTTACTTTAAATTAATAAGTGTGTAAGGGACCAAGGGGAGTCGACACAATTTTGGTGTCTATAATAAGATAAACCATCTTATCACTCTACCTAGGATAGTTGGTTTTTTCATAAGGTACCTAATGGATTCATGGTTTATATGAATAAAGACTTGATACCTTTTTATGTAATTATGGAACTTGTTGATAACATAGACTACTACCAAGAACTCTTTTTCACTAATCATGTAATTTGATTATGCTACCTATAGGTTCTTGCTTAAAAAATATATGTCATAATTGAGTGCTTCCTATTTTTAGCCTAAAACATCTCCTATGGTAGTATTTGAAGCATCTGTGTGAATATGGAAGGGAACCTTCCAATCAAGATCGTGTAGAACAAGGGTGGTGGTCAATAATTTCTTTAATTGTGTGAAGGTTGTATTAAAGGTAGGAGTCCATATGAATTCAACATCTTTAGTCAAGAGAGTAAACAATGGTGTTGCTACTTGCTAAAATTATTGATAAATATCCTATAGTAACCAGCATGTCCTAAAAAACTCTTGATATCTTTATGTTTCTAAAGAACAGGCAGGTTTTTTGTGATGCTAATTTTTATAGGGTCAACATTAGTTATTTCAATAGATACATGGTGGCCTAAGACAATGCCTTTGGTCATAAGCATGTAGCATTTCATGTGACTTAAAGATAAATGGTACTCCTAGAAGTGTTATATCACTTTCTCTAGGTTCTTTAGGCACTAATCAAATATTTATCCATAAACATTGAAGTCATCCATATAGATATCTATACATTCATTAAACATATTTGTAAAATATGGAGGATAACCTTCTAGAATGTCATAAGATCATAACACATCCCAAAATTTAATACAACATAAGCATAAATACCATAGGGAAAAGTGAAGGTGGTCTTCTCCTCATCCTCAAGAGAAATTATAATCTAGTTGTAACCATTGGAGCCATCTAGAGAGGCAAAATAGTTGTTTCCTACTAGTGTGTCCAACACTTGATCAATGAAGGGTAGAGGAAAGTGATCCTTTCTAGTTTTTGTATCAATTTACTTATAATCTATGCATACATGACATTATCAAATTTTTTTTGGTATAATTACCAATGGTGAAACCCATTCACTATCTAAGATGGGATATATAAATCCAGCATTCAAGAGTTTCTATAGTTTCATTTTAACTAGTTTTCTAAGAGCAATATTCATCCTACATTGTGGTTGTTTAATTGGTTGGCACTATTCTTTGATATAGATATGATTTTGCATGTTTCTTGGTTGATTCTTTGAATATCCTCATAATCCCATGTAAAATCACATTGGTTTAGATGCAACATGTTGACTAGGTGCTTTTCCTCATTTGACTCTAACTTTATATTAATAAGGAATGTTTTTTCTAGAGAGATTTCAATTTGTCGAGAGAGTGCTTACATCATTTCTATATTGCTAATGGATATACTTTGGCTTTATTCATGAAGCAATAGATAGTAGAATATTTCTTGGATAGATGCATAAACATTATCTTCTTCCCAATGGCTAGAAATTAGGCAATCAACACATTGTAAGTGGTTAAGATCTATACAATGAGTTTGGTAATTATTCTGGAGAGCATTAGAGAGAATTGTATCTTCTTCCTGATGAACCAAGTGCATGCATGGTCTATGGTGAATACAGTGTTCAATGGAGGTTGGTCTACCTCATCTTCCTTAGCCCATAATGTATGTTTTGGTGTTAAGGCCAGCTATGTTGGAGGATAGGGGACCAACTTCTTAGTGTGGTTGCCATTGGATATCAACATGTTACCTGATGAAGGCATCAACTATGGTAAGCCAAGGTCATCCTAAGATAAGAGGGTATCCACTTAAATTATACTTTGGTTGTAGCATAATGAAATCTATAGGATACTCACAAGAATCTACAATAATGACAAAATCTTCAATGACTCTTTATGGTCTGACTATAGACTTGTCAACCATTTATAACATTGTAGATGTGGGATAAATATTACTCAACTGTAGTTTATTCATGGTTTCAATTGTCATTACATTTATTGTAGCCCCTATGTCTATCAATATAATGGATAGTTGTTGGTCATGGATATAGACTATTACTACTAGGCATCCTAGATCTAAATATTTCTTTGGTAGGGTGTTTCCCAGTATAATATCTGCTAGCTAGTCAATCACATGCATAGTAATGGGATCCTTCTTCTTACTTTTAGGTTTACATAAAAAATAAGTCTCTAACAGCTTTAGAATATATGGGCACATCCTTGATGGTCTAAAAGAGAGGAATTTTAACACATCGATTCTTGAGTTGTTTTATGAAATCAAATTCAGGATCAATTACATGGTACTGAAGGCAAATATGTTCTAGAAATGGTGAGGTTATTTCATCAATAACTTTATTTATTGGTTCAGAGAGTTCTTATGGTGGTGAATTTGGGTTAGCATGATCTTCTAGAATTTCCTAATCTGAATCCATTATTATGGGTGGGGTTGGGGGTGATATAAATTTTCTTGAACATAGGTAAACTTCATGGATGTTCATCGTGTATGATGGGTACTCAAAAGGTTTAGTATTGAATGTCATTTTCATCAACTTATTTATAGGATTCTGCATGGGTTGGGTAGGGAGATAGTTAGGTTTAGGTGCATCTTATGCATTAGCCATGAGACTAGGAGGTTATTATTATTATTATGAAGGAAATCCTTCTTGATGGTTTCCTTAGGGTTGATTAAGTCTCTAAGGTTGCTACCAGTGGTTTGTGAAGGGTAGGCCTTGGAATGGTTGCTAAGCTTGTATCTAAGGTGGTGATACATTTTATAGAGGATACTAGGAGGTGGTGGGGTAGCTCGTCTATGGTGGTTTCTAGCTAGAATCAGGAGGTGAAACATTCATCCATAGACTATTCCAATTAGGGGTAGTATTTTTAAATTGTGAATTAAAGGAGGTAGAATTTGTAAAAGGTGGATTTTGTCTCATACCTAGATAAGATAGTCATTGAACCCATGTATTTCTTTATGAAACATAGAAAACATGGTCCCCATCTCCTCTTACAACATGTATCTCTACTATTTCTAGTTTTTTAGTTATGATGTTCGCTACTTTAGCCGAAACCTCATGACACCTATAATTAGTCTTCTTATTATTACAATATGAATAATAGATGGTCAAAGCTCAATCTAAGGATTCTTTATTTTGCTTTGAGTGTAGGCTACCTAGTTGGGTGGCCAAGTGACTAATGATATCCTATTTCATGTCTTTTAATAGGTTACTAACTTCAAATTTTGATAGGCCACTTGTAGCTACCAGTGGAAGCTTGCTACCCCTGCCTTTGTTTATGGTAGACCTAGAATAATGCTTGCTTAACTCCTTGATGTTTGTGAATGGTAGGTGGGAGATATCTCCACCACTCATTAGGTCCAAGTCTTTTAGATAATGTTATTTGAATCCTTTTAGGAGGATGAGTTTTAGAGGATCTTTCCTTAGTACACTTTACTTGAATTTGTATACATTGAAAATGAAATGTTCAACATAGTCTTTCAAAGATTCATCCCCTTATTGAGTTAAATTGAAGATGTCATTTCTTCTATAATTTATTACTCATCCATATTATTGATACTTAACCAAAAATCTCTTTTTCATGTCCTTCCAAGTGTGGAATGAATTACTACCTGGTCTCATGAACTAGTCGACTGCTGAGTCTTTGAGGGTGGCTGGAAAAGGTTTCAATTTCTATGCATCCTACTTGTAGTCATATATTCTATAGAGTATATCAAATTTGAAAAAAAAATATGTCTAGGTCTTTTGATAATGTACCTCTAAAATTGGGTAAGGTTGAGGGTGGGATATTTTTCATTCATGTTATGCCTATTGCATTTAGAATAGGAAATTCAAAAGTAATTATGTCTAGAGTCATGTTGTCATCCACAAAGTCTCCTTCTCCATTCATGATGGATTTTATTGTGATATGCATACCAAAGGTACTTAGGATCACATCTTCAAATTATGTATCATTCCCTTGATCAACATGATAGTAAACTTATATCTACTAATTCATAGTCTTTTACCATATGAAAAGTATAAAGACTCTCTTGAGATTTCTTTGATTTGCTCAAGAAAACCTTGTTGGAATTTTGATCTGATGTTACTTTTTGGAGTGTCTAGTTCATGTAATTTTTCTCCCTCATTTCTTCTTATCAACTTAGCTAATTCTTCCTCTACTTCTATTTCCTTTTTCAAATCCAATAATACTTCTTATGTAAGCTACCTCCTTTAATTTGTAATGTTTCCTTCTTTAAGATCTCTTTGGATTATGGTATATTTTTCAATAGGATTCTTAGTTGCTAAGGGTACTTATGGTTCTTTCCTGGTAACAACTCATGGATTTCTTGGTATGAATCTCCCTTGAGAATATCTTTCTCTGTACATAAACATTGAGCTAGTCCTTCAACTATCTTGTTCCTTCCTATGTAGGGTTAGTGTTTTTTCTCATGTATTATAGGTGTATGTTTAGAATAAACAAGAAATAAAATGCAGACAAATAAAGGAGCATGGAAATCAAAATGACTAGAATTGAAATTTTACTTCTACAAAGCAATAAATTTATCTACTCAAAGTGGTAAAATTACTCTGGAAAGCAAGAAATGAAAGTAGGAAAACTACTCTAAAAAATAGGAAATGAAAGTATGAAAATTACCCTAGAAAGTAGGAAATGAAAGTAGAAAATGAAAAGGACACTTTTTATAAATCTTATAGGAAATTAGATTTTAAAAAAAACCCATTAACTAAGTAAATCACAAGATTATAAAGAGGCATTCAAAGGTATGCACCATCAACATCAAGGAAAGTAGACATTTGATATAAGAAACTATAGTGCCCTCACTCAACTTGCCTGATTAGATAGGATAGTGCATCTAGAATGTTTTGTACCATCAACATCTAATAACATAGACATCTAACATAAGACACCATAATTCCCTCACTCTACTTGCCTAGTTGGGTAGAACAGTGCATTAACTAATCTTGAAAAGCAATAATTGATATAGAAAGCAATAATTGAAACCCTCCTTGATAATGACACCAAAATATTATGAAAACTTATTACCCATTTAATATCAAATTATTTAGTCTAATTAACATTAATTGTTAACCCAAGGTATATATGATTTTCAATACTATCAGCACTATATATGAATTATTGATCTATATATTATCTTGCATACTAGTTATAGTACAATGAACTTATATTGAGTTCACTAGATAGTTATACTCTAAAAAATATTATAAATATATATATATATATATATATATATATATATAATTCACACTTATGAATCACACATGTATCACACTTTATATAATCAAACTAATAATGTAATCAACTTACACAACACACTTAAACTAAAGAGGGTCAGGATCTTCACTACAACTCCTTATGAGGGGCCCCTTCCTCACTCAGAATTGAGTTCCAATCCTTCTCTGACAGACTTACAAAAGATTCTTATAGAATCAACCTTCTCATTACTCATATCTATATTAATTAAAGATTGCTATAAAGAATTACAATATTTAGAATGCAATGACTTCTACAATTATACTACTCTCTTATAATCTCCTCAATCTAATCTAGATTATGTCATTAAATACATAAGGCACTTTATTAGCTCCATCCAAGAACACTAAACTATAAAAGGTACAAATACTTTGGGAACTGACCTAGTCCATCTTCAGGTGGTTAATAACTAATATTACTTATTTAAGGCCTAATTAGGTTAAGTAAAATATATATTATTTTTTTGTTTTAATTCTTTTTATCTCCTTTCCATTATCCTTGTCTTACTAATCTTTGATAGCACATCCAAGATTCTTTATATGTGGGGAGTATTTATAACAACTATGGAAGATCCTCTTCAATCATAAACTTGGTTCTTAAGATATCTATATGTGTCCTTAGGAGCTAATCACATCTTATCACAAAAATAGTTTTGTTTTACATAGTGGCTATAGGTTCCTATAGGTGAAAGCTTATAGTTATTGCAAGTAACCTACATGTGGAAACTAGTAGTTGTTGTAGGCAACCTATAGGTGGAAATCAATAGTTTCTATAGGAACCCTACATTTAGAAGGCAACATTTACTATGAACACTCTACAGGTAGAAGCCAACAGTTTCTATAGGCAACCTAAAGGTGGAAACCCCTTTTGTTGTGGGCTTCTCTATAAGTGTTGTGCCCAAACAAGATTCTTACAATATTATGTTACCCTTCAAATATTTGTTTAATAATGTTACACAAGTATAATCTAATAAAATAAAAGTCATCATTAATTCATAACATAAAATGTATATATCAATGCACACATAAAATTATAAATTCATTCATTTGCATGAGTCATGGATGGTTATGGGGATTTACATAGAAAAATATATTTACTAGTTATGGATGAGGTTATAAAATAAATAAATTGGTGGCCTCATCAAATAGGACATAGCTTATGACATTTATGTTGTATATCATTTTGATTCTGGCCTATGAGCTAATACGGTGATATGTACATTTTAAGAGAGAAATAGGTATATATCTAATTGTACACATTATGATGTTATTTGAATCAAGAGGGATATATATATATATATATATATATATATATATATATATATATATATATATATATATATATGATCTTTATTCATTGCTTATGTTCATGGTGTTTGCTTTGCATTGATGTTTAATAATTATGATGTGATGTTATATTAATTAGGGATTATGCTTATGTTATGAATGCTAGACACTGATGTAGACTTAACTAGCTAGGCATGAGATGATTTTTATTTGTGGTTATGCTTCCTATTTGATTATGATAGGCTAAATTTTAATGAGTATATGCTTCACTTTTTATATTTAGACATGTGGTGTAAAATGGTTGATTTCCTTATTTCTCATGTATGTTATGGTTTTATTTTGCTTCTTATGGTTTTGATTATGATTATGATGTTGCTTATGACACACATGGATATGCATGTTATGATTATGGTTGATGTTATCTTGCTTAGGGTAAAGCACATGAGGTAAGCTAACTAACAACACTAGATGGGAGAACAAAGAATATAATCAAGAGATGAACACCATAATGATAATATCAACTAGTCATGATAGGATAAGAAGAGGGAATGATGTTTCTTATTTAACAAGGACTAAAACAAAACCAATTTTGGATTGGCTTAATGAACATAATGCATTTGAATGCTTCACATTAATGTTTGTTAGTTGGGTAAAAGGTTGTCTTTACCACATAATGCGAAGTAAGCTCAAAATCCCTTGCTTATAGTGCATAAAGGGGATATGGATGAAAATGGAACCTTCTTTTGAGATTATCATGCCTCTCATGTAGGTACCCTAAGAGTCAATATAAACAAGTCTATATCATACCAAGTGTAAATTGATCGATGCAAGAAGTCTACTTATGAAAATTGATTTCAATTTCCACCTTATCTTATTATGTGAGAGATGATTGTAGATTTAAAAATTAGTTTGATTTTGTTGTGATTTTGAAAATGAATCCTTTCATTTGTTTATATATGTATATATACGTATGAAGTTGATCAATGCGGGAAGCTTCCAAGAAATTATTGTGTCTTTGATAAATGTTTTAATCATCAATCTTTCAAGGGAATGGTCTAAGTTTATTTTATTTATTCAAGGATTTGTGATACTTATCCTTCAAAGGAGCAGTCTACCATATATTTTTTCAATTTTAGTATGCTTATGCAGTTATCCTTCAAGGGATTAGTCTATGAATGTTAGGAGTGACCCATGATTGCTATTGGTTTGGATTTTGATTTTTCCTTATCTAATTTTTTGTTTACATAGACTTGTTTATATATGCTTAAAGGTTCACCTTTATGAAGGTAAAACTAAAAGCACAAAAAGGTCAAATAGATGTAAAGAGGGTTAGGTAGCAATGATTATGGGAATCCATCTTAGGAGAGGGGTGGAAAGTACAATGAGAATCATGCCATGGGTAGAGTCATGATACCTATTATTCAATATTAGGCTATGACTATGAAAGATAATCACATGATTTAGTTTTAATTACTTTCCCATAAAATAAGGAGATGAATATGGTTGAAATAAAGGGATGAGCTTAAGGTAAAACAAAAGGTGGACTTGATCCTTATTATGAAAATAATGGATGTATATTTGAAGCATTGAGTGGCTCAGGTCATGGGTTAACTTCTAGAGAAGACAATTGGTAAGTTCCTAATATATACTTATGGGTTATGATATAAGATACAAGCCAATTGAAATAAAAATTTCCCTGCTTGCTTTTCTCCATATTAGTGACGTGTTAGTTTTCCTTTAGATTGAGGTCTCTGATGTTAAATTCTCACACCCTAAGGTGTTTATTATAGGCACACTTAACATGCTCTTGATAGAGATGAAGATGGGTAAGGGATGCTAAGCGATGCTCATCAAGTAGCTCATGCTGGGCTAGATGGTGCTAATGATAATCATCCTTGATAGAGAGATATTATAAAGATATGTAAAGATAAGATATTTTTACTTTAAGAAGCAAGATGAAATCTGTTCTAAACACAAACTACAAAGGTGCATTATCCATTGGGGTTCTCATTCTAGTACAGTATGCCCATAAGGTGAAGGGGATGTGTACATGCCAATCTTGACCAGATGCATTAACCATTTTAGTTAGCATATTGTTAAGAGTTTTGTTACAGGCCTTAACATGTACATTCACTTGAGGGAGATATGGTGAGGATAAGCTTAAATTAATGTTAAAAGCATCACATATACCCCAAACTTTCTTGTTATTAAAGGAATTATCATTGCCAGTGATAGTCTTATAAGGAACACTGAAATGGTAGATGATGTGATGGTTGATAAAGTTGACAATATTATCTATCTTGGTCAAGACTAGAGGAATATACTCTACTCACTTGGTAAAATATCTAGTCATAGTGATGATATAATGGTGTCACTATAAATAATGGGGGTTAATTTCACTAATAAGTTCTAGACCCCATTGTGAGAAAAGCTAAAAATTGGTGAAAATACAAAGACTATGGCTAGGTGCATGATGTAAATTAGTATGTTGTTGAAATTTAACACACTTTTTCACATAATCACAATAGTCTTGGTTAAGGGTAAGCTAGTACTAGCCAAAGTGAAAGATGAGTTTAGCTACAATGAGGTTACTAAAGTGTCCCCCATGGATACCATCATGGGTTTACTTGATATCATGAGAGGCTTCATGATGGCATAGGTAATGAAGGAGGAGGCCATAAAAGCTATGTTTATAAAGGATTCCTCCCATAATGGTGTAGTGTAAGGTACTCTAGATAAATGCTCTTTGAGTATTCCTTAAAAGGCAATAAGGAATGATAGTAAGGTTAAGGTAGTTAAAGGTCTATTGATACCAAAGGTTAGGTTGGGTCTCTTCCACATTTAAAAGGGTGGGAGAATCCAATTTTACATAAGAAGGTTGGGTAAATATATGGATAATGATAGATAGTTTGGATTCAAAGGGTATAGATGGGATCTAATAGGTGATGGAAGTCATGATATCGATGAACTTATTAGTAGATCATGGGTTTGACTAGATGTGATAGTGTTTAAATGATGTTAAGAGTTTGTTAACTAGTTATTTGTAAGGATTTGTAGATGGAGAGTCTAGGCACCAAGGTATGTGAGAATGGAATAATCATCCTAGCAGTGAATAGTTTTAATGGTAAGAGAGTCCTCTCTTATCGTCTCAAGATAGGTTATAGGGATGGTTATGATTTCCCCTTCTTTTGATAAGACAAGGATTTAAGGTTGATCATGTTGATGAAAAAAATTTAGGTGGGATGATGTCATCATCCTCACACATAGGTGGGGGAGAGGTTGGTGAGGAAGGGGTGTCTTCCTCAATAATGGTGGAAATAGGTGGTTTGGTTTATTTCTTGGTAGGTAAGATGAAATTGAGGCCATGATTCTCATAAGGATTTATGGTTTCAATGCAAATCAACTCATCTGGGCCATGCTCATATTATCTAATACCAAATCCTTTACAAGTTCACCTATGGAGGTATATCTTGGAAAAGCTCAGTTTATTTAGGTAGGAAAAACTAGTGGTAAATAGATGAGGTGAAAGAGAGGTGGTATAAGTGCCAATGGTTTTGTTGAGTCCACCATAGATTAAATGGGTTTGATGATGGGGAGGTCCAAAAAGAACAATTATTTCAACATTAGGGTCATATCATTGTTGGTTAGTAAGTTTCCCATACTCATGAGGAGTAGGGAAGGCATCAAGGGTTAAAAGGAGATATTCATTGAATTAAAGGTGGTGGAATATCAATTTTAAAGGCTCTAAAGTAGGGATCTAATTAGAGGGGATGGATGAGGTAGTTTATGCCTCATTTCTATAAGTAGGAATGGATTCCTCATTCATGGTGAAGGTCTTTTCTTTGGTTAAAGATGGTGTGTTAGATGGGTATAAAAGGACATAATTGGGTCGGTAGGTCATGTTGCATGTCAAAAAGGGACTTGGGTTAGCTTTGATGGTGATGACTTGACCTTCATACTCAAATTTAATGTAAGGATGTAGGGTAGAGGGGTCACAACCCATGGAGTAGATCCAAGGTCATCCCAGTAAAACATTGTATTAGAATTCACCTTCCACTATATAAAAGAGTTTGGGGAGCATGCAAGGTCCTACACAGATATGAAGGATAACTATTCCTAGGGTAGTTTTCATAGTGTTGTTAAAGGAGTGAAAGACAACTAAGGTTTTGGACATGACATTGTCTATAGGGTTAAGTTGGCTATATGCATGGGAGGAGATAATGTTAATAGTAGCTCCCCCATCAATCATGACATGTTTAATATAGGTTTGGTTAATGTAAGCACTAATAAAGACAGGAGGATTTAGGTCATCCAAATGGATAAGAGTTATTTCCAAATCCTTGAAGATGATAAGGATGGAAATTTGGAGAGTACTATTAAAGGTTTCCAAAGGTTGAGGGTATTTATGTTAGACCTCTATCAATTACAATGCATATATCATTTTTTGGTGATGATGAGGTGAAGTATTAATCAGCTCATATAAGCTCATCTTCACTGAGGTTTAGTGAATCTATTTGACCACCACTCTCTTGATGGACTCAGAGGGGTTAGATTGGGAGGCACCTAAGATAGATACCTTGGGTTTAGATGAAGGTGAATATCTGGGTAGGGTTTTGTTGGGAGGTATAAGATAGGTATGTCTATGGGATGGACACTTTGGCTTTCCCCTTATCTTTCTATTGTACTCTTATAACCACATGAGTGTTATGGATAGAGGGAGGAATTGGGTTAGGAGATTAGTTTGGCTCTTCCTCACTCTGAGGCAAGAGTGGAAGAGTAGATAGGCATTGGGTAGGAGCATGGTTAGTTGGATTAATATAGGGCTTGTGGGAGGTTCATATATTAATAAATCCTCCTCCTCATAGATTTGGTGTATCATGGTTTGGAGAGATTTATAGTTATCTGTGTCATACCCTAATGTCCTATGATAGGATCACACTAATTGGTCATTATACCAGGTAGGTTTTGAATCGAGAGGGTCAAATATCCTAATATGGGGTAGATTTAAGCAATAAGCATGTAGTAACTATTGGAAAATTGTGGAGTAGGATTTGGATAAAAGTGGAGAGGCTTTAGGGTTTTGGGTCTTGGTTAGTAAGGTGGAGGTATTTTTGGTAGTGGGTTTAGTGATGGAAGGTCTATGTAATGTAGTGTATTTGGTCAATGGTTTTGACTTTGGTAAGGTAGAAGTTGAGAAAGTGGAGGTATGAGGTTTTAGGATAGGTAGCTTGGTTAATGGTGATTTGGTGAAAATAAGTGTGTTAAAAAGCAAGTGTGTTGGTGTAACCAACAATAATAGTTGGGTCTTAGTTCGGACATTTAGTTTTCTAATAAAAGTGGCGGAATGAGGCCTTAAAATAAAGGGAAAGATGGAAGGAGGTAGGATTTTGGCTCTCCATCATTTTTTTATCTCTACTTCCTTTATTGATTTAGGTCAGTGCTTAGTTTTTGGGTTCAGTGAGGTAATCTACACTTTCACAAATGGGTGATTAAGGATTTGTTTATGGAGGGTATCAAGGTTCTTGGTTGGATTGTCTAGTTTGCTTACAGAAGGTTATTTTGTTGTTGGGGGTTTAAGTGATTTGGATGGCTTAGGAATTGTTAGGTTGGTAAAAGTTTCCATTGGCTTGGTTGGCAAGATAGGGGTTTGGATACTAGAAGTCACAGGTTGGTTTGATAAAGGTGTGTCTGGAGTTTTTTGCTTGGTGATATAAGGTAACCCTTATTAATTCCTAAAGGTGGATTGATCCATGTCAGGGTTGGAGATAAATTCCAATTTATGCACTAATATAGATGCTAATTTATAGGTTGATTTTATTCCCTGGACAGTGGACCTAAAGGATAAGCTCATATGTTGAGATAGAGGGGTGGTAAGCTCATCCTTTTCTTTAATCAAAGGATGCAAGGTTTGAGTGGGTGAATCCTCTATGAGAGGTGAAAACATTAAGGATTTCTCTTTATGGATGCTCTCTAAAATGGTAGTAAGTTTCTTGATGGTTAAGGGAGAAGGTAAAATGGGTGCTTATTTTACAATTTCGATCAAGGGAGGGGTTGATGGATCTACTACCTCAATAAGTAGAGGAGGATAAATGGGTGCTTCCTTGGTTTGGGTTTCCAAAAGAGGGGAAGGTAAATCTACTACCTCAATAAGCAAAGAGGGTGAGGAATAGATAGGATTGTTAGTAGGTTCTTCAGTAATGAGTGTATCAAGAACCATGTTAACAATATGGGTATCATGAGATCACTCAACTATTTTTCTCTTAATCTTGGATAGTGCATGATTTAGAAAAGGCTACAAAAATATGTTAATGGCTTAATTTTGAGGTGAATTAGGGTTATACAACATAAGCTCACCCTTATCAATGAGGGATTAGATAATGCTCTTGAAGGTGTTTCACCTACTAGTAGCATGTCCTGTTACTTAGTTGAAGGTACATAACTCATTCTCATTGTACTAACTATGTGTAAGATGAGAAGAATCAAATTGTTGAGGTGGTTTGATCAGAAGAAGCTATATGATATTAAGTTTTAATATCTTCTCTAAGATTGAAGCATAAGACTCTCTGAGTGGAGTAAATTGCTTTTGGGTGTTCTAATTTTAGCTTCTCATGTTTTGATTTGAGGAACCACAAGAATTTGGTTGGTTGGTAGATGATACAAAAGTATCTTTAAGGAAATGTGTGTTCATAGTGCCATTGATTTTGGTTTTAATATTGGTTTGGTTATTTAGTTTGGAGGAGGAAGCCTCATTGGTTTTATAGGTAGAGTTTTTATTTTTTAGTTTTATCTTTCCTTCGTCAATGACTCTATTCTCTAATTTATGTGCCATGCTGAAATATTCAACAAAATTTTGGAATATCTAAACATGAAATGTGGAAGAGATGTTCTTGGCACATGCCCAAATAAATATCTCTATGAGTTCATGTTTGGGTAAGGAAAATGAGAATTATTTTATTAAGATCCACCAGTGAGCTACAAAATTGATAATAGATTCATCATCAAACTACTAGATAGAGTAGAGTTCAGTGATAGAAACCTTCTTGGAGATATTTATCAAAACATGATGTAAGGAAGTTTGAGCTAGTTGGGTAAAGGAGAAGATGGAATGTTTGGTTAAGTAACTATACCAATCTAATACCAGTCTTAATAAAGACATAGGAAAAGTATAGAGAAAGAGGGAATAATCATAGGCAATCAAATAACATGAATGCCTAAATTCCCTAAGGTACTGCTAAGATCTTCTTTACTCTAAAACATAGAGAATATGGAAGTTCCCATTGAACAGGAGATGGTCTGATAGGCACAAATGGGTAGATAGGCTCGTTATAGATCTGGTCATAGGATAGGAGATTGTGAGCACTAAAAATGGATAATTTTAGAGTTATCATATTTTCCATGAGCATCTTTATTATGCATATTTGGGGTGGTGCTCTTGAAGGGTTATAAGGTGCATATTATGGTTGGGTTTGAGTGACATATTGGTAATTTTTTGGAGGTTGAGAATTTTCAATGTATGGGTAAGTGGTCATGTGTGGTTAGGTAGAGGGTATGTATTATTGAGTGGGTGTGGGTGGTTGATTCATAGGTAAGGGATAATTGGTAACCCTTGTAGTGATAGGTAGCGAGGTAAAAGTTATGGGTGTCACTACGTTTTGAAGTGGAGTGGAGGTAACTAGAGAAATTGTAGTGATGGTGGTAGTGGGTATTCTAATAGTAATTGGAGAATGGGTAGGTAAACGTTGGGTGGTGGTTGTGTTATAATAATTATTAGTCAAGCTAGGAGGTGTTTGGGTGTTAGAAGGTTGAGGTGTTTGGTTCTACATGGTTGTGTTAGATAGGTTTCCAAATGAGGCAAATGTTTGAGTATCTAATGGTTGGGTAGTGATAGTGGTAATAGAATATTTTCCTAAAAATTCCAATGACATGTCATAGGGTGGATCTATAGGTGGTACTAAAATGAGTGTGTGATGAGCTACTATGTTAAGATAATGTTACAAGGCCACCAAGTTATTATCTAAAAAGATAGAAAAGTCTAGGTCACCTTGGGAGACTATCTGAGTCACACTAGAAGCATCATAATGATGAGGATAACTATCAACATCTGATATATTCTCCATGGATGAAAAGGTGTAGGAAACTAGATAATCTAAAAATGGGTCTTGACATGCTAAGTCCCTTCATTATTGATGAATAAGAACCATGCAAGCAGGATGAGAGAAAAACACAAAGAATATTATAACTAAAATATAGATAAATCAACACACGCTATAATACATTAAAATCCTATGGTTTATTTTAATCTCACTTTTGGCTTATGCCTTAAGTTATGAGAATGTGTGATAAAATTTGGCTTTTAGATCAAGTATTATAGAAGTAATCTATGGTTGATTTTGGGTTGTTTAGGTGATCAAAAATATCTATATTAGGAATCAATACATGTCTTGGTATTGTGTCCTACCCCCTCACTTCACACACCACACTGATAAGGGTGTTGGGTACTTAGCCAATATATACTAATTTCCAAAGTTTATACTCAACTAGAGAGCTGAGTTGGTTCTCCCTTTGTTAATGACCTCTAAGTAGGATTATTAGTAAAGGGTAAGGTGACTGATAGGTGACGAAATCTTAGTTGGGCCTTGTCTCAAGTTTGTTTTATGTTTAAGTGATGAAGTTTTTTTGGTTTAATGTGTGCAACAAAAGTGATGCTATGATAAAATTACTATGATTTAAACTAAAAGTGAGATAAAATTACAAGAAAAAAATGGATGCACTTGATTTTAAACCCAAAAGATATTCTAGTTTTGTTAATGATCATAGATAGGGAGAATAACATACATATGCAAAGAAAATAAATCCAATGTAAAGACTCAATTTTCCACCTAGCATGCCAGAATGTTTCAGTGAATTTCAGCTTATATTTTAGAAGGGAAGAAGAAAAAACTAAATATGGGTATGGTTTAAAAACCTCTTTTATTGTGACAAAATCTAATTAGATGATTATTAATAAGTCTTCTTTGGCATGGTAGGATGACCTACAAATAAGACAACACTAAATCAAATGGTATGTTTGATAGATAGCTGAGTGGATTGCCTAACGTTGTCTAGATCTTGGAAGTAAGAGCTTCCTCAAGGGATATCAATCCGCATGTTTTAAATAATTAAATTTATAAAATAGAATATAAATTACTTTCATAAATAATAAAAAGGTATTGAAGTTAAACATAATAAATGCTTTCTAAATAAATAGACTATAAATGACTAATATAGTGATAAACAAGTCAATACTAGTTCTAAATGGATAAGGTTTACTTCAAAAAATTAGGGAAGTGTTTATAAATAGGAAGGGAAATATTAAAATATATTTGTTTGAGGGTAGGTAGATGGAAATATCTTGCTATAATTTCCTACCATAGTGACCATTAATAGTTGATGTGACTGTTGATGTTTAAGGTGACCATCAACAATCTAGGTAACCATCAGTGGTTGGACAGACTATTAATGGTTAAGATAAATATAGATGGTTACTATGTGTATGTATAGGTTAGTAAATGGTCAAATTTATGGGATCACAATGTTAGATTTAAAGAGGTGGGTTGGTACTAGGCTGAGTGCAAGAATCAAATAAAGTAATTGAATACCAAAAAAAAAATACTTATCTTGTAGAAGGTTGATTGGGTGGGTGTTTGAGGTGGTTGACTCATTGATGGAGTCTGACGTGATTTCAACATAGTAATGCTACTTGGTGCTTTGGTAGAGCTATGATAGAAAGTTGTATCTTTGATGTGATGGCTAGATCACTAGATTATTGATGATGATTGACCTATAACAAAGGAACTCTAGATGCCCAAGCTCTTGATAACAATTATAGATGATTTTACCTCCCTATTTCTCTCTTCTTATAGGTAAGGTAATAGAATTACAACAAGATGTTAAATAGGCCTTCTAATTTTAACTCGTATATGTAATGACTCACACACATACTTAAACAAGCTATTAATGGTTAAGATAACTATTGATGGTTACTATGTGTATGTATAGGTTAGTAAATGGTCAAATTGATGGGATCACAATGTTAGATTTCAAGAAGTGGGTTGGTACTAGGCTGAGTGCAAGAATCAAATAAAGTAATTGAATACCAAAAAAAAAATACATATCTTGTAGAAGGTTGATCAAGTGGGTGTTTGAGGTGGTTGACTCATTAGTGGAGTCTAACGTGGTTTCAACATAGTAATGTTACTTAGTGCTTTGGTGGAGCTATGATAGAAAGTTGGATCTTTGATGTGATGGCTAGATCACTAGATTATTGATGATGATTGACCTATAACAAAGGAACTCTAGATTCCCAAGCTCTTGATAACAATTATAGATGATTTTACCTCCCTATTCCTCTCTTCTTATAGGTAAGGTAATAGAGTTACAACAAGATGTTAACTAGGCCTTCTAATTTTAACTCATATATGTAATGACTCACACACATACTTAAACAAGCTATTTTTAAAAAATCAAGGCAAGTTGTTTACAAGTTGGTGCTTGAGGAGGTGCACCCTTACCATCAATGGTTAGGGTGATTGTTGGTGGTCATCTTAACTATCATCAATCGAGGGTGAAGGGTCAAAGTGAGTAAAATGTTGGTTAAGCTAGTTTGGTCAAACTAACTATGGGTTAGGCTTGGTTAGGGGTCAAAGGGTCAGATTTGTCCCAAGTGGGTCCTAAGGTGGTCCAAGGTTATTTAACCACTCATAATTATGGTGTGTATATTTCTAGTATCTATACCCACCATTGGATATAACATCTCATTTCATGCAAATCATCATTGATGACATAGTGAGCTTCTTATTCAACTAATCTCCACTTACTCATTAAGAATTAAACCAACTTTCTCAAATTATTTATGATATGAACAGGAATCAAATCTAGTAACTCATCCATTTTTCTCATTAATTATCTTGAGTTTATCACCTTTGGCCTGAGTACCAACAAGGATTTGGCTTGAGGTTGAATTTAATTAGGAAGAAGAGGATAATAGGGGTTTTGGTGAGCTTCAATTTATTTAGTTAGTTTCCTAACTTTAGCTTATAGGAATTTATATATTTCTTACAAAAAAATGACATCATCTAATTTCTCATGACAAGGCTGATAGGAATCATGATGAGGTTGATATGCATCATGATAAGGTTGATAGGACTAATATTGTGTTTGATATGAAGGAACTTCTTGATACTCTTCTTGATAGCCTTCCTCATAGGTTTGTTCAACAACATTATGGTCATATTAAAGGGAAGTAGGATGACCATAGGACTACCATGACTCATAGGGTTGATAACAACCTTGATAGGGCTATTGAGAGACATAATATGGATCATGACAAGGTTGGTATGGGGGTGTGTAGTGGAAAATTTCATCATATCCAACCATACCAACTTCATTAGTCAAATAATAACAAAGTATTTTTAATTTTTTTTATCACAATAGGTACATAGATTACTTATAACTAGATGATTGCATTCAAATTTTCCATTGGTGTTTGTTGAACCCTTCCCAAAGATAATAGGTAAAAGAATACACCAAAAAATTCTTCCACTCTTTAGACCTTAAGTCCCATCAGGCATGCCATAAATATTATCTCTCAATATTTCACCCTGGAGAGGTTTTTCAATCCTTTTATAGATTGAGTGAAACATTAGATTACATCTAGGCTTGTGGGTTTCCTATAGTAGAGGTAAACCTTTAGGTTTAAGGGCTATCTCCCTAGATTTCTCTTTGATACCTTATCACCTACACTACTTGATTGCTTGGATGAAAAGGGATATAAGTAACATAGAATTAAACTATTATAATGAGGTGATACACTAGCTAGATCTCCACTAGACTACTATACACTTGTACTATGAAACATGACTCACAACACTAGTCTCAACATCTTAGATTACTCTAACATAAGTATTTCAAACATGGAGGTGATAAGCATTGTACTTCTCAAGGTGAGTGAACATGAGGTTAGATTTTAAACACAAATTATAATCCTTACACTTGAATATAAATAAATACACTATTTACACTTCATGTAACCTATTAGAGGGATAACTACTTTCATCAAACATGGAATAATAAAGAGAAGGCAAGGATAGATACTTATCACTTGACACTTCACTATGGACCACTTCACACACTTCAAAAAGAAGTTTATGATAACAAAACCATATTATAAATCTTTATTTAAAGGAAAATATAGTATTCTAAAAATAAGGCTTCACCATACTAGGTGTGGATTCCATTACAAAAGCCAAAATGGATTGTATTTATAGAGCATAGGAGAGAAGAGATAAGAAGAAAACTGGAATGGTCACAAGTACAGGTGTTAAGACTCAAAAACTAGTTACATTTCAAGAGAATGAAGTAGAAAAGATGTATATAATTTTTCATGGACAAGTGTCTACCAAAATTTCATCATTATCCTTAAACTTAGCATAGAGATGTAAAATAGCCTTTTTGAAACTACCTTTTGGTGATGAGTTCACTTGACTACTCTAAAATGACTTAAGAATAATTGAAACATATGCAATACCTTAGGGATGTTGGAAAAAAGATGTGACAGTCATCAGATACCCCCTAACTAATATCCTTCATCTTGATGCTTGTGTTCATTGTTTGTATTCACTTACTATCCCTCTTGGCTTCAATATTCACTTTTTCCATCAAGTTGATTTGTAGATTCTCATAGAGATACATTATAAAGGTGTTAATTCACATTTTGAATACCTATTTTCATTCCAATCTATCATATAGACCTCAACATTTTTAAGTTTAGACCTCTCATCTTCAAAGTAGGTAGTCACTTCTCTTTTTCATTATCTATCCAAGACTACCTGTAGAGAATTGTGTAGTAGAGGAGTTTCCATGCTTATCTATGGTGAGAAATGAGTTTTAGGAGTTAGGACAAGTCTCTAAAAAACCCCCTCAATGATTTTCATCTACTCATTCCCTTGTGTACCTATAATTTACCTCAAAACCTATAAAAAACCTTGTGTTAGGCTTGTCCATATAGGAAATAATATATAATATCTAAATGATGAGGATACTGGGAGAGTATTAGATAGGTTCATATCACTTTAATGACCATTTTAACACCTCTACATGAATATCCTTTCATATTTTCTCTCTTAGGTCTTAAACAAAGGTTTTAGGAGGGTTTACCTAATAATAATGGTTCATAAAAACTATATGTTCATCTTCCAAACAATTTCCACTTATACCAAGTGTATAACCCATTTCAGATATTCATAGCTCCTTGAGGCACCATGCAGTCAATCCTTATAGATATGAACATTTGAAAATGGCCTCTCAATATTTATCTTGCATTTTGGGCACCCCTAATAGGAATATAGGCCAAAATGACCATTCTATGTAGTTCATTACAAATAAATGTTTCACTTATATCCTTAAATATACCATTAAGGTCATCAAATGGTTTAATAAATTCATGTGGTCATATGAATGAGTTTTAGCACTTGTAAGGCTTAAGCCTAGTTTTAGGACTAATACACCTAGATTGTACATTTGTGCATATGACTACCACTAAGTGGTTGTAAAGGATATAAGTGATAATATACCTCTTTACATATATAATTAAAATATAAACAAAATTCACCAATCCTTTAGGACTCTGGCATTCATCTATCTCTCATTCACATACCAAACCTGTAGTTATCTAACTCTGTGAGTGGCCTTTGTCTAAGATAAAATAGATGGAATATCACCTATTTACCTTGAAAAACTAAAACTATGGGAGCCTGTATTAGGTATTAGTGGCCTTATTTACAAATTTTCATATAAGGATCACACCTATAAACATCTCAACATCACAAATTCTTAAGACTAGATTTCAAGCATGTGTACTATTTGTAAGATCTAGAAACCTCAGACTGAGTGATAAGTTAAGACTTATCTTTGCTCTACTTCCTATCTTTGAGAGTCATATATTATTTAAATTACCACTATGATATTTGTATAAATCATTTTTTATCCATCATACACCTCTTATTAACTCCCAACTTGTATCTTTCACTAGCCTAAACTAGTTTGTAGTTAGACTATTATTATTTCATTAAGGAATTTAAGGGATTCTTATAGGCAGTGATAAATATTTGAGAATTATACCTTATTCCCATGATCTATATTGAGGTCATTAAGATCATTACAAACTTTAAATTATTCATCTCTACCTATACATCATGTACTTACCCTTATACCATCATTACATTGTAGGTCACTACAATTTTGTTGCTTTTAGTCATCCTAACATAGTGTTTACTAAGTGTTTTAGGATAAAACTTGTCTGAGTTAGAAACCACTCAAATATCATTATCTAAAAATCAATAAACCACTTTATTTTGGCAATAAATTACCCTTAGGCTTGTGCTACAAGAATTAAGACATTTATACTAACACAAACCTCAAATTATTCATCATAAGATGGTACTGAGTATGATAAAAAGCCTCATTCAGAGAAGTTAAGGTAAAACTTCTCAATTGAAACTTTTCAAATTGGGAATAAGGATTTAGGTATATCTACAATGTAATGGATATACCATTATCATAATTTTACTCTCTATTCTCATAAAACTAATTGAAGGTTTTCATTGATTTCAAACACCTCCCATTCAACACTACTTTATCTCTTTTGGATTGATTGTAGACCACTATTGGATATTACCTATAGGTATCATTAGATTTAAGACTATGTGATAATTATTGGTTCTCAAAAATAATCTCTAAACCTTTTGTATAAATCATACCTAATTTTTTCACTTTATAATCTTCTCACAATCTTGAACCCTTCATGTGTCATCAACATGACTGACCAATGTTTAGTTCCACTTGACTGTAGGTGATAGTCATAAAGAGATATGATTGTGTGAAATTATGACTATATTCTCCATAAATGATACTCTTTGAGACTAAACCTTCTAAAGATAAATTTATCATCATGTTATGATAAATTGGAAACAACATATCACCTTTGATCTAAAAGCATTTATAGGAGGGTGAAACTCTACTACTGATGAAATACTATATGTAGGATTTAATGGAGTCTTTTACTAGAAAGATTAGATATTTATACTAATCTATTCACCTTAAAACATTCCAATTGAGTTTAATCCAACATGAAAAGTAATAAAATGTCCTCAAATTCCATGTACAATACTTGATTTGCACATAAAAATGCCATCATATAGGAAAACTAAAGCCATTGGGGATATGTAAATTGTCTAAAGTCACAAACACTCTTAGAAATGGTTCATGAAAGACAAACCACCAAACTTAGAAATATTAAAATAAATTTGGAGTAAAAAGAGACTAATTTCTCCCACCAAGTACACTTTCTTTAACTCTACTCTCGTTTTCCATACCAAGTAGAAACAAGTGGACCTCCTTGACTTATCTAAGAGAGTGATGGGAAAAAGAGGTCAATTTTGGGCAATTTTAGACTTGTAAAAGATACCTAAGCATTAAATTGAGAATTTGGGATCTCAAGAGACACTTTTTTAAGTCTTCCTATGTGACATAACTATTGTATAAGATGTACACTACCTACAACTACCTGAAACTACCCTATATTCTTAGATGGATGTTGAACCTAAAATTTGTTAGTATCATAATAGTTTATATGACTATTCATAACATGTGAGATATCGGATATTATTTTTAAAAACTTTTCATCTTATGGAAATCATATAATATCATAAAAAAGGCCTAAAAGGACATAAAATAACACTAATGATAAGTAACAAATATGACTAAGGCTTGAAACATATTAAGTGACCCTATTAATGACTATACTAGATATTTTACAACCTAAACGACCATATGAAATTTTTAACTATATAATTGGTTAACCATATTTGACTTATGGTCAAATTATTTAACATCTACTATATGAGAAGAAGTTAAAGTATCTGAACCATATGTTTCCATACAAAAAATTTCTACATTCATGCAATAATACAAAAAAGACTTGGAGGAAATTAAAGCCTTAGAACTACATTATTTAGTGATAAAACATGAGTTAATGCCATTAATTAACTTATTTTATGATCTATTTGTAAATGTCTAATTTTTTGTCTATCTTCTGCACTTACAGCGCAATGCACTAGTAGCCTATATTAGTGGATGAGTTTTGGAGAAGTATTACAGACTCCATACCCATGATATATGTTACAATAAAGCCCTAGTGAACTAGTGGATGCCTTTAATAAATATACCTAATAAGTTACAAGAGTGGTAAATTGATCCAAACACCTTCAAAATTAGGGGATCCATCCCTAGTATCCTAATTGCTACTTTTAGGCCAAGAATTAGGATTGCCATGGCCTAGTTGAATAGAATTTATGGATTCCCAAATATAACCCATGTTAATGAGGTTTAGATTACCCTACTAGATACCATCCTCACCTCCACCAAGATCGCTATCATAATGGAAATCATTAGTGCTAACTTTATTCACCAAGTTATTAGCTCAGATAACATGCTAGATAGTAACTTTTATATGATGTATTATCTAGTGGATGCAATAATTGGGATGGTCCACTCATCCTTAAAATAACCATGGGAACCATATTCTAAGTATCTCAAGAATAGAATTTGGGATGAATTCATCATTATTCACATCCACAATTTAGTAAAAACATGACCAAGTTGATAAAGACTTTTTACCCTATGGTGTACCAAGACTTTTATGGTAAGGATATACCTATAGTGTCTAATCACATCAAAATAACTATTAAGAAGATTGGTAACATCTAGATTTACCTATATTATACAATCATTAGGATAGATTGTACCTAAGCACTTCCCATGTATCTTCCTTGATTGGTCTTATAAAAGGTATCAAAGCAAGAGATTATAACTCATTTGGTTGATTTTGTAAATGTCACATTAAGGAGGGATAATCAAGGGTAGTCTACCTAACTCCCCTCACCATTGGTTGAATCCATTACTCTAGGTGGGAACATTTTCAACCAATGGGTAAAACCAAAACTTATTATGACTTTAAATGCGCACCTTAAAAAACATGGGATCCAAAGAAAAGGGTTATGAACCACCTAGACAAAGTTAGAGCCAAGGTGAAGATTGAATATGGCCATGTTTTATATCTACATGACATAGTATTCATGGATGCTTTGAATAACATAGATGTTCATAAGAGGATGAAAAAAGATAATATGTCTCTAGTAGTGGCTAGGCATATACAATATGTATGCAATCAAAAATTCATCAAATCTATAAATTAATCTTATCTCAAAGAATATAGATCCTACTTATATTTCTAATTAGGGATAAATTAGATAATCGGTAACATGACCAATATGCAGAACCACTAGGCCCAATTATTGTATATCTTACCATAATAATAACATTATGGATGGTTTTAAAGCCTCCAATCAAGAAAAACTATACAGTAACCCTAACTAAGTCATATGTTTTCATATTTACTATACTAATAACTAGTAAAGCAAATTAATGTAATCTAGTGCTCACCAAATATTATGGTATGATATGGGGATTAGTAAACAAATGAAAATAAATACACATAAGTGAATTATAATTTATCTATGTATAGGTAAGGCCCTAATACATAGAGAAGAAGAGTAAAATTATTCAAAATCCATTACTTATGCTACTTCTATCTACTAAAGAGAGAAGTAAAGTTAGAGATACTTACCTAAAAGATGAATCTATTAATACTAAATCTCTCCCTTATCCAAAAGAGATTCACAAGAGGTTTTTTTGGTTTGTAAGGATCACTACAAAATTCCAAAGTATCCAATACTTCTCCATAAGACCAAATTATCCAACTAGAAACCATAAGATAATAATCCTTAAGTAGAATGGTGGAATAACATATTATAAAGAAGTGAAAATGAATTATAACTATTGATGTCTCTCTAATAATGACAAAATGGATATGTTTATATCAGAGGATCTAACCCTAAACCCTTCCAATAGTTTGGTCTGACAGGGTCGACCCATCATTATTGATAAAAACTCACTAGGTCATGGGCTAGGTCAACTAAGAGCCAACCTAAACCCTAAATGAGTTTCACCAATAAGAGTACAAGGTCAACCCAGTTGACCTGGTATTGTAAACTATCAAAAGGTGTTTTAGGCTAGGAAAAAGGGTATGAAAGATGGTAAAAGACTAGAGGAGTGTTCAAAAAAGGAGTAATAACTTAGGGGAATGTTTTTAGGAGGTATTTAGATTGGTAATAAATGGCAATAATGGAAATAATCCTACAAATCACTAATGGTCTACCCACCCCTTTTTTGGTGCACCCCTTAATGCATGCACTTAGATATATTTGAGACCCAATGGGTTCTTATAAGATATAAAACATCAATAATTGATAAATTTTGAGAATATTATATGTACACATATGCCCCACTCAAATTTCATTATGTGTCACTAAGGTGCAACAAGGGATGGTGCTTCAATAAAGAACATAGTAACACACAACGATGAGGCTTAAAAAAATGTTTTAGTATTTTAAATCATAAAATATTTAAAATTAAATGATGAAAATGGAAATAAATGAGAAATTAAATGTGATGAATATCTTGACTTACCTTTATCACTAGATGGTTGTCTATTGTGTTTTTAGTTTTTATTATGGAGGGTATAGAGACTACTTTTGACAAACCCAAGAATATAAAAATAAATAGAAAAAACAAACACAAGAAATCCAAGATAATTGGTGTTATATGGATGGGATGTACTTGGAAATTTGGCAAGCTGGGGTGACACGTGTTATGTTAGATCAAATAACCAAGTTAAAATTTAGATCAAATCAGGTAACCAAAAAACCAAGGCTAGTAAAGATTGATAAACTCAAACAAGTAAACCTTAGGTAAGTAAGGCAAACTCACCAAGTCAAACCAAGGATAAGGTAATCAAACATTAATGTGAAATTAGTAACAATCCTTACTTAAACAAATACCATCAAGTGAAAAATGTTAAAACAACATTGATGAGTGAGAAGTAACAATCCTTACTCAATCACCAATGGAAAAAGGTGCATAAAAGGGAAAACAAAATTAGCGAGTTATAATTAACAAGCCAACCTCACTCAATAATGTAAAATTTACATGAAAGTAGAAATAGACACATGTGTATGGAAAAAAGGGAAGTACAATAATGATAAATGGTAAAAAGAAAGAAAAGTGGGTCTAGAAATGTAAATCCAAGGTTTGAAGAAAGTAATCCATAGTTTCTCAAACATATTATTTTTCTCTAAGGATAGATAAACCTGAAACAAAGTAGTGCTAGCATGTTTTTAAGATGTGAAGAAGTATAGAAGAGTGAAAATAGATTTATAATCATAGTTTTCCTGTCAAGGAGGGAAATGAAATAGATAGAGGGGAGAATGAAAGAAAAACCAAGGTAGAAGAACTCTTTATCGAAGTCAAGACACTCAAATTAGGTTTGTCAAAAAAAGAGGATTCTTCACCTTAAGGACTCTAAAGAACTTCTTTTATCTACACAAGTCTTTGGTCAACAAATGCAGTATGTAGATCATCCCATGAAGGCTATATGTATGAAAATAAAAATAAACCTACCTTCCCATAATGTTATCCATGCTCCTTAAGATCCCTTACAGATCCATTTGTATATTATGAAGATTGGGTACTTGTGTGAGAAAATAGGTATCACCATAGAGTTTATTGTATTCTCATATTCCAATCTATTGGCTTACCATAACCCAATTGACCTTGGCTCTATTATGGGACAAATGTGTTTGTAATCATGTGTTTTGGTATGAATTTAAATTTTGAGATTTGTATGTTGCATTTTGTATATCATTTCCTTTTATTTCAAATGATTTGGCATTTAGTTTTCTTGATGTATTTTTCTAATCCCCCTCCATACAGATTCATAAAACCAAACATGGGTTCTAAATATGACTTTAATTTGAATACTTGGGACTTGTTACTAAGAGAGATAAACTCAAAGATAATAGTGTCTAAGAGTCTCATTAATATAGGTGAAATAAGTGTTATCTTGAATTTTATCTTATTTTATCCAATGTGGAGTGAAATGATATGAAATCAAGAGGAATGAACCATGAAATAATTTGAATTACTTCAAATAAAAAAATGTGACAAATGGTGGAAAAAGGAAGGATACAATGATAGTAAAGTGTGATTCCTTATCATAAGAATGAGGGAAATTTAATAAAATATTATAGAATAGTTTTTCTTCACAAATTGTATCTATGAAAGAAGTAAAACAAAAGGCTAAAAATAAATATCAAGAACTCACCACCATTGTAAAACAAATTCTAGAAAAGGAATGAAAAGATGGTGATTTGATGAAGAATATGAGGTCATACCTACGGTCTTACACTTTAACTCATAAAAGAGGAACCCATGAGGGTGCCAAAAAGTATTGGACAAATAAAAGGCATCAGAAAAAGATGGTATTTGTGAGGAAGGCCAGGTCTTATCCATGGTCTTAAATTACAACTCAAAAAATAGAAACCCAAGGATTGCCAAAAATTGTTGAAAAAGTATGAAAAAAAAGGATAATAGTACATAATGAGGAAGACTAGGTCTTATCTACTATTTTATAATGCATCTCATGAGAAAAAAGGGGAAACTAAAAGACTAAAAATGAAGGACCAAGATTTGTGAAAATAGAGAAATGTTATAGAGGGTGAACCCATGTAAGTATCCTATAAAAAGTGTTAGATATATATCATATATAAATCATAAAAATAATGGAAGGATTAAGCAAAATACTTCTTCAATAATTTCACATTGGTGGGTTCTTTGAAAATATGACCTTCATTAGTTTGAAGGTGATAGGTACTTGAACTAAAACTATCTCTGAGTAAATAGGGACCCCACCATTTTTGGGTGTATTTAACTTATTTTTCATGAGTGTAGTCTAATTTAAGTACAAAATCACCAACATTAAATTTGCAAACTTTAACTCATTTACTATGTTATTTGGCAATATGGGCCTTGTATTGGTGATTATGCTATAAATTAGAAATATGGTGTTCATTAAGGATATTGACAGAATAAAGGTGAGATTAACATAATTATTCATCGAGTATGATACCATGAAGATATCTATGAAGAGAGAGAAGCTCAACTTCTAATAGAAGGATTGATTCAAAACCATATACTAGAGAAAATGGTGTTTCCCCAGTGGCAATATGTATGCTAGTTTGATAGGCCCATAGATCATGATAGAGATGAAGGTGCCAATCCATGCGGGTTTCATGATTTATATTTAGGAAATTTTTATTAAAAATTTTATTGGTTGACTCAGCTTGTCCATTACATTTTGGATGATAAGGTGTGAAAAAATTGTGATTGATTTTAAAATTATCAAAGAGGTATTTGACATATTTTTTATTGAAATTACCACCATTATCTAAAATGATAGTATGAGAAACACCAAATAAATAAATGATTTGATTAAGGATGAATTTGGAGATGGTGGTTCTGATGAAGTTATCAAGGGGCATAGCCTCAACCCATTTGGTGAAATATTCTTTAGTTTTGATTATAAATGTATGCCCATCTTGGGAGTGAGGCAATTTGCCTATGAGATATAATCTCCACATGGATAATAGACAAAGAGATTCAACATTTTGAAGAATGATTGGAGGTGAATGAATTAGATCATCATGAAGTAGGAAAGGAGTACATTTTTTAGAAAATTCAATGGCATACTTTTCAAGATTAGGCCAAAAGTATCCCATACATAATTATTTATGGGCAATACAATGTCCACTATATTGGCTAAAATAAAAAATGTATCATATCTATAAATCAATCTTAGATTGAAGAAGATAGAGCATACCTACACTTTTGATTGGAGATACATTTATTAAGCAAGAGTATGACCAATATGGGGATCTAGTAAATATGATTAGGGGATCACTTGTCATAATACACCATGTAAGGTAGGGTTCCAAAGCCTAAAATCTAACACAATTATGCAACAACCCTAAAAGAGTCCTAATGTTGGATATTTCACTTATGTATAATTTAGTGCACACCAAAGCTCATGGCATAATAAAGGGGTTAGTAAAGCAATCACAAAATCTATAAGATAATCTTAATTATGTTAAGTATGAGTAAGACCCTAATACATGGAATATGAATAGCAATACTATTCAAGATACCATTTATGCTACTTATATCTACTAAAGAGAAGAGAACAAAGTTAGAATATGCTTACCTGAATGTGAACCCATTGAGACTCAATCTCTCCCTTTTCCAAAGAGGATTTTCAAGAGATTATTTTGGTTTTTAAACATCACTAAGAAAGGCCAAAACATCCAGTACTTATCCACAAGATTATATTCTCAAAGTAGAAACCCTAAGCTAAGACTCCTCAAGTAGAATGGTGGAAGAATAGATTGTGAAGAACCACGAGAGAATAATAAAACTTGATTGCATATTCTAATAATGATGGAAGTGATTATATATATATATATATAGGTAAATCTTGCAGTAAATCCTCCTACAAATTTTGGCTATATAGAGTCAACCATGGTTGACTTTGTATATTTTTAGGGATAATTTATTTGGTTTGAGCTAGATCGACTGAAAGGCTAACAAATGCAAAAGTAAATAATACCCCTAGACTATACAATTTTGATCCAATACAACTAACTATCCAAAAGGTAATTAAGGTGAGAAAAGGAGGATAGAAAGAGGAAAAATCCTAGAGGAGTGTGAAAAGGAGGAGTAATAGCTTAGGAAATGGTTTTAAGATCTGGTTGGATTGGTAATAATGTGTAAATAAGGTACAAAAATCATGTAAAGCACTAAAGTTATGCCCACCCCTTTCTCAGTGCACCCTTTAAGGTGTGCACTTAGAGAGATTAAGTCTCAATAGGTTCCTGTAATATGTAAAGCATTAATATTTGATAAAATTTAAAAATATTATGTGTATACATATGTGTGACTCAAATGTCATCACATGTTACTAAGGTGCAACAAGGGATGGTTCTTTGAGAAAGAACATAGTAACACAAAATGTTGATGCTAAAAACAATTGTAGCATTTTAAAGCATAAAATAACTGAAAGTAAATGATTGAAAAGTAAATGTAATGTGTACCTTGACTTACCTTTATTATGGGATAATTTTTTACTATGTTATTAGTTTTGATTATGTAGGGCACAAAGACTACTTTTGATAAACCTAAGAATACAAAACATTAAATCAAAAACAAACAAATGCAAGAAAAGCCAAGATAGTTGGTGCTATAAGGACAAGATGTACTTGAGAAATTTGGCAAGTTGGGGTGATAAGTGATATGTTAGACCAAATGACCAAGTCAAACATTAAATCAGGTAACAAAAAATATAAGGCTTCTAAAGACTAAAAAACTCAAACAAGTTATCCTTATGTAAGAAAGGAAAACTCACCAACTCAAACCAAGGATACATGTCAAAAAAGATGATAATAAAATAATGGTAAAATAAGAAAAAAAATGGTAAAATAACATGTATGATTGAGTAGTAAAAATCATTATCTCAATCAATAATGGAAAAGGTGAATAAAAGGAAAAAAACATTGATGAGTAAAAACTAACAAGCTAACCTCACTCAATAATGGCAAAAGGGGTATGAACTCAAGTGTCCATAACAACAAGATAATAAAACAATGAAAAATGGTAAAAGGAAAGTAAATTATGTCTAGAAATGTAAATCTATGGTATAAATAAGGGAATAAACCATAGTTATTCAAACATGTTATTTCTCTCTAAGGATAGCTAAAACTAAAATAAAGTAGTGCTAGTGTGTTTTTAACAAGTGGAGAAGAAGGAAGTAAATAAAAAGGGAAAATAGAATTGGAATCACAATTTGTCTATCAAGGGAGGAGATGAAATGGGTGGAGGGGAGAATGAAAGAAAAACCAAGGTAGAGGAACTCTTCATCAAAATCAAGAAACTCAAATTAGGTTTGTCAAAACAAGAGGACTTTTGACCTTAAGGACTATGAAGAACTTCTCTTAGCCACACAAGTCTTAGGTCAATAAATGGAGTATATAGATCATCCCATCAAGGCTATATACATTAAAATTAAAATGGACTTACCTCATCACAATGTGTTCCATATTATTTAGGAAACCTTATAGAGCCATCAATATAATACAAAGTTTGGGTACTTACATGAGAAAGTAGGTAGTACCATAGAGTTTTTTGAAATCCCCTATTCCAATCTACTCACCTATCATACCCCAATGGACTTCAGCGCTATGTGATGCCAACTATGGAGTTTGATCTTCGATTAGAGATAAGAGATGTTCTTGTAATCATGTCTTTTGGTGTGAATTTGAATTTTGATATTAATATGTTGCCTTTTAGATATCATTACCTTGTGATTCAAATAATTTGAATTTTAAATTTTTTTATGGATTTTTAAGATTCCTCCTCCATACGAATTTGGAAAACCAAACATGGGTGCTAAAGATGAATTTCATTTCAATACTTGGGAAAATGTTTTAAAAAGAGAGAACTTCAAAGATCATGGGGTCTAAGAGTCTCATAAATCTAGGTGAAATAAAAGTGTTATCTTGACTTTGACCTTATTCTATCTAATAGGGAGGGAAAGAAAGGGGAATCAAGAGGAATAACACATGGAACAATTCTAATTGATTCAAATTGAAAAAATGTCACAAGGGGGAAAAATGGATATAATGATAGTAAATTGTGATGCCTTATCATAATAATAAGGGAAATGGAGGAAAACATGATAACATAGATTATTGTGTAGATTTCATCTAGAAAAATAAATAAAAGCTAAAGTTGAGAATAAAGATCAAGAACATGAAAAGGTGGTAAATTTTATGAGAAGGGTTGGGTCTTATACATGATCTTACACTGTAAATGCATAAAAGAGGAAAATATAAAGATAGAGATGGTAGTTTTGTGAGGGTTGTTAAGTCTTATCTATGGTCTTACAAAGTAACTCATAAAAGAAAATTGAAGGGGTGCCAAAACAAACTTGGCAAAGAAAAAGTGTGTGAAAAATAAGTAGATTGTGGTTTTTTGAGGAATGTCGGATCCTATCCATGGTTTTACAAATAAACTCACAAAATAGAAACCTCAGGGGTATGAAAAACAAGAGAAAATATAAGAAGATAAAGAAGACTATGGTACAATAAGAAACCAAAAGGCCAAAAAGGAGGACTAACAATTTGTAAAATGAAGGAACTTGATATAGAGGGAGAGACCCATGCTTAAGTAACCTATAGAAAATATTATATAGATGTAGATAAAAATCATGTCATGAATAAAATGTTTAGGCAAATTACTTTTTAAGGAATTGAGTGTTGGTGGGCTCTTTGAAAACATGGCATTCATTAGTTTGAAGATGGTACGTGATTGGAAAAAGAACATTTTTAACTAAATAAGGGCCCAACCATTTTTGGGAATATTTACCTTATTTATCATGGGTATAGTCTAATTTAAGGACAAGATCACCAATAATAAAAGTGTAAACTTTAACACATTTGATATGTTATTGGGTAATGTGAGCCTTGTATTAGAGGTTATGTTGTAAGTTAAAAAGATGATGTTCATCAAGAATATCAAGGGTATGAAGATGAGCTTCATGTAATTCTTCATCAATAATAATACCATGAAGAGATATACGAAGAGAGGGAAGATCAACTTCCAATGGAAGAACTGACTTAGAACCATAGACTAGTGAGAATGGAGTTGCCCCAGTGGTAATGCATATGATATTTTGATAAGCCCAAAGTGCAAGGTAAATATGAAGATGCCAAGCCATGAAAGTTTCATGAATTGTATTTTGGACAATTTTGTTGAGAATTTTATTGGTGGCCTCAACTTGGCCATTTTATTATGTATGATTAGGATGGAAAATTTGTGATTAATTTTGAATATAGTTCAAATTTGTTTAACATGTTCATTTTTGAATTTATCACCATTATTTGAAATGATGGTATGGGGAACACCAAAGTGATAAATGATTTTATGAAGAATTAATCTAGAAATGGTATGACCAGTGATGTTCAAAAGGGGCATGGCTTCTACACACTTGGTAAAGTATTCAATAGTGATGATGATAAAGACATGTTCATCTTAGGAGTAAGGAATTTTACCAATGAGATTGAATCCCCATGTGGAAATGGCCAAGGAGATTTGATAGTTTAAAGTTTAGATGGAGATGAATGGATTAGATCATCATGAAGTTAATAAATATTACACTTTTTAGCATATTTAATGGCATCCTTATAAAGAGTAGGCCAAAAGTAACCCATGAGTATACATTTTCATGGTATAGCATGTCTATTATAGTTACCACCATAAATGACCCCATGTGCTTTTTCAAGAAGAGGAGGGACCTCATCTTGCATAACACAATGGAGTAAGGTACCTTTAACATTGTAACAATAAAGGATGTTATGTTGAAATATATACTTGAAATATTGTTTATAAATGCATGTTTTTCATGAGAATCTAAATTAGGAGGATAATTTTGGTGTTTTAAGAATTTAATGATATCTTGGTACTTTAGGTTTTATCAAGTGGTAGCATCCTCAATATGATAGGTAAGTGAATCTAGTGTTTGAGTATAAGATGGGGATTTTATTATTTGTATAAGAAAAGAGGGATTATAAAGAACTTGATGAGGATGAATGAGAGATGTAGATGACACAAGAGAATTAGAAATGGAATTTTAATCTCTAAGAAAATGTTCAATTGTGAAAGAAATAAAATCCTTAACAAGAGTGGTTGAAATTTGATGATAGGTAATAAGGTTTTCACTTTTGCATTGATAATCACCACTAATTTGATGGAAAATAAGTTGAGAATCACCTAAATCATGAAGGTACTAAACATTTAAATCAAGAGTAGATCTCAATCTTAAGATAAGATCCTCATAATTAGCCATATTATTGGTGACATAAAAGGTGAATTGAAAAGTTTAAGGGATGATCTTGTCAAGAGGACTCATGAGAATGAAACCTGCCCTAGCTCCTTGGAGGAATTTAGCACCATCAATGTGAAGGGTCTAAGTATCCTCATGCAAGTCAGCATTAATTTTAAGAAGATCTTCAATAACTACTTTTGGTTTAGTAATATTAGAGGGATTGGATTCAAGAATAGAAATAAAAATATGAAATTAATCTTTGAGAGGGATAGATTGATTAAGACCTTCAATGTAAAGGATATTATCATCTATAAGATCATCTTGAAGGGAAAAGTGGTTGGAATGGGAGTTGTGACAAGTTGATAAGATATGATTTTCCTTTTAATAACTTTTTGACTGATGATGTGGAGGTCAAATTACATAAGTACGACCATCCATTTTCCAATTCTATCTCCTAGAAGATAGGATTTGGAGAATAAATGATGAATGGAGTAAGAATGAATGATTACATAAGTAGTTTGGAAAAGCATATAGTGGTGAACATTTTCAATTAAAAAATAGATAGTGAGATAATCATGCTCAATTTTGGTATTACATGTTTCATAATCGATGAGGCCTAGGCTAATGTAGTAGATAACATACTCTCTTCTCATATCATCATTTTGGGAAAGCATTGTGCCAATCAAAATAGGTGTGGAAGAAGTAAATAGAATCAAAGGTTTATCATTGGAAGGAAGATGAAGTGTGGGTGAATGAAGCATTGACTCTTTCATGTTATTAAAAGATTTTTTAGATGGATATATCCATTATAAAGTAGTACCTTTATTAATAAGGGAATTGATGAAGTGAATTTTATATGCCATTTTAGGGATGAATCATCTAATTTCCCCAAGCTTGCCTAAATAAGTATGAATATTGAGAATAGAATGAGGAATGGGCATGTTGATGATGGCACTAATTTTGGTAATATTAACATCAATGCCATGGAAAGAAACTAAGAATCCTAATGATTTTACAAACGTCACTCTAAAGACACATTTATAAGGATTAATTCTAACTTATATTTAAGAAGATGGTTAAAGATGATAGTGAGATTTGAAAGATGACTCTTATGATGTTTAGATTTAGTAATAAGATCATCCACATAAGTTTTCACAATTTTGTGAATGAGATCATGAAAGATGTGAGTGATTGGTAATTGGTAAGTGGCTCCAAAATTTTTGAGGATGAAGGGCATTTTTGACAAAACAATAGGTGCCCCATTTCATGGTGAAAGTAGTCTCATTTTGGTCCTTAGGAGAAATATGAACCTGATTATATCCTGAGAAACCATCCACAAGAGGTAACATTTCATAATCAGTCATGGAATCAATAATGTAATCTATTAAAGTTAAAAGGAAGTTGTCCTTAGGATACACAATACAAATTTGAATGAACATAGTGACTCTATATTAAATAGGAATGATGTTAGAAACCCATTCTGAATAATCCATTCGTTTAATAGATTTATCATCAAGTAATTTGCTGATTTACTTATGACATAAAGTTGAAACTTTAGGTGGAAAATTTATTTATTTTTTATACATAAGCTTGGCATTAGGATAAGTAATGATTTTATGTACCAAAATGCTAGGGTCAATACTAGGCATGTCCTCGTAGGACCAAGTGAAAGCCTCATGATATTTATCAAAGAATAAGCTAAAATTATAATGTTTAAAAGGTGAAATTTCTTGAGAAAACATAATTGGTCAATGACAAGATGGGGTACCATATTCAATATGAGTGATTTATTCAATAATCATAGCATTTCCATCTTGAAAATGGTATGGTGCATTAGGTAATGATAAAATTGGATTTGTTTTAAGATCAATGCTAGCAATGAAGTTGTTGAAGCAATTTAGTCTTAAAATTTCCAAGTTTATGATGTTGTCAAGGAATTCAAGGTTCTTAGGCATAAAGTAACTTAAGGATAACTTCATCACTAGGTAAGGTAAGAAGAGGACCAAAATAATCAACATCTACTTCAAGATCTAAAATTTGATTTCCATGGTGATCAGACTCAGAATGTCTCTGATGAACATCAGTGGCCTTGGCATCTAGTCTAATTTGAGGATTAGTAGAAGTAGATGGAGTAAAATAGATTGGTGTGCTGGTGGATTTGGTGAAAAGAAAAGGTTTAGATGTAATTATTGTATTCAAAAGTGGTAAAGGAGGTTTAGGAACTTCTAGATATTTAAAAGGCATAATTTGCTCTACCACCCAAGGGGTATCGATAAGAGGACTATTAGTAAGAGGCACATAACCCTTAGGATCTAAGGTATGATTGATAGAAATGGTACGAACATCTCAATTAAAATCATGAATTTGGGTTAAAGTTTTATAATAATGTTGGACATCCATGTCTCTATATTGAGCTTAGGCCATGAAATAGTTATCATCATATGTTGGATAAATCATACATGCTTGATAATCTAGGGGATTTTTAGAGGATGAAACTACAATATTACTGAATGTATGAGGAGATGTGATGAGTGGATCTTGAAATAATTTAACCACTCCAAAATCATTACAAGTGAAGGAATATTTTAGTAGAGAAAGATATTAAACATTGTATAGAGGTCAAAAATTGGTAATCTCATCCATGAGAAGAATAATATTTCAATAGGTAAGAGAGAAAGATGAAGCCATTGTGAAATGTGGAGGTAAATTAGTGGTATTACAAGTATGTTGTAACTCATTGGGCTCATCATGGTCAGAATCCACAAGAGTAACTTGTAAATCATGATTAATGTTGAACTTAGGTAAAGGATCACTATTGATCTTATGAATTGTAAGAACATGATATTATGATTTATGATAAGGTAGTTGGATACTTCATGGGTTATGATTATCTCCATACTTATATCATTTTACATTATGTAAGAATTTAATACATTGACTACCAAAAGAAGTAATGGACCTCATTCAATGAGTCTATAGATGACAAAGGATTATGTTATAAGATAAATGAAGATAAAGGACCATAAGCTTGGTTTGAATAGTCTTAGGTCCTATGGTTAATAGAATCCAGATATAACCAAGTGGATTTTTATTTTTCTTATCAAAACCATGAAAGGTAATATGGGTTATATTAAGATGATCCTTGTTATAACCAAGTTATTATATAAGACATAAATATGTGACATTAATACTAGAACCTTCATCAACTAGAAATTTTTGAATAAGAGTGGTATTAATGCCTACTTTGATAAATAATGGTAGATCATCAGCATGGAAATGAATTTCATCATTAATCATGTCCTCTTTAAGGAATTCAATAGAGGTCGTAGAAGGACACATAGTTCTAATGGTATTGATGTTGGTAGGATGAGATTCAATAGAAGGTGGTTCTTCATCTATGGAAGATGGATATTCAATCGCTTGAAGTTGTTACATAAGGAAATTATGTTGATAGGGTGAAGTGAGAACCAAATCAATAAGTTGAATCTTACAAGCCATAAATTTAAGTTCTTCAAGAAAGTTCCAATGAGATTTAAAAGAACCAGCATGAGGTTTAGGAGGTAAAATAGATTTTTTTAGGAACAGATGTGTTTAGAGGATCAAAAGGAGGAATTTTTTCCTCAGGTTCTTATGAATCAACATTAGTAGTGGTAGTATCTTTAAGCAATTATTCTTCTAAAGATGGATGTTTAGGCTTTGTAATAGGATCTTTGTGAGCTAGTTTATGATGATAATTGACCTTAGCAGTGTTGACATATTAAGAAATATTAAAGTATTCATCATAATTATCATTAATGACACAAACATCCTTAGAAATTGATTGATTATTGGGATAAATTTTTTGGTTATTTGAATTAGATACTTTAGAAGTTTCCCATTTTTGAAAGGCAATAATGTAGTCTTGATGATGAAGATTGATCATAGCTTCATGATGAAATGAATAACCAAGAACATAAGAGATAGAAAATTTAGTGAGGCATCTACAAGATTCATGAGAATGAACAATGTTGGTATGGAACCAATAAAATAGATTGGGGTCATACCACTTAAGAGGAGCATTGGGATAGATGAAAGGTTTTAAGCATGGTAAAAATTATTGCATTTAATAAACTGAAAGAGGTGTATGAGAAGGTGAAGGAATATCAATTTTGTCATGTCCTTGTTTGGTTTGTGGAGTATTACTAGTGATTGTATGAGATGTTTTAAAAGATCCTTTAATAATTTTAGGATTAGGTTCAAATTATTTCATGAGAAAGTCTTGACATTTAGCTTGATCAAGAGCTTCATTAAGTGATTGAGGAACAAAGGTTTGAACCTTATACTAGAGAGTGGGAGTTAAGTCTATTGTAAATATAGTGAATAAGTTATCATCCATCATGTTATAATTAGATTTATAGGCAAATTATTTCCATCTTTTGATAAAGTCATCAACTAATTCAGTGGAAGATTGCTTAGCATTGATGAAGTGGTTAAGATAATTTTTAGGAAGATCATTGAGGTAAACCTTTTTAACTAAGGGATTAACCAAATATTCAAGTTGCCAAATATAATGTCAAGGAAGTTGATTATACCATTCTAATACATCACTGATAAATTTTTTGACTAAGAGTTTAGTTATTACAAAGGTATTAGTTTGGATCCACTCAATGTAAAGGTTGTTAAAGGCTTTGATAAATGAATCAGGGTCTTTAGTCCCATCATATTTGATATTTGAAGATATGTTACCAATATCAATGTATATAATAAAGGGAGATAAAGACTTATTTTGAATGGTTTGAAGCATCTTGTTATTTATTATGGGTTGAGGAATAACATTTCCTAAGGCATCCCTAAGAGGTGGAGGAATGAAATTGGGATTAGCTTGAGGATGCATAGTTAGAGGTTAATTAGCCATATTGATTATATGTTGTTAAAGTTGCATCATTTAGTTGGTGTTAGAATTTTTCATAATGTTCATTTGTTGGATGACTTGGGCTAAAAGTTGAGTTGTATCAAGAGGTGAGTTAGTATTGGTAAGAACACTCCCTAATTGGTATTAGTGGAAGGATTGTTAGAAGAAGGATTACTAGTGGGATTATTAAGTAAACTTGTGTCAATCTCTCCCATATAAGTTTAAATTTTTTTAAGATGAAGAGTTTCTTGGTAAGTGTAAAAAGGATCATATCCATTAACTTCATCTTAAGGTGTTATTTGCACCATGTTATAATTCATGTATGAAGGAGGAAAAGAGGTTCCACAAGAGTGATGGCACTCTTGGGAGGAAACAAGAGGTAGAAATGACCATACCATTTAGTATCTAAGTGGATTCAGGCTATCTAAGAAGATTCTAATAAGAGGCTTCATTTTAACTTAAGAGAGATGAATAAAATGCAATAGTGAAGAAATAGGGAACTATAATGTTGAATAGGGAAAGAAAAAAATAGTACAAGTTCAACTAGGTTGACCTAACACAAAAAATAGGGCCTAAAAGAAATACATGGTGGACTAGGTTGATCCTATATAGTGCATAGAGGATAGAAAAAGGTATAGGGTCAACTAGGTTGACCTATTATAATAGATAGGGAAATAAAAAAAGTTGATAATAAGTTGTGAACTGAAACAAGACAATTTTTAAAGTTAATCTAGGAAAGTAAGAACTAAAGGGAAACAAATATTCAATTAGATCAATGCTAGAAAATCTAATTGAGGCACACAATACAAAAACTTGAATTAATGCTGGATAAGGCAAGTTTTTGTACACATAATTGAGTAAAGATCAAGAAATCAACTTGAAAATTAAAGAGCTAACTAATTGGCCAACCTAAATGTTTTATTAGATTATTTAACAAATTATTTTAAATGTGATGGGAATTTGGCTATAAAGCAAGGAACTAAATAGCAATCTAAAGATGGTTTCAGGTAGTTTGGGTTGAAAGGGACTATAGTGGCAATGATATAGTCTTGGTATTAGGGCCTACCCCCTCACTTCACACACCATAGTGATAAGGGTGTTGGGTACTTAGATAGAATATACCATTAACCACACTTTATAATTTACTATATTATCAAGTTAGCTTCCCCCTTGGTGATGAAATTTAAGTGTGTTGGATTAGAGTAGATAAACTCTAAAATGTTTATTTAGATTATGTGATCTGGTCATGTGTGCATAAAATATAAATAGTGAAACTAAATTTTTACTTAAAAACCACCTAATTAGATTATGTTAACTATTATAAATAATAAAGTAATAATAAAAGAAAGGTGTGAACTAATTATTAGCATAGAGAGATTAATTCTAATTTGAAACAAGGTATAGTGTTGACACTATATGCACAAAATATAGAACAATGTTGACAAGGTTGAACCTATACTATTGAATCAAGGATTTAAAATGAATAGGGTCAACTAGGGTTCACCTAGTTATTTAGATAACACATAGAACACAAAATTGGGTCGATAGGGTCGATCTAGTTGATTGTATACAGGTAGTTTTAAAGACTGTAAATGATGAAAAGAAAGATAGAAAATAAAGAGACAAAGAGATAGAAAATAACCTTTGTATGTTAGAGTTGTAGGTAATGAAAATTGTTAATAAAGAACATTAAAATATGCTTGAAAACTCTACTAACTAGGTCAAGTGGGTCGATCAAGCTTTGTAGAATCATATTTTTGAGTGCCTAAAATGTACTGGGTCAACTGCAATCAACCTAATATGCTAAATTAGATGCTTGAAAATGTACAGGGTTGACTAGGTCAAGAGAGTCGATATAGTATGACAAATATGTGATAAAAATAATGGTAAAAATAATGAAATAAAGTTAAAGAAATCCTAAAAGGGTTAGTTTCACATTCATTTCATCAAAATGTATGCAATTATAAATGTATTGTGTCTATAAATCAATCCTAGTGTGAAGAAGATAGAGCATACCTACACTTTTGATTAGGGATACATTTTTTAAGCGAGAAAATGACCAATATGGGGATCCAATAGACTTTGTTAGAGGATCAATTATCATAATACACCATGTAAATTAGGGTTTCAAAGCCTACAGTCTAACACAATCATGAAACAATCCTAAAAGAGTCCTAAGGTTTGATATTTCACTTCTGTATAATAAATGAAAAAGTAAATCTAATCTAGTGGACACCAAAGTATGTGGCACAATAAAAGGGTTAATAAATCAGACAAAACATGTATAATAAAATCTCAATTAAGATAAGTATTAGTAAGACCATAATACATGGAATATGAAGATTAATATTATTTAAGCCAACACTTTTGCTACTTCTATCTACTAAAGAGAAGAGAACAAAGTTATAATATGCTTACCTAAATGCGAACCCAGTAAGACTCAATCTCTCCCTTAGCCAAAGGGGATTCAAAATCAGTTGTTTTGGCTTATAAGGGTAATTAATAAAGGCCGAAGAAACCAAGACTTATCCACAAGACTATATTCTCCAAATAGAAACCCTAAGCTAAGACTCTTCAAGTAGAATGGTGGAAGAGAAGATTGTGAAGAAGCATAAGAGAATAATAACTCTTGATTGCATATTCTAATAATGATGAAAATTATCTTTTATATATAGGTATATCTTTCCCTCAATCCTCATGGAAATTTTAACTATATAGGGTCATCCATGGTCAACCTTGTATGGTTTTGAGGATAATTCACTAAGACTGAGTTAGGTCAATTGAAAGGCTAAAAACCCCAAAAAGTGAAAAAAATGCTAGACTATATAGGGTAAAACTAGTTTCCCTAGTAAAAATGACTATCTAAAAGAGAATTAAGGCAAAAAAGAGGTTGAAAATAGGAAAAATACTAGAGTGTGCAAGAGAGAAGTAATAGCTTAGGGAATGGTTTTAAGAGCTAGTTGGAATGGAAATAATGTGGAAATAAGGGACAATAATCTTGTGATGAACCAAAGGTCTACCCACCCCCTTCTTAGTGCACCCCTTAAGGTGTAAACTCAAAGAGATTGAGTCATGATGGGTTCATATAAGATGTAAATAATTAGTATTTGATAAAAATTTGAAAATATTATGTGTATACATGGCCACCAAAAAATTCCCCATGTGTTTATTCAAGGAGAGGAGGAACCTCATCTTGCATAACACAATAGAGCAAGGTACATTCAACACTAAGATAATAAAGGATGTTATATCAAAATACATACTTAAATGCTTGTTTGTGAATGTGAGTCTTTTGACAAGAGTTTAGGCTGGGAGGATAAGTTTGATGCTCCAAAAATTGAGTGATGTATTTATACCATGGGCTTTGTCAAATGGTGACAGCCTCAATGTGGAAGATAAAGAAATCTTGTGATTTCTGAGAAGATGGATATTTTTTTATTTGGATAAGAAAAGTGAGATAGGATAGAACTTGGTATGGATAAAAAATAGATACTGAAGATTCAAGGGAATTAGTGATAGAATTATGATCTTGATGAATATGGTTGATAGTTAAATAAATGAAATCTTTGGTGAGAGTAGCTGTAATTTGATGATAAGAAATTATATTATCACTTTTTCATTTGTAATCACCATTGACTTAGTGGAAAATGAGTTGAGAATCATCTAAATCATGTAGGTATTGGATATCTAAATCAATATCATCTCTCATGCCTAGGATTAAAGATTTGTACTCTACCATGTCGTTAGTGATGTCAAATGTTAAGCAAAAAGCTAAAGGGATAATTTTTTAAGAGGACTAGTAAAATTGCAACCTACCCCAACTCCTTAAAGGCATTTAACACAATCAAAATGTAAGGTCTAAGTATCTTATTGTAAATTGACATTAATTTCAAGAAGTTATTTTATAACTACTTGTGGTTTAGTATTATTGGGGAGAATAGTGGATTCCTCAAGAATAATTGATTCAAGATCAATAGTGCAGTTATGGAAGTAACCTTTAAGAGATATGTCTTGCTTAATGCCTTCAATATATGGAATATTATCATCAAGAAGACTATCTTGAAGGTGATTGGTACAAATCATAGGATCTATAATAATTTTATCATCTATGATTTGATCTTTGATAGCTTTTTGAGTGAAAATTCAAAGATCAAATTATATGAGGACCATCCACTAGCCAATTTTATCTGTAGGAAGAAAGACTTTAGAGAAGAAGTGATGAAGGGGGTTAGAATGAATGATAACATAAGTGGTATGATAAATCATGTAATGTCAAAGCTTTTTAACTATAAAACATATGATGGGGTAATCATGTTTGACTTTTGTGTAATATTTCTCATAATCAATGAGGCCTCAACTAATATAGTAGGTGGCATACTCTCTTCTGGTATCATCTTTTTGGGTAAGCATTACCTCTACTAATATGGGTGTGGAATAAGTTTATAGGATCATAGGTAGATCATTTGAAGGAGGATGAAGAATATGTGGATTAAGCAATGATTTTTCATGTTATCAAATGCTTTTTGACAAGGATCTATCCATTGTAAAGAATTAACTTTCTTAAGTAGAGAATTGATGGAGTAGATATAGTAAGCCATTTTAGGGATGAATCATCTAATTACCCTAGGTTTACCAAGATAAGTGGAAATGTCTTGAATGGAATGATGGATGAGAATGTTGATGATATAATTAATCTTATCATGGTCAACATCAATGCCATAGAGAAAGAGATAAACAATCCTACCAGTTTTCTAGATGTAACACCAATACCACATTTATAATGATTTAGTCTAACTTTGTATTTAAGAAGATGATCACAGATGATGGCAAGATTAGAGAGATGAGTCTTATGAATTTTAGACTTAGAAATGAAGTCATCCACATAGGTTTCTACAATTTTGTGGATAATATCATGAATGATAGGATTCATTGCCCATTGATAAGTGGATCCAACATTTTTGATGCCAAAAAGAATTTTAATATAGCAATACGTTCCCCATCCTATAGTGAAAGTTGCCTTATGTTAGTGTTCAATGGAAATGTGAACTTGGTAATAGCTTGAGAAACCATCAATAAGAGATAAAATTTCATAACCATATATGGAATTGATGATGGCATCTATTAAAGTAAAAGGGAAATTGTCCTTGGGAAAAGTAAGATTAAAATTATGGAAATCAATGCAAATGTAAATGACTATGGTGACCTTTTTTTGAATAGGAACTATGTTAGAAACCCATTAAAAATTATTCATGGGTTTGATAAACTTAGAATCAATAATTTTGATAATTTATTTGTGACATAAGGTGTAAATTTCCTTTACTTTTGATGCAAAAGTTTGGCATCAAGATAAGTGATGATGTTGTGCACCATAATGCTAGTGTCAATACTAGGCATGTCCTCATAGGATCAAGTGAGGATCTCATGATATTCATTGAATAATAGACTAAATTATCATGTTCATTAGGTGATAGTTCACAATTAATTATAATTGGTTGAGGGCATGATGGAGTACCATATTCAATGTGAGTATTTTCTTAGCTAAACATAACATTACCATCTTGGAAGTGGTATGGTGCATTAGGTAAAGAAGAAATTTGATTATCTTTAGGATCAGTGATATGGATGAAGCTTTTGAAATAAGGGATTTTGATTTTGAATTCCAAATATTCTAATGTTATCAATGAAGTTGATGTTCTTGACAATGAATTAACTCAATAATAGCTTAATTTCAAGGCAAAATGGGAAGAGGACCATAATGCTCAACATTTACTTCAAGATCAAGAATTTGATTACCATGGTGATCATATTTATAATGTATTTGATGGACATTGGTGGCCTCGATATTTAATGTAATTCAAAAGTAGGAAAATTAGATGGATCAGATGGGATTTATGTATCAATAGTTTCTTTGATGGGGGAAGGATAGGATGTAATGATGGGATCCATAGGTGGTAGAAAAGATGCAGGACTCTTTAGAGGTTTCGAAGGTAGGATTTGTTCTAGTATAAGTGGAGAATTAATGAGAGATATATGAACTTTTGGATCTAATTCATGATTTATGTAAATGTTATGAATATCCTGATTAAAATCATGTATTTGAGCTAAGGTTTTATGATAATTTTGACCATCCAAGTCTTGAGATTGAGCTTGGGACATGATGTAGTTATCATCATAGGTTAGATAAATGGTACATATTTGAGATTTAGGGGGAGTCTCAGAAGGTGAGATCCTAATATTACTAAATTTACATATAGACATGATTATCTAGTATTTAAATAATTTGGCCACTCTATATTCATCTCATGAGAAGGCATATTATGGTAAATAAGGTTCTTGATCATTACATAGAGTGGAAAATCGGTGATCTCATCAATGAGAGGAATAGTGTTATCATGAGGTAAAAAAGAAAGGGGAATCCACTCTAATATATAAGGATGTAGATTATTAGTGTTGTTAGTATGTTTTAAGTCATTAGTTTCATCATAATCTGAATCATTAAGAGTGACTTGTAAGTCAGGATTGATGTTAATGAACTTAGGTAAGAGAAAAATATTGATGGTAGGAATGCAATATTGAGATTTTGGATTAGGAATTTTAATAATCTATGGGTTGGGATTAGCCTCTTTCTTTTACCATTTTCCATTATGTAATAATATGATGGATTAGATACCATAAGAAGTGATATCCCTAATTTAGAACCAAGGAGTATGTTATAAGATAGGGGAAAATCGAGGACCGTAAATTTAGTTTGAATAATATTAGGTTCAATTATGAGGGGAATCCAAATACAACTAAGTAGATTTGATTATTTTTATCAAATCCATAATAAGTAAGGGAGGTTTACTTGATATGCTTATTATAACCAAGCTATTGGATAAGCCATGAAGACATCACATTACAAGACCTTTCATTAACTAAAACTTTATGAATAAGGGTAGTATTAATGTCTATTTTAATAAATAGTGGTGTTTTAATAAATATGAAAAATTATCTCATCATTAATCATATCCTCTTCAATAAATTTAATAGAAGACTTGGAAGAAGGACAAATAAATTCAATGGTATGCACATTGGTAGGTTAAGGTTTGATAGAAGTTGGTTATTTATCTATAGAAGATGGATCTTTGATTTCTTATATTTTTTGCATAAGTAATTTGTGATTATAAGGGGAAGTAAGAAATAAATCCAAAAGTGTAATCTTGTAAGGCATGGAGTTAAGTTCTTCAAGAAAATTATAATGAGATTTAGAAGAAGAATCAGTGCGAGTTTTAGAAGGTAAGGTATATTTTGAAGGAATGGAAAACTTTGGGGTTTAAAAGAAGGAGATGGTTTCCTTAGGGGATTCTAAAGATAAATGAGTGGTTGAAGTATCTTTGATAAGTTATTCTTTTAAATATGGTTTTTGAGGTTTTGTGATAGGATCTTTGTGATCTAGTTTGTAATGATAATTGACCTTATTTGCATTAACATATTGAGAGTTGTTATAATATTGGTCATAATAAACATAAATTGCATAAATATCCTTAGTATTTCTTTTATTATTAGATGTGGGAAAATATTTTTGGTTATTGGAATAAGAATCTTTGGAAACTTATCCTTTTTGAGAAGTGGTGTTGTACTCTTGATGACAAAGGTTGATCATGGATTCGTTATTAGAGGAATCACCAAGCATGTAAGAGATAAAAAATTTAGTAATCCATGTATAAGATTAATAGGAATGACCAATGTTGGTGTGGAACCAAAAAAATTGATTAGGTTCATACCATTTATGAGGATTATTAGGATAAGCAAAGAGTTTAAAGGGTGGTAAGAATTATTTAATTTATTTAATGAGTGTTATGTGAGAATATGAGGGAGTGTCAGCTTTAGTAACTCCTAGTTTGGTTTGAGGAGTATTTTTAGTGATGGCATTGGTATAAGTTTGAAAATATCCTTTGAGGAATATGGTATTGGGTTAAAATTTCTTCATGAGAAAGTCTTGATGTTTAGCTTGGTCAAGAGCTTCATTAAGTGTTTGGAGAGAAAAAGTTTAAACCTTATATGTAAGAGAAGGATTTAAAATAGCTATAAAGAGTTTAAAATAACTATCATTAATCATGTTATGGTTGGATTTATGGGTTAGATATTTCCATCTTTTAATAAAATCATGAGCTAATTTGGTGGGAGATTGCTAAGCGTTGATGAAATGATTAAGGCAATTTTTGGGGAGATCATTATGTTGAAACTATTTGACTAAAGGATCGACTAAATCCTCAAGTTTCCAAATGGAATTTTTGGGAAGTTGGGTGTACCATTCCAATAAATTTCTAGTGAAGGTTTTAAATGTAAGTTTAATTGTGGTAAAAGTATTAGTTTGGATCCACTCTTTGTAAAGATTGTCAAAGGATTCAAAAAAGGATAAAGGGTCTTTATTCCCATCATAATTGATATTTGGATATATATTGACAATAACAATGAACATTATGAAAGGAGATAAAGGATTTTTTTGAATGTTTTAAATCTTTTTTATTCATAACAAGTTGAGGAATAATATTTCCTAAGGCATTTCTAAGAGGTGGATGAATAAAATTTGTATTAGCTTGAGGATGGATAGTCAGAGGTTGATTATCCATATGGATAAAATAACATTGTAATTTCATAATTTGAGAGGTTTTATAAGTTTGCATTATGTTAATTTTTTGTATTACTTGTGCAAGAATTTGAGTCATATCAATTGGTGGTTGGGTATTTATAGGAGAATTACCTGAGTTGGTATGAGGGGGAGGATTATTAGAAGATGTATTATTAGTGGGATTATTAGATAGACCTGTGCCAATTTATCACATATTATTTTAAAGGCCTTGAAGATAAGAATTGTCTTGATAAGTAAAAAAAGGATTGGATCCACCTATTACATTTTGGGGTGTGATTTGAACCATGTTACAATCCACAAATGAAGGAGGGGAATATGTATTCCAAGAATGAGGGTTATCTTGGGAGGAAAAGAGAGGGAGAAATTAACATACCATATATTGTTTAAATGGATTTAGGTTATTTAAGAATATTATGATAGGGGACTTCATGATGACTTGAGAAAATTGAATCAAATGATAAGGAAGGAAAAATAGGCAAATGAGTTAGATAGACAATATAAGAAATAAGAGTAAAAAGTTGAATAAGTTGACCTAACACTAAAAAATGGGGAAAATAGAGTATGATAAGAGTAAAAATATAATTGGGTTAACCTAGTACTATAATCTGACTGGTAAAATAGATATAGAGTCGACTGGGTTGACTTAGTACTATGGATAGGGAAAAATTAGTCTGTAAGAGATTGTGTCAAATAAAATGATAGTGTATTAAAAATAGGGAAAGATATTTAAATGTACTTTTAAACAATAAATGAAAGTAAACACATAATCAATTAGGTTAACGAGAATGATCCAATAGAGGCACATAACACAAAATCTTACACCAACACTTGTTAATGCATGTTTTTACAATAAAACATATAATAAGCAAAGAGTAAGTAATCAACTAAAAAACTAATAATAAGTTGTCATCTTGAATGTTATTAGATTATTATAAAATGTTATTTGAAGTGTGATAAAGAATTTGGTTGGAAGTAGGGATCTAGAAATCAATCTATGGATGGTTTCAAGATGTTTAGGTTGAAAGGAATTTATGTTGGCAATGGTACTAACTTGGTATTGGGGCCTACTCCCTTACTTCACAATCTCATAGTGATAATATTGTCAGGTGCTTTACCAATATATACCATTAACCACATGTTTATAGCTATCTATAAAACCAAGTTGGCTTCCCCTTTGGTGATGAAATCCATTTAGGTAGGCTCTAGGTAAACCAATTTTTTAAATGCATTTTTGAAATTATGTGATTTGGTAGTGTGTGAAAGAAATACGAAAATAGTGAAAATAAAAGGTATATTGAAAAAAACCACCTAATAAGACTATGTGATCTACTCTAACATTGAAAATAATTAAAGTGAAAGTGTGAAGTAATTACGAGTATATAATTATTAATTCCAAATTTGAAACATAGTACATATTTGGTTCATATGATAGTGTATGCAAACATTATATAACAGAGTCAATAATGTCTTTATTATACTAAAAAATCAAGGGTCCTTAAGAACTAAGTTGACATAGTTGACCTAGTCTTTTAGATAGAAGATAAAATATAGAACTAGGTCAACCAAGTTAACCTAGATTATTATATGATGGTAGTTTTAAAGACTACAAACTTTGTAAAATATAATTGTAAGGAAGACTTTGAGAGAGAGAGAGAGAGAGAGAGAGAGAGAGAGAGAGAGAGAGAGAGAGAGAGAGAGAGAGAGAGAGAGAGAGAGAGAGAGAGAGAGAGAGAGAGAGAGAGAGAGAGAGAGAGAGGGACCTTATTAGGTTAGAAGGTGCTAAGGAAAGTGAAATTCTTGTTGAAGTGTCTTGAATGTTACTTGAAAATTATACCAATTATGTTGACTAGGTTAACCTAGTTCTACAATTCCCTATTTGTTGAAGCATGTTAGGATGTCTATATCAGCCTGGTTGACCTAGTATGTTTTATGGAAGTTGTTTAGAACACTATGTTGACATGTTCGACCTAGTTTTCTATCTAGAAGTAAATAAGAGTATTGTATAAACCTATTCAACCTAGTAACTTGTATCTAATGAAGACCTAAATAGAAAGAAAACAATCATTTTTGATGTGTATGTGTGTTAAACTAGTGCACAAAAGTTAGAAACTACAATGGCCCTATTGACCTAGTATCATAAATATAGAAAAATAATAAATAAAATGATTAAAATGAAAATAATGAAATAAAAACTTGTAAGGATAAGATTCACTTCTATTTCACTAAAATGTATGTAATCACAAATGCATCGGATCTATGAATCAATCCTAGCTCAGAGAAGATAAATCCTACTTACACTTTTGATTGGGGATACATCAGATAATCAAAAACATGACCAATATGTGGATGTTCTAGACCCAATTAGGGGATATATTACCATAATAATAATAATAATAATAATAATAATAATAATAATAATAATAATAATAATAATAATAATAATAATAATAATAATAGGGAGGGTTCCAAAGCCTCCAATCAAGCAAAACTATGTAATAACCCTAACTAATTTGTGTGTTTTCATATTCACTATAATAATGGCTCATAAAGAAAATAAATATAATCTAGTGTTCACCAAAGCTTGTGGCACAATATGGGGTTAAGTAAACAAATGATAATAAATATTCATAAGAGAATGATAATTAAGCTATGTATAGGTAATATCCTAATTCATGGAGAAAAAGAGTAATATTATTCAAAATCCATTACTTATGTTACTTCTATCTACTAAAGAGAGGATCAAAGCTAGAGATACTTACTTGAAAGATGAACCCATTGAGACTTGAACTCTCCCTTGGACAAAGGGACTTCATAAAAGGTTGTTGTGGCTTGTAAGGATCATTCAAAACACTAAATCATCTAAGACTTCTCCATAAGATTGGATTCTCTAAGTAGAAACCCTAAGTTAAGTCTCCTCAAGTAGAATGACGGAAGAGTAGATTATTAAGAATCATAAACTATTAATAAATATTGATGTCTCTCTAATATTGATGAAATGGATGTGTTTATATAGGTAGATCTAATCGTAAACCCTTCTAAAAGTTTTGGTTGATAGAGTCAACCTGGTCAGCCTAGTATTATTATTGATAAAATCTCACTAGATCTTGGGTTAGGTCCACAAAGAGCCGACCTAGACCCTAAATGATTTTCACCAATAAGAGTATAAGGTTGACCCAATCAAATTAGTACTTCAAACTATAAAAAATTGTTTAAGGTTAGGAAAATGGGTACATAATATGGTAAAATATTTGAGGAGTCTAAAAAATAGGATTAATAGCTTAAGAGAATGTTTTTAAGAGCTATTTGGATTGGTAATAAGTAGAAATAACTGAGAATAATCCTATGAAGCACTAATGGTCTACCCACTCCTTTCCTAGTGCGCCCCTTACGGTGTATACTTAGAGAGATTTGAGACTCAATGAGTCCTATAATATAGAAAGAATCAGTAATATATAAAGTTTTAAAATATTGTGTATACATAATATAACCCAAAGACCACCAAAAAATATGTCAGGAGAATTGAAAAGGAACACTAGGTATCTAAACCTCCTCTAATACCCCTCTCATAGCTACGATAAAATAATAGGCTGGTCCATCTGGGAAACCACATGTGGAAGACAGGTAGAGAGTCAGCTATGACCCTCTTCAATAGCCTAGACTAGTTATATTTATGGAAACCATTCTATTTTCCACTCCTCCTCAGTTGGTTGCTACTTTACAAGGTTCATCAAGTATGACTCAAGTAAGTGGCCCATTCTACATGTTTTTATTTCCTCTAATCACTATAGCATACAAATTAATCCTTTCATATTTGATTTCCCCTATTATTGGTTTGATTCCACCTTCATCCCCAATTTAAACCAACTTTCTTCCACCTTCATCCCCCATTTCACCCCCATCAACCACTACTAATCTCATTTATTCACCCATTCCATATCAATATCCTTCTCTTATTCACAGTAGACCCCCTATCTCTCCTTAAGTTAAACCCATGAGGGCATCCTTGGAAGGATAAATAGAATAATAGTTAAGCATTTATAAAGGCTCTAAATAATTAAAGCTTATGTAATTGTTGAATAGTGATGAACAGAGTAAGAATTTCATAGAAAGAGAATGGTCTAATGAAGAAGAATAGGAGGATAAAACTAAAACATCCTTGTCAAAAAATATTATTGAGACCACTAAAAGTGGCTCATATGATGATTGGTTATTATAAGAGGAAGCCTAATCAAGGGATACCAAGATCCTAAAGAATAGTTCAATTTTAACTAAACTATTATAATATTTAGAATGAAATAAATAGGATGAGGTATAGTCTAGGCCTATACTTCCCACATAGGGATAATTGGTTATCATACCTTTATCCACATCATATATCACAATAATATTATCCATATAAATATTTTCCTCAATCATTTCTACACAAAGGGTAAGTATTTAGGTTCCTCACTCCCCATCTATTGTTACAACCACTACTATTCTAGATAGTACTATGGTAACTATTTCTCTTATCATAGGCTTCAAGAATTATCAAATGGTTATGGTGATAATTTGGCAAACTCCAATCACAACCCCTATCACCAAATTAGTAGTTCCCTATAGCTCACCTTCCACAAACACTACTAGGGTTAGTTATGAGTCTATGATTGTCTATTTGCAAGAGTTTTTGAAAATACCTTCTACCTATTCACTATTTATTCCACCAAATGCTTAGGCCTATATACTTAATGATAAATTAAACTTTTATAGTTTGGTCTCATATGCTATTTTTTATTCCTCGAATACCCTTCCACATCCATCTACTTAATTAGTCATTCAATCATCCATGCAACCCAAATAGAGTATGTTGTCACTACATTAGTAAAAGGGTTGGATGAAGGAAGGAAAGTAATTAATAAAATAACCCCTAAAAATGTCCCTATATGGATAAAATATATTCCCCCTTTCCTAAAATAGGAACCTCTTCTCCTAACATTATTCTTCCTCTAAGACAATCCCCATATTTTACTCTTCCTGAGTAGGCAAAACCTATAACATAACTAGTTGTCTTGAATGTCCTAGAATGGATTTAAAATATACAATGGGAAGAAGAGGGAAAATAGGATTTGGTTATGGTGGAGTAACCCATAGTCAAGTTTTATTTTGATAAATAAATCAAGACTATGAGGAAGATCAAGAGGAAAATTATGATAGCTAAACTACAAAAGATATAATTAGAGCAGAGGGAGGATGTGTTGTATCTAACCAAAAGGAAAAAATTAATCCCATTTGACTTGGGAAATTACATAGAATATCCTTAATTTTTTTTGGATTTAATTGGGGAGTGATAAAGTAAATGTTCAAATTTTATGACTAAGCCATGAGGAATCTACAAGGGAGAAGCACCATACAACCTCCAAGGGACTCCATTGACAGTGTTCAAGGAGAATATCAAAAGATGTATGATGTTATCCAACTGATAATAAGTGGCAAGAGAGATTTGAAAAACAAGTGGGGAAATTTAGTTCCCCTTACTAACAAAATGAATAAAATGGAATCTAAACTCAATTTATTACTATAAGCATCTAGGAATAAGGCATATCATTATCTAAATTTAATAACTACTTGTGATGTAGCATGGGCCTAAAATTATGTGGATGCGAGATGAAATGACTTATTCAAGTGACATCAAGATATGAAATTTTTTTATAACAAATAATTGGATATAAGGGTAGGACATTTATATTTTTGGAGATCTATAGACCCAGAATGTTATCAATTTGTAAGGAGAACTAGTCCTTAGAGACATCTTCAAGGATCTAATTCAAACTATAGAAAATAATTTCAAAACAAACATTGAAGATAGTATATAAAAAGTATGATGACTTATTACAATTGGTGAACTTTTCTAAAGGTAAAAATTTTAATATGGAGAATCTCTATATGTAACTTAGGGTTGAATTGAAGATGCATAAAAAATTAATGGATAACCTCCCCCAACTCTTCAAGATATCCCTATTAGACTTTGATGTAATATAAGTTGATTTTGAAGCAAGCCATTCCATCTACTTACTAATTTATGTAATAAAGTAGGCTTCTCAAGCTAAATTTCCTCTACTAACCACCTAAACAACACTTGTGCCTTTATCAGCTAGACCCACCATTATAACAACTTCAAAAACAACAACTTCTAGCATGTCTATATCACTAAATGTAATTACTTCCGCATAGATATATTATTTTTTCATCTTCTAGTGAAAGTTTTAATTAAAATTTTGTTATTATATTATTATCTTCTATGGATGCTTAATGACATCTTTGATCCATACATGTCATACATGTCTCTTCATGATATATTTTAGATGATGTAAACTTTAAAAATGACTTATGTGATGAGGCATCCCCATCCTTAGCTATAAATACATGTAACCTTCAAATTATAAAGGGAGGAGAAATTTTATTATTCAATATAGGTAGAGTCTTCTATGTTTCATGACTCATTCTCTTTATTTCATTATTTGTTATAATGTTTATGCATTTTTATCTAACTAGTAGATTAGTTTCTTGATAATATGCAATATAAATTACAAGTAGCTTGTGATTAAGTAGTAAGTTTATATAAATAAAAAATATGAAATAGTAGTTTTAGGTTAATAGATCTTATTTTATTTTTTTAGGTTGATAGATCATTATCCTCCCATCTGACTGCAATATGCTCAATCCCCACATAAGCCTAATGAATGAGTTAAGACAAGCTATTTATTTTAAGATCATAAGTCTAATTGCATGTCAACCCACCCAACTCAAAATGAGTATAAAATATATAAAAAACATTAAAAACTCATGGTTAACCATATTTCTAAAATATTTCCATGTTCCCTTGTCATTGTCCCCTCATCTAACTTCAATTTGATTTATCCTTGCATTAGACAAAAAATTGGCCTCTAGATTCACCTCCCTATATAAATGTGAAAAATTCTAGTTATGGATTATAGAGATATCATCCCACACTTTCTCAAGGATGCTATTCAAATTCTAGGATTTATCCTTTTATTTAGACAAGACTTGAATAACAACTTTAAAACCTCCTTCAATTTCTATCTTAGGTACACCATATTGAAGCATAATATTTTATCATGCCATTAGGGATTAGGAATCATATTCATTAGTTTTCCCATCCAAAAAATTCATAGATTATTATATAATTAGAGACCAACTATAATACCTAATCACACCCCATACCCTAGAGGCCCCCCAAGTTCCCTCATTAAGCTCCATCAAAATTGATTTTGAACCACCTTGGCTATGAGGCTTGTGCAATAATAGTCTTAATTTTCTTCTTAAAATTTCCATTTCCATTTAATATTGACCCATTAATAGGGGTTAAATACTTTTTATTTTTATAAATGTTATTAATTTGTTTGTATAAAGGATATTTTTGCCTTAAATTTTTCTAATTATTTTTGAAATATTTTATTGTGAATTCATAACTCTAACTTTTATTCTCTTTTTTTAATATTAGTTTGCCTAAAAATTATGTGTAATTATGTATATTATAATTACTTAACAAAATATCTCATGATCATTTATTTGTCCTTGGTCAATAATGATTTTTTGATGTTCATCTTATTTTTCCTTCAAGGTATCTCTTAGGAGTTACCTTTCAAACATGAACAAGAGTGGATTTTTCCTTCAAGGTATTTCCTAGGATATACCTTCAATTTACCAATGAAGGTATTTCAATGCCCTTGAAGTAATCTCATAAGAGATACATTGAAGGGCATTGTCAGACATTCAAGGGGATGTTAAAGGTATCTCCTAGGAGATACCTTTCAAACATGCATAAGGGTACCCTTGAAGGTATTACAAGGCCTTTCACATAAAATTTTAAGGAAGTATTAGGTGATACCTTGAATATCCTTCTAATACCTTCAAGGGTAACATTATGCATGTTTGAAATATATATCCTAGGCAATACCTTTAAGGTAACCTTGAAGGTAAAACAAATCCATTTAAGGTATCTTATAAGAAATACCTTGAATGGTATTTTAGTACCATCAAGGGTTCTCCTAGTAGATACCTTAAACATACACATGATTGAAATTTTATTTTAAGGAATATCTTATGAGATACCTTGAATGGCCTTATAATACCTTCAAGGTTACCCTTATTCATGTTTGAAAGGTATATCCTTAAAGGCGCTAGTGGGAGATCCTCGTTGTCCACTTCTTGGTTACTATTTCCTTAGATAAATGAAGGTAGGGCTAACTAAATTGAGTTGAGCCAAGGTCCATTACAATGTCAAGGTCTAATCTGACTTGAGTCCCCAATTTGCTCCAATGTGAGCCACTTTCAACTAGAATTTTTCTAGGTATATTTGAGCTAATTTGAGTTCATATCAAGTCATTATAATCCATGTTACTCAAGTTGAGCCAATCTAATTCCCAAATCAAGTCGAGCCCAAATCTTAAGTCAAGTCACCCAAGTTGATAATATTTTATTACTATCCATTTTATAATATCATTTGAGGGTATATGGTAATGTTTGGGCCCCTCTTGAGTTGGATAGATAAATTATACTTAGTTGATTTATCCTTCACTTTGGAGCCACATATCAACATTCTACAACCCTAGGGAATGTTGAAAGTCTCTCAACACTTAGCCTTTTCCTTTAAAGTTTTACTAGAAATCCTGACATCAGCAAGGTTAGACATAGTAGTAAGTTATCGAGACGCTTTCATGTCGTTTAATATCGATGACCCAATTCCCTAGAGCTCTCTATGTAGATTTTTAGAGCTTTGGGTGAGTGGGATGATGCCACTTATCATGATCCTATAGTCTTGGAAGTCCTAGCATGATTAGTACAAACACAAGAGTGTAGCATCACCTAAGTGAGTAAGATAAAGAAAAGTGGAATGATCCCACTTCATCACTGATAGAGAAGTTTTTGGAGATAGTCAAATCTATGGAAAAGATCAAAAAACATGAAGATGGACCACATGGTAGATACCCCATAAAAGGAGACACACTAGCAATTTAATCCATAATACATAGACATGAAGTTGATAGGCCATTTATATGTCTAATCCACAAAAAAGATCTCAGTTGGTACATAAATCTTTAAAATCCAATGTGAATACAATGGGTATTAGTATCATGATAAAATCATTAATGTTATCCATGGTTTTGAGATCTATAGAAAGGAAATGTGAACTATATTCATAGTTTTGCATTTGAAATATTTAGTTGAGCTATGGGATCATCAAAGATTAGATATAAGTTATTTTCCAACCAATGAGATAATAATCTAAACTAGTGGTTATGAGTTCAAGATGACTATCTCCATGATTTATAGACAAAGAAATAGTTCTCATTTAGTTTTGGTGATCTGTATCTTCTCGCATAGAACATCTATAGTTACCAAGTCTTTGTTATCACATTTAATTCTAGTAGTCATGCTTTGTTTTGTATTAAATGTCCCAAAGTCTTCTCATTCAATATATAATCCAATGTCTTTCATTGTAAAATAATATTCTAAGTGTGTAAGATGAAGCCCTACCAAACGTGATAATTGTTATTTCTTATAGAATAAAATTAAAGTTGGATTATGTCTACTTAATTTCACATTTTAGTTAATTTGATATGTTATGTTAATGAATGTTAATGATATTTTATTACTTCCTTGTATTTATCCTTTCCATTCATGCCTTTATGTGAATTAGTTCCCTTTCACAGGTCATTTGAAGCACATCGTATGGTTTATTTTATTAAATTGTTAGAGTATCATTAGTGCCTATTTTTAGACATCTTAATTGATCATCTTCATTTTTGTGTAGTTTTAGCCTTCATATTGAATTATTTATGTAAGAGAATATGTCCTAAAGTAGTTCAATAAACCTATAATTTGTCATTCAAATAGTGCAAACATTGACAAGTAGAGGAGATATAGTTGGTACATCACCTTTAGTTTAAAACCCTAATTTCAATCATTTTCTACCCCTTTTCCCCTAGAATGTAGTAGTTTAGTAGTAATTTCAAGGTGAAGCATCAAGGGAACTAGTCCTATCTAGAGATTCACTTCACTAATTTGGCAACCCACAACCTAGATGTGATTACATGTTATCACCTAAATGGGGAGGCATGAACAACTTTCTCAAGGGATAAATTTAGAATGATAAAATTACCTTTAAGGTCCTTATGATACCTTCAAGGAATTTCTATGGAGATACCTTTCAAACATGAACAATAATGGATTTTTCTTTGAAGGTATCTCCTAGGATATACCTTCAAGTTACCCATGAAGTTATTATAAGGCCATTGAATGTAACTTTTAAGATATATCTTGAAGGGAATTGTTATACATTCAAGGGGACACTGAAGATATCTCCTAGGAGATACCTTTCAAACATGCATAAGGGTACCCTTGAAGGTATTACAAGGCCCTTCAAAGTATGTTTGAAGGCACTATTGTGTGATACCTTTAAGGTCCTTGTAATACCTTCAAGGGTACCCTTATGCATGTTCAAAAGGTATCTCTTTGAAGGTAGTAATAGGTGATACCTTGAAGGGCCTTATAATACCTTCAAGGGTACCATTATGCATGTCCAAAAGGTATATCCTTAAAGGCACTACTAGGTGATATTTTGAAGTACATTCTAATAACTTAAAAGGTACACTCAAGGTATCTCTAAAGAGATACCTTTAAAATATGAACAATAGTGGATTAATCCTTAAAGGTATCTCCTAGGAGATTTTAAGTTACCCATGAAGGTATTAAAAGGCCCTTGAAGGCATGTCCTAAGAGATACCTCAAAGGGCATTGTCATACATTTAAGGGGACGTTGAAGGTATCTCCTAGGAGATACCTTTCAAACATGCATAAGGGTACCCTTGAAGACATTACAAGGCCCTTAAAAGTATGTTTTAAGGAACTACTTGGTGATATATTGAAGGGAATTATAATAACTTCAAGGGTACCCTTGTTCATGTTCTAAAGTTATCTCCTTAAAGGAACTATTAGGTGATACCTTGAAGAGCCTTCTAATACCTTCAAAAGTACTTTAAAGGTATATCTTAAGAGATACCTTTCAAACATGAACACAATTTGATTTTTCCTTCAATGTAGCTCCTAGAATATACCTTAAAGTTACCCATGAGGGTATTTTAAATCTATTTAAATAATATCCTAAAAGATACCTCTAAGGTAATTATCATACATTCAAGGGGATGTTGAAGGTATCTCATAGGAGATACCTTTCAAACATGTATAAGGGTAACCTTGAATGTATTATAAGGCCCTATAAAGTATGTTTAAAGGCACTATAAGGATATACCTTAAATGGCCTTGTAATACCTTCAAAGGTACATTTATGCATGTTTGAGAGGTATATCCTAGGATATACCTTCAAGGTGCCTTTGAAGGTACTTCAATGCACTTAAGGGTATTTTATAGGAGATACCTTGAAGGCTCTTGTAATACCTTCAATGGTTTTCCTATTAGATACCTTGAACATGCACATGATTAGAATTTTATTTCAAGGTATCTCCTATAATATACCTTTAATACCCTTGTAGTAAATTCAATTTTTACCCTAGTATATACCTTTAACATGCACATGATTGTAATTTTTTTTTCAAGGTATCTCCTAGGAGATACCTTAAAGGACCTTTTAATACCTTCAATGGTACCCTTATGCATATCTATTATTTATCTCCTAGGAGATACATTAATGTAACCTTTAAGGTAATGTAATTCCCTTGAAGGTATCCTCTAGGAGTTACCTTGAAGGGTCTTGTAGTACCTCCAAGGTTTCTCTTGGTAGATTATTTGAACATGCACACAATTGGAATTTTCTTTCAAGGTATCTTCTAGGAGATATCTTGAAGGGAATTGGAATAAATTAAATGTTATGGTAATGGTCATTACAACATTTTTTATATAACCATGGAATGTGGGGGACAATCAAGTTATGGATATATAGAGTGAATGCACATAAATATTTAGAAATAATAAATAAAACACCTTCTATGGAATAGAAGACTATTTGTAGTAGATGCAATTTTAATTCACTAAGGGTGAATTTATTTATTTAAGACTTGTTAAAACAATAATTATCCATTTTATTTAGACTTAGATTTCATCTATAAAGAATAATTTCACACACTGAGTCTCTATAAATCATGAATGCATAGTTTAGTGACATTTGTCACATAAACATCTCATTGGGTCCCCAATTTGATGTGTACTGGATCATGGTTCTTATGAGATTTAAATATCTATAAAATTTAATTCCCTATGTAAGGAAAACATTTATCACACTTACATTTATCCCTTGTATACACCATGACTTAGAGTTGACCCATTCATCTATCTTTATTTCATGCCATATCTACACTTTTGCATCCTTATCAATGTGTGTCTTCTATATGGAACACTCCTATGTTTTAAGTGCACTTATATGACAATATTTATTCAAACATTACATTATTAATCATTTATAATTATATAACATCCTTGAAAATTATGTTATTAGAACACTTCTATGAAATAGATATGTTTCAACCATAGGGACAAAAAATATACAAATAAAAACCAAGACATTATAACCAATGCAAGTGTTGAGCAAATCTATAAAATCATTTTATGAAATTTTTGTTACAAAATTACAAAGATTAGAAATAGCATATGTAACTTTTTTTCTTAACCATCAAATTTCTAATATATGAAATTATTATAAAAAATGTCTAATCAAGGACATATTATGCTTAGTCACTAGCTCAAAATTTTAATTACATTTTGGGGCTTTTACAAAATTAAAAAATAGATTTAAAAATATAATTTGAATGTGTATTAAGTAAATAATTTAAAAAAATATAGTTGAATTCAATATAATGCAGAGCCAAGGTCACCTAATATATTGAACTATATTATATTTAAAAATAAAGGAGCTAAATACTTATAATATAATATTCAACTGTATTATAAGACAATTAGAGCCAAATTTTACACAATATTAAATTTTATGTAACATGTATTTATACCATATCATCCTAGGCTTCAAATTTCTAATGTCGAGCTTCAAATTTCCTATGATAGGCTTCAAAATATAATTTTTGGCATCAAAACTTTGAGAATCCAATTATATAATACTAGAATCTTTGGTTCCACTTTGATGTCATGAGTGTTATCACAATTTACTCAAAATTTAGACTCTTTAGTTTGTAAGAAAGTAGAGTTCCTAAAATAATAATTTCTAAATACAAAATTTAATCACTCAAAAGTACAAACTTACCATTAATCTCATGGAGTGGAGATTCATTAAAGCCAAAATAACCCTACCAATATGGTAGGGTTATATTCATGGATAGTTTACTTTTGATCACCAAAATCATCGAAGTTAACTCAGAGATAATTTTCATTTTATTTTATGATTTATCCTTTACAATTTGATAATAAAATTAATGTTGAAACACATTCTAGATAAATACAAATAGTCTACATACTATTTATATGTTAAAAAAGGTAACATTGTCACTCCTCATGATCACATATCTATTCATGAATGAAACCATTCATAAATTGTAAAGCATATTGACATTGACACTTCAACACAAGATTAATCACTTGAATATCACCAATTTAATCTCACATTAGTTTAACATGATCTTGATGTTCAACATTGACACCTTAGCATAAAATTAATCACTTGAATATCGCAATTTTAATCTCACATTAATTTAACACAATATAAATCAATCATTATGAATTTTAGATGCCAAAAAAAAGTACTTAAACAAAGATTTATCTCTTATGATTTGACTATTCAAAATTTTCTCCATCTATGATGCTACTTGAATAGGATTTTAACATCCAATTGTAACATAAACTATATTAATTATCCTATAGTATTAATTTATATAAACATGTAAATGGTTTCAAGTGAATCTCACCATATCCAATTTAACCTCATACATTAAATATATATGTTTAATTACCAATCAATTCTATAATTAATCTATTTAAAGTATGGATCGACACTATTCCATGTAATAAATAATTTGTATAATTACTTTGTTTAAAATATTCCAAATCATCATACATTCTAAATTATACTTGCATCAGCCAACTTGATACATTTATCTATCTATTTGAGAATTGCATTGGATATCACATTGTTGTTATGTGTTTTTGTACATTGTACTGGCTATCTTGATATTTTTCTATATGCTTGCAACTGTATTAGTTATCTTGATGAAAAATATACTTGATTAATTTTTTAGGAGTTTATTAGCTAACTTAATACCATTTTTTATTTTATTTTCAACTATCTAAATAAAATTTTACTAACTTAGCTATGTTTTTTTGATAATTTGAGTCCATTTAATGTTTCCAACTAGTCTTTTTGATTGGCATAGGTGATCATTTATAATTTTTAAGATCTAAAACTAGTAAAGTAACCTCATTCCATATAAAACTCATAAAATAACCTCATTTTAACATCTTTCCATACAACTTACCATACAATAAAATTGTGGCTTGTGGTCATTCTATTTTCAATCAAATATGTATAGTAGTTCAAAATAGTATAAAATATATATATCCACATACTAATAGCATAGGTAGATCATTTCGAATGGAAAGAATATTTAGACATCAATGGATCCTTTTGAGGTTATAATCTTATCCTTTTAGTTGGTTTGGGTAATTATCTATAATGTTTCAAATCTAAAATCATTAAATATGTTGGTTACTAAGATTATTTGATTACAATTATTAAAAAATATCATCTTTACCCTAACATTCATCATTTGGATCCTTATTGGTTTTCTACACATAAGTAAATAAATAATAATCAATAGTAATAAGAATTAAAAACATTTAATCTCCACCATTTCATTATCTAGATCATTTCATAATAAAAATCTAGGTAGACTATTTTAATCTTAGTGATTTCATAACATAAAATGTTAAATATTGAATAAAAGGGCTAAGTCAATACAAACAAATCACACATTCTAGATAAAGTAAAAAAAATTATTATATAATATTAAGATTAAATACCTAAAAATAAGTATCTATAGAAATGATAATAACAAATATGATAAATGCTTCAACCACTCTACAACCTAGTTTATTCTGATCTATCAATGTTCTATAGTGTATGTACAAAAAAAACTCAAAATATGTATATGCTCAAACATATTCGACAATTCTGGTTCCTATTAAAAATCTATTGAAATTATATGGACCCCATTTTGCAAAGTAAATTTGAATTTCTAATTCATTGGGGACTTCCACCTATTTCAATTGAATGCAAATTCACCTTGGGAGTAGTCAAGTTGAATTGAATACAAGTGATATATTTAGTATAAAATAATATTTATACATATTATATTAGAATATATAATATTTATTTAAAATATATAATAAAAATTTAATATAATATTATAATATTATATATTATATAATATAAATTTAAATATACTATACTAAAATATTTAATATAAAGTATTTGTTTATAACTTGTATTATCATATATAGTATATAATCAATGTTTAATATATAAAAATATTATGATATATATTAAAAACTATTTATATAATAACTAATATTGTATGTATGTATGTATTGGTAAGAGGGGTTATGTAAACTGAAAGAGAGTAAATCAATAGTTAAATCTGGTTACTCTAAACCCATTACAATGTGAAAATAAATTTATCTAAAATAATTTTGGGTGTAAACCTATCAATATCTAAATCACCATATGATTATTTAGTCTATGATGACTAGCATTCTTTATGTAAAGAGATAGCCTCTCAACATAATCTCTATGCCAAAATTATAACTCCCTTGGTTTCAATCATGGGGCTTCTGTATTTATTGGAAAAGGAGTTCAACTATATCTAATCAAGTTTTATCTTGGTGATTATAATGATAGAAATGCTTTTGTTACAATGGCTCTAAAACAATTAGAAGTGATCAAGAGGAATTTTGGGTTTTGAAATTGGATATAAATTTGAAGTGGACATATATGTTGCAAAGACACCATTTATTCCATGTATGCCTACTATTCCTAGTGATGATACATTCTCAAGTATGCCACCACCACTTGTTTCTCTTAAATATACTACTAATTTTATATCTTCAAAAAATATGGATGAAATTCCACTTATTATGCAAGAGCCTATTATTTCTAAATCACTACCATCAGTTCTGAAGTTCCATGATGATAGTTTTACTTCTATTTCTATATTTGAACTTATGTAATTTTCATTGTATGATCATTTATCATATTATTGAACATTTTATAATTCTGATGATCCCCTAGATGTGATCCAAAACCCATGGTATGATACCCATCAATTGTAATTTATTGGGACTCATATAATCATAAAACTTATATCTCAAGGAAAATCATATATTAATGGAAGGCCTATGGCCCATTGAAAATCACAATCTGCATTCTCATCATATCCTTGTGGAAGAGGTTTACTCATATCAACCTTAAAGATGTAGGAAATATATATTAAATAATTTAATATAATATTATATATTATATAATATAAATTCAAATATATTATACTAAAATATATAATATATAATATTGATTTATAAACTATATTAACATATATATTATATGTTTAGTGTTATACAATATTTATATAATAACTAATATTATATGTATATGCACACATACATATATAGTAATATACACACATACATATATACATATATATTTAATATATATATGTATGTATGTATGTATGTATGTATGTATGTATGTATGTATGTGTGTGTGTGTGTGTGTATTGGTAAGAGGGTTTATGTAAAGTAAAATAGTGTAAATCGAGAGTTAAACCTAGTTACACCAAACCCATGACAATGTCAAAATAAGTTCATCTAAAGTAACTATAGTTACAAACCTATCAAGATATGAATCACCATTCAATTCTTTAGTCTATGATGGATTGCATTCTTCTTGTAAAGAGATGGCCTCTTATTATGTCAATCTCTACATCAAAACTATAACTCCATTGGTTTCAATCAAGGGGCATCTATATTCTCTAGATAAGGAGATAAATTATGGATAATTAGGGTTTGTCTTGGTGATTACAATGGATAAATTACTTTTTTTAGAATGGTGTTAAAAAAATTATAAACAACCAAGAGGAATTTCACATTTAAAAATTGGATATAAATTTGAAGTGAGAATATACATTGCAAAGACACCATCTATTCAATTTATTCCTTCTATGTGTAATGATAATGTATTCTCAAGTATACCACCACCATTTATTTATCCTAAAGGTACTATTAATGTTACATCTTCAAAAAATGTGGATTAAACTCCAATTATTATGCAAGAGCCTATTATTTCTAAATCATTACTGATGGTTCCAAATTTCCATGATGTTAGTTTTACTTTTATTTTTATATTTTAACTTTTATAATTTTCATTATATGGATTTTTAGGAGATTATTGAATATTTTTTGATTCTGATGATCCCTTATATGTTATCTAAAACCCATAGTAGGAGACCCATCAAGTGGAATTTATTAAGACTTGTATAGGTCTTAAATCTTATATCTCAAGGAAAAACATCTTCTAGTGGAATGCTTATGGCCCATTGAAAATCACAATATGCTTTCTCATCATATACTCATGAAAGAGGATTACTCGTATCAACCTCTATAGGTGTAGGAAATATATATTAAATAATGTAATATAATATTATATATTATATAATTTAAATTTTAAAATATTATACTAAAATATATAATAAATAATATTGATTTATAAACTATATTAACATAAATACTATCTAATTAATGTTATATAATATTTATATAATAAATAATATTATATATAAACATACATACTAAAATGTGCACACACACACACACACACACACACACACACACACACACACACACACACACACACACACACACACACACACACACACACACACACACACACAATTATGCCTCAAGTAAAAACATTTGTTAGTGGAATGCCTACGGCCCTATTGAAAATAATAATATGCATTCTCATCATATCCTTGTGGAAGTGGTTTACTCATATCAACCTCTATAGATGTAGGGAATATATAAAATAATGTAATACAGTATTATAATATTATATAATATCAATTTAAATATATTTATTAAAAAATATAATATATAATATTGATTTATAAACTATATTAACATATATATTATATAATTAATGTTTAATATATAAAAAAATTATGATACACATTATATAATAGTCATATATTAACTAATATCACACACACACACACACACACACACACACACGTACATGTGTGTATTAGTTATTATATAAATATTATATAATATATATCATAATATTTTTTTATATTAAATAGTAATTAAATAATATATATGTTAATATAGTTTATAAATCAATATTAGATACTATATATTTTAGTATAATATATTTATATGTATTATATTATATTATATAATATATAATATTATATTATTATATTAAATTATTTAATAAATATTACCTACACCTATTTAGGTTTATATGAGTAAACTTCCTCCATGGGAATATGATGATAATGCATATTATGGTTTTCAACAGGGCCATAAGCATTCCACTAACATATATCTTTATTTGAGATATAAGATTCAAGAATTATACAAGTCACAACAAATTAATGTGTGTGTGTGTGTGTGTGTGTGTGTGTGTGTGTGTGTGTGTGTGTGTGTGTACATATATATATATATATATATATATATATATATATATATATATATATATATATACACACACATACATATGCATATATATGTATATATATATATGTATATATGTATATATGTATATATATATATATGTATATATATATATATATATATATATATATTTATATGTATATATGTGTGTGTGTGTGTGTGTGTGTGTGTGTGTATAATAACTAATATTGCATACAGACATATTTATGTATGTGTGTGTATCATGTATGTAAAGCAAAAGATTGCAAATCGATAGTTAAACCTCATTAATCAAAACTCATGATAATGTCAAAATAATTTCATCTAAAATAATTATAGGTGCAAACCTATCAAGATCTGAATCACCATGTTATGCTTTAGTCTAGGATGGATTGCATTTTTCATGTAAAGAGATAACATCTTAGCACAATAACTATGTAAAAACTATAAAAATCTTGGTTTTGATTAGGGGGAATCTATATTTTTTGAATAATGAGGTCAAATATGGCTAATCAAGTTTTGTTTTAGTGATTGTAATGGAGAAATTACTTTTGTTGCAATGTTGCTAAAAATTTTAGAAGCAACCAATAGGAGTTTTGGGTTTAGAAATTGGATATAAATGTATATGTTGTGAAGACACCATATATTCCATGTATAGATACCATGCCTAGTGATGATGCATTCTCAAGCATACCACCACCACTTGTTTTTACTAAACATACTATTAATTTTACATCTTTGAAAAAAGTGGATGAAATTCCACTTATTGTGCAAGAGCCTATTATTTATAAATTGTTACTATTAGTTCCAAATTTCCATGATGATAAGTTTAATTTTATTTATATATTTGAACTTCTATAATTTTCATTATATGGTCTTGTAGTAGATTATCAAAAAAATTCTAATTCTGATGATCCCTTAGATGTGATCCAAAACCCATGGTATGATACCAATCGAGTATAATTTATTGAGACTCATATAAGTCTTGAAGCTTATATATTAAGGAAAAGCATATGATAGTGGAATGTCTATGGTTATGTTACAAATCACAAAATTCATTCTCATCATATCATCATGGAAGAGGTTTACTCATATCAACCACTATATGTGTAGGTAATATATATTAAATAATGTAATATAATGTTTAAATAATATTATATAATATGTAATATAAATTTAAATATATTACAATAAAATGTGTAATATAAAATATTGATTTATAAATTATATTAACATATATATTATATAATTAATGTTTAATATATAAAAATATTATGATATATATTATAAAATATTTATATAATAACTAATATCACACACACATAGATATAAATACATACGTGTGTGTGTGTGTGTGTGTGTGTGTGTGTGTGTGTGTGTGTGTGTGTGTGTGTGTGTGTGTGTGTGTGTGTGTGTATTAATTTATTGGTAAGAGGGGTTATGTAAAGTGAAAGAGTGTAAATTGACAGTTAAACCTACTTACTCCAAACCCATGACAATGTTAAAATTTTTAATTTAAATTAATTATGGGCAAAGACCTATGAGGATGTGAATCACCATACAATACTTTAGTCTATGATGTCTTGCATCCTTTGTGTAAAGAGATATCCTCTTAGTACAATCTCTAAGTTAAAAATAAAAATCTAATGGTTTTGATAAGGAGGCATATGTATTCACTGGATAAGGATCTCAACTATGGCTACTCATGGTTTGTTTTGGTTATTGCAATGGAGAAATTACTTTTATTACATTAACATTAAAAAATATAAGTGACCATGAGGAATTTTGGGTTTAGAAATTGGATATGAATTTGAAGTAGACATATATGTTACAAAGACACCACTTATTCCATGTATTCCTACTATGCTTAGTGATGATGCATTTGCAAGTATACCAACACCACTTGTTTCTCCTAAATATACTATTAATGTTACATCTTCAAAAAATGTGGATGGAACTCCACTTATTATGAAAGATCCTAATATTTATACATCATTACCATCAATTATGAAGTTCCACTATGATAATTTTACTTTTATTTCTATATTTAAACTTGTATAACTTTCATTATATGGTTTTGTAGTAGATTATTAAACATTTTATAATTTTGATGATACCATAAATGTGATTCAAAACCCATGGTAGGAGACCAATCAAGTGTAATTTATTCAGACTCATATAAATCATGAAGCTTATATCTCAAGGAAAATCATATGTTAGTGGAATGCATATGGCCCTATTGTAAATCACAATATCCATTCTCATCATATCCCCATGGAAGAGGTTTACTCATATCAACATATATAGGTGTAGGGAATATATATTAAATAATGTAATATAATATTATAATATTATATATTATAATATTATATATTATATAATATAAATTTAAATATATTATACTTAAAAATTCGTGCACATTTCAAAATTATGGTTAAGTTTAACATTTTTCTCTAGCTATTATTTTCTCTTGCAATTATTTTATCACCCATTAGAAGGCCAAAAAAATATTTTACATATTGTTAGGTGTACAGTGGTGTTAGTGGTGGAAGCATTGATCCCATTTTTTATTGTCATATTTTAAAATCCTTCTTGTCAAGTATTTAATCTAGTAAAGTAGTTTTTGTGATAAATTATATGAAATTTTTCTTGTTTCTCTAAAAACTAATTTACTATTTGTATGGACGATGAAAGAATAAAATCTTAAGTATTTAATATATTTTATGTTTTTTTATTATATCTATAATGTGTGATTTTTTTATCTTGACTTGGCCCTTTTATTCATTATTTACTATTTTGTGTTATGAAATCATTGAGATTTGGATAAACCTAGATTATTGATATGAAATGGATAAGATAATGAAATGGTAGAGATTATGATTGCTTAGTGATTACTACTATTGATTATTATTTATTTCCTTGTGTTTGGAAAACCAATAAAAACCCAAATGGTGAATGTGATGTGAAATCAGACATTTTTAAATAGTTGAAACTAAAAAATCTTAGTAAACAAGTGTTGTGATGGTAGATGGTTTCAATGGTGCCCCGTTGACTAGATCATACCATTCCATTCCACACTAGTAATCTATAATCAACCCATAAACTCATTTGATATAATAACAACCAAAACCTTTAGTGTTAGTTATAGAATGGCCATGGGTCAGGTTTCCTTTATATGGTCTGTTATATGAAAAGATATTGAAATGAGGTTATTTTAATAGTATTTTGATGTAGGAAAATCAATATAAATATGTTAATATGGTTTTTTCAATAGTATTATAGTCTTATGAGGTCATTTAAAATAATAAATGCCTTATTGGAGGCCTTAGAGATTAGTGTATAAGTTAGTTAGTTAGTGTAGAGAAATATTAATGAATGTGTATGAACTAGTCTATAGGTGTTAATGGAAAGGATCACAAAAATTATTATATTTCCTTTTTGTTTTGGACCTTAACTTTTATAAATATTTAAACACCCTTTTCACCTTTGAATCATATTTTAGGATTAGTCTAAATTATTTTTAACAATTTTGGGAAAGAAGGAAGTGTAACAAGGTCTTGAGGTTGATCAAAATCTTAGATCCTTGAATCATATTTGTTCACTAATCATTATTTAAGAATAATAAATTTCTAGGAAGGTGTTCACCAAACCCTAATTGGTAAATTTTCATCAATCCCACATACCAACCAATTTTTTTGAGTGAAGTGTCTTTTTTAATAATTATCAGGGTTCAACAGGTCATCTACCCAAAGAATATATTTAGAAAGTATACAAAAAGAAATGGCCAACTCAAATATTTAAAAATACTTATCCGAGATCCTAACTAGAATTGAGATAAATATAATAAGATATTGAGCCAAAAAATATCTTACTACAAAAAACATAGATACAAAAAGGTAAAACAAGGCTAAGATTTATGCTGCTAAATAAAATAGATAAACCAAAAAGGTAATCACCAGATACCATAACCTAGAAACACACAATATTAAAATATTACCTTATTTATCATCCTCTATTGCCACTATAACAAGGGATCCATCAACCTCTGAAGAGTCCTCACCACATAAACCCATATCCACCACCCCCTAAATCTTGAGTTTTATGCCACCAATAGAGACTATGGCTCAATTTCTATCTAGTCTCCCCTGTGTCATCAAGATTACCACTCATTAGGAATCCCTACCTAGCCAAGGAGGTGTTTTACCCTTTCCTTAAACCACAATCTTAGATAAGAACTTAACAACCTCCACTTACTCCCTGCTTTGCCTAACACCCTTCCATAACTCCATCTCATGAATTGAGATCTTTATTAGAGACATGGGAAGGAAAGACATAAAATGCCCTTTTAAAGATGCAAAATGGAAAACTTTGTTTAGAATTTCTTCCATGAACCCTGTGAGAGAAATAAATGTTTATTTAATAAATCTAAACACTGATAATGAAACCAACCCAAATCTATGTTAACCATAAAATGATAAATTAGGAAAGGGACTAGAGTCCACCATGTCAATATCCTCCAATAATCCTTGATGATGGTTCAGAGCCATGAAGAATTCAACCATTTTAACTACCACTTATTTATTAGTTAGAAGAGATAGAATGATATTATAAAACATTGCTACCACCATGAAATTTACCCTATTGAAGGGGATTATAAGCAGATAATCTTCCCCCAAAATACCTAAAATAGCCTATAATATCTCCTCCATCAGGGCATAAAATATATTATTTATCTTTTCCCTATAAATACACCCTTATAAGGTCATTTACCTAACCTAACTATCACCTACAACCACTAGGACCCTTAGCACCAAAGTAACATTATGATCCATCCCGATCAATCACCAGCTAAGATAGGGAAAACACACATGCTAGACTAGCCAAGAATATAATGTGTGTTTGAAGTCTATTGAGATAACACCACAAATTAAATTATTAAATAAGGCTAGCCAATAACTCAATACACGTGATTAAGGACATGATTTTAGAATTCCCCTTCAGATGAGCCAATGGGATAGATTTAAAACTAATCAATGTCATAAGAGATAATCATATGGGGAATAATGATGAATATTAACAAATAAATTTTATGGATGAGTTACCATCAAAATATTCCCATGATGAACATTTATTATCCATTTGAATTTCCTCCCTTTGATCTATACCATAATTTAAAAATAACTCTATAACTGAATTAGCTTCCCTAAAGCAATGTTTCTAATCCTAAAATAAAAGGCTATCCAAGATTTAACCAAAATGTTTTCCAATTTCCAAGAGGTTACTAAATTTTTTTTAGAGTAGAAATCAATATTTGATAATATCCTTCAATTAGAAGCTTATAAAATTTTAATTGCATCACCAACTCAAGGCATATTACAATATTTTATGTTATAACTTCATTATTCATGCCATTCAAGAACTTCTTAGAGACATCTCATATGAGAGAACCACTACAATCCATTATTATATAAAATTCTCTAGAAGTAACTAGCTTACCTTTTAAGGCTCCATTAAAATTCATTTTAAACCACCCAAGAGGAGGGGGAGCCAATAATTTTTATCCTTTCATATACTTTTATCTAAATTTACTATTGACACATTAATGGGTGGTTGAACATTAAGCCTCCTTTCGAAATGCATTCTCATATCCCACATCAAAAGATAAACATTTATATGTTTAATATGAGAATAAATGACCTTCGATATAATAAATTCTCTCTTTTAAAATTGAATAAAGATATCTCTCCTCACCTTTAAAAATATGTTTATTTATCTTCTTCCAAATTGTCCACACCAAAATAGCTGGATTGACTCTCCAAAGTTTGAAAAGTGAATTTTTAAAATTCCCAATTATCTAAGAGGAAAATACATTAAATAATGAGGACGGAAAATCCCAAGGCCATTCAATATTACAACATAACCACACCCAATTCCAAATAATAAAGGGGAGAGAATAAATCAAGTAATTGGTAGTTTCTTCCTTAGATTTGAAAATACTACAATGGGAAGGCTCCATAAAATCAATTTTTGACAACTGATCCTGAGTGAGGATATAATTTTGAATTGATAACCAAATAAAATCCACTAATTTTTGAATACCTATCTTATCCCAACACAATAATCTCAACTATCTCAATGCATCATCTATTGCCTCATCCATATGATAACGAATGCTTACTTTAATAACTATAATTTAGGAATTTATGTATCCATTTGATCTATAATTTAAATGAAATGATCTATTTATAGATAGATGTTGTAGGATGGTAAATTATTATATATTAAACTAGAGCTATATTTTTTTTATTTAATGATATTAAGGTTAGATTTGTCTAAAATTATTATTTTATTTTTTGGCATGCCCATAATCCAACTAACTAGCTAATTTGAATGCATACTCACCATATTTACTAGGTCTTATAAATTTATCATCACATTATGTTAAGTGAATCCACATTTACCTTTAGATATTAACAATTTTTAGTGAATAGAGTCCCTTAATTAGACCTATTGATTTAAATAATAATGATGTCAATTGATATGGCTTAGCCATTCCCATTCTTCCATTTCAAATAGGAAATGCCTTTTGATGCCATACCTTACATTTTATTGATAATTTTCCTACTTTTATCAAATTCATATATATGAATATATTTATCTTCTAAAAATATCAATTTTCCCTTTCATTTTAGCTCTATCTCATTATTTTTTATTATCACCAATAACTTAGTTTCAACATTAAATAAGGAAATGTTATTCTATTTAAAGTCTTGTGTAATTTTTGAAAGATGTCAATAATTAATATGGTGATAGTATAAAAAAATGAATAAATGGGATGAGATTGTGTAGCATTATTCTATAAAAATATAATAGAAAGAGTTACCACACTCTAAATTATCACACAATGCAAGTGTTGATGTTAACTTTATAAACATCTTAGGGTTGGTCTTGAATTTATAAGAAAGCATATAATATTACCTAATTTATATCCACATAATATTAATGAGGTGATGAAATGTTATATAATTATCATAACCATAATACCAAGGATTTTCTATAAGGTTTCTTCCTTGAGATTATTCAGCATTTGACTACAACTCAGTTATACCATTCACCTACATGCTCAAGTCACAAACACTCAAATTCATCATCAGTATGGATAGTTCAATCAATGAATTATAGATTATGAATGTACAAGGACACTTAAGGTATCTCTTAGGAGATACCTTGAAGGTATTATAATTCCTTTAAAGGTATCACCTAGTGGTGCCTTCAAGGTGAAGGAAAATTCCATTCCTTTACATCTTGAATGTGTCTCCCAAGAGATACCTTCAACATCCCCTTGAATGTATGACAAAACTCTTTGAGGTATTTCCTATGAAATTACTTAAAGTTCCTTTTAATACCTTCATGGATGACTTTAAGGTATCTCCTAAGAGATACTTTGAAGGAAAAATCGATTTTGGTACATGTTTAAAAGGTATCTCTTAAGAGATACCTTAAAGGTAATACAAGGCCTATCAATTTATCACCCATAAATGATTTCAAGGTGAAATAAAATTCCACTCATGTGTATTTTAAATGTATCTCCTAGGAGATAACTTCAAGGACCTTGTAATACCTTCATGGGTAACTTGATGGTATTTCCTAGGAGATACCTTGAAAGAGAAATCCACTCTCATGCATTTTTAAAATGTATATCCTAATAGATACATTCAAGGCATTACAAGGCCCTTCAATTTATCACCTAGTAGTGCCTTCAAAGTGAATGAAAATTTCACTCATGTACATGTTAAATGTATATCCTAGGAGATAGATTTAATGCCCCTTGAATATATGACAACACCCTTTGAGGTATCTACTAGGATATTCCTTTAATGGTGTTTTAATACCTTCATGGTTAACTTGAAGGTATATCCTAGGAGATAATTTTAAGGATAAATACACACTAGTGCATATTTTAAAGTTATCTCCAAAGAGATACTTTAAATGAACTACAAATCCTTTAAAGTTATCACCCAATAATGCTTTTAAGGTGAAGGAAAATTACACTCATGTGCATGTTAAAGGTATCTCCTATGAGATACCTTTAATTTCCCATTGAATGTATGACAATTCCCTTTGAGTTATCTACTGGGAGATGCCTGTAAGGGCCTTGTAATACCTTCATGGGAGAATTGAAGGTATTTCCTAGGAGATACCTTAAATAAGAAATCCACTTTTGTGCATGTTTGAAAGGTATCTCATAAGAATTAACTTTAAGGTATTATAATTTCCTTCATGTTATCACCTATTAATTCCTTCAAGGTGAATGAAAACTCCACTCATGTGTATTTTTAAGTTATCTCTTGGGAGATACCTTAAATGTCCCTTTGAATATATGATAATTCCATTCGAGGTATCTCCTAGGAGATACTCTTGTATCTCAAATCATGCACCCATAATAAAAATGTTGATTTACAAAAATAATGGGATTTGATCTAAAGTGTGGGACCTAAGTCTATTTGAGCTAAAACTCCAAAGATGTATTAGCTTCCCTTACAAACTCGATGCATCAAGTTTAATAATTTCATGCAAACTTAAATTGAATGGAATGAAGGTACCCAAACTAAAATATGTTCTTCATCTGGGAAAAGTGAGAGAAAATAAACTAAAAATAATAGGATCCAATGCACCAAAAGTTCATGTATCTCCCCTAACTACTCTTAATTATCACACTAAAGGTTATAAAGATGTATTTTGTTGATGAGTGTTTTATGCACATCCCTAGATCCTTTTACAATGTAGCCTCTAATGTTTTAGGATCATTGAAGTAAATCACTCAAATACATGAGTTGTAGGGTATTTAATTTTATAACAACTTGGTGTAATATTGGTCAGTGACACAAATTATTTTCCATGAAAGGAATGGTTATGGATAGCCCATGATAAAACCATTCAAAACTAGCACTTGAACTTAGATAGGAAAAAGAATCTAAACTAGTATTTATTGAAATATTTTATAGCTCGCTACTAATCAAATATAGTTAAGTGTGAAAGGACAAAGAACATAGTATAATAAGACATGTAAAGTCAAAGGTTGCCTAATTGTTAGACTATTATGGCACATCTTCAAGATGGATTATGATTAGCATGAAAAATATATTCAAATCATCTATAGCTTAAAATTAATGATTATATTTAAAATGGATAATTAATACACAAATATAATCACTAATTTACCATAATAATGTAACATATCATGTAATCAACATAATTGGATAAGAATCAAGATTTTCACATAAAGACAAAGTCAAGCATATTTCTTTTGAATTTCTTATTAGTATAAATAGCTACAATTATTCTCTCTTTGGGATTGAGAGGTTAAATTTATTTATAATATTGGGATGGAAAGATCTCATATATTCAAGCTTCACTTAAAATTACAAGTCAAAAAATAGAACCATAGGCTTAAGATCATGTAAGAGATGCATGCAAAATGAAAGTGTCTAAACTTAGACTCTCAATCTAAAATATAATATGTATGCACAATAAATATATTAAGAACTATAGTTCCAAATTAAATATGAATACAAATATATAATAATTTAAAATCATGTTGTTGATGTGGCACCAATAGCTAGAGGAGCTGAAGAAGAAATTGAGGCTATCATAAGAATAAATGTAGGTGAAATGAACACCAAACATGTGGGAGTTTAGATTATTGTAAACCTAAAAGACTAAGAGTCCTGATTTGTTATAGTAACACTTATAGATGGCTGAGTAATTGAAATTGAAGATGAATATTTCTATTTTTCTTTAAGTTACAATAATAATGCACCCCTACCTTAAACCTTTTGTTTACAAGCAAGGAAGGCTTAATAATTATATGTGCTTCAACCATTAACCTAACTTGTTCTTCCTCTAGGATTTAAAAGCTAACTTCTAAGGCTTCAACCTTAGTTACTATATTCTTATAAAAACTAACCAATTTTAGAACCTCCTCATTAGTTTTATAGATGGTTTCCTCCACCTCCTTCTTAAAACTATCTACTTCTACATGAAGTAGGTACCCAAAATTAAGTCTTTTGACTAACTTGTTATTAGGAGTAGTCACCTTAGTGACCCTCATATCTTCTAATTTTCTAATTCCTCACTCTAATATATGGTAAAGAGTCTTAATAATGCCTTCATCTGATTATGCCAATCAAGAGAGGCATCTCTTTTATTAATGACATAATTTAATCTCCAAGATGCATCCATACCAGACATTAAATTCAAATGGTTGAAATAACTATTCCTTGAACACAAAATCAAGAAATTTAAAATCTTTTATAATTATTTCATCTAGTGCCATATCTTGGTGATGTTTACTCAATTAGACTAGGCAGTTGATCTATATGCCTGCATACTATATAAAATATCATATAGCTTATTGGTTTCATTATACACATCAACAATAATTTTCTTTAAGGGCTTGGGTGATTTTTATTTTTTTCCACATTATCAATACCTCCTTTGTAATCTAGTTAATTTATTTTAAGTCTTCCCCTATGGAATCAACAAAATCATTAAAGTTATCAATATATATTTTTAGGGTCCCTTGGGTTCTTATTTAATTTCTTTACAAGAGGAAAAATATTCTCTTTGCTCAAACTCTATCTCCTCACATGTACCAATGTGTACCACCTTCCTTTTCCTCACCCTCTAAATTATCCCACTCTTCTTATCAAACCTAATGGAGACTATTGGTAATTCAATTACAACTAGATTGCATCTTTCATCCCTAGCTTCATGCATCTCTTTCACCTATTGGGGAACTATGGGAACCCTTGTTTCTTCAATTGTAGTTGGGCCTTGAGATGAAGAAGTTAGAGGAATTCATAATAGGAGGTGTAATTAATGGAGGCATTATTGAAGTATTAATTTATATGTAATTTAGGAGAGGTTGGTGGATAATTCTATCCCTTAGAGATGGCTCTCTTCTTGGCATGACCTTAGTTATATACCTGACAAAACTAGAGGTTCTCTCCACTGTCATAGTGGATGAGGATACTAGTGATGCCTATAGAATGGGAAATTCTATTTTATCAAACTTTAATTTTGAAATGGTTGGGCTATGAGGATCAAAAATATATATAGATACCTAGTTTTTAAAATAGACCATCTTCTCTAGGGTATTTATTACTGAGGGGAAAATTGATGAATCCCAAGGAGGTATAAATATAAAATATTGAGATATAACAAAAGGTAGACTTAAAAATGTGATTTAAACATTCATAGATTAATAAATAGTATAAGATACTACATCATCAGTCATTTGGCTTGGTTTTCTTGTGGGGACTTATTGCTCTCCCATCCTCAAGGTTTTGGCTTTCTCCAGCTCTACCTCTTCATCATCTGGGTGAGTATATTAAATATTTCCCTATTTTTTTTCCTCAGAATCATCTTCTTCATCTTCATCATCTAGGTAATTAACTAATGATAATGGTTTTATTTCTTATTCCACAAGAAACCTTTATTGATTTTCTCCTTCATTTTATTTCTTAGTTTCCTCTAATTTTTCCCTCTTAGGAGACTCCTCAATAGTAGATAGACAAATATATGGTATTTATTCTAATGACTTACTCTCAGAAGGAGTAGGAGAATCCTTGGGATTCCTCTTGTAGGTGAAAATGGGGGGAGTGTAAATTGGAATACAAGGTGACACGTGTGAAGGAACAATAGTAGTGGGAGGCATCAAAGGAGATAATGGTGAAGGAATGCTAACAATTATTATGGAGGTGGGTTGAAAGGTTTTTGGAGGTGAAATGTTAGATGTACCTTGAGTAAAGGTATCCTCACCAATGGATTTAATGATGAAGGGATATACATAGTATATATGGGATAACTAGGAACATTTAGAATGGAAGAGAAATGAGCTTGAAATAAATATAGAAGACTCACCTAGGTCACAGTTGTTAAGGGGAAAAAAGAGTCATCACAAAACTTCTCTTCCTCTATTCACCTAGATAATTTTCCAACCTATTTATTATAGTTATTGTTGCCAAAACTTGGGTGTCAGGAGTTGTTACTAAGTGACCTATGGAATTCAAATATACCTCATAATATCCCTTATAAGTTGAGGATTATATTACATTTAGACACCATAGTGAGTTGGTTTCTCATCTGTAGGATCTTGTAGAAGAGAAGGAAGTTGATATTGTTGTTGAGAGATGTGAAAATGGGATGGTGGCCATGGGTTATTACATGCCCTCTCATATTATTCCTTAGTGGCCTAAGGATTATATTATAATGCCTAATCTTATACCATGAATTTCAACTTATCCTTTATATTCTTTCATACAACTAAATCATCAATCACATTTTGGAAGATGGGATTATGGTCATACTCCTCATGCCCATAATAAACATGCACCTTCTTATCCTGAAGATATTAATGCATCCTCTAACCCTTTTTTTCATATCCCATTTTATAAATGGTGCTAATTTAAAATTGTAAGTTGCCATGATTTTTTTATCATTATTTAAATGTGATAAGACCACACTCTACATTTTGCCAATACTCATGGGAGTATTAAAATAATAATCTAGATGCCTCTAACCTAGTTCCTCATCAATACTATTATAAACCTAAAAATCTATTTATTGTTCAACAATATTATCTATAACATGGTGTGGTATTAATAAGAGATAAGTCATTATCCCTTCAATATAAATGACAATAAAATCTAGATAGAACCAATAGTCTCCCCATTTTTGTAGCGTCCTCAAAATTTTATTAGATAACCTAGGAATAAATTTCCCACATATTTCATGATATGTATGAGAGTAAAATTCATTATATATTTTTTCAATTTCAACCTCTATCTATGAATGAACATAAATGAATGATATTAACCAATTATATTAGATATAAATTCTTCTGAATGTTTTCACAACTCACCATAGCTTTTGCAAATAGTTCCCATAATAGCATCCAACAAATAAGACATCATGTAAAAATTACCATCTAATTGCCTTTGGTCTATATAGAATATTTAGGAATTTAGTTTGGTATGTATAGTTTCTCCTAGTGTAATTAATTTATTAGAGGTATATGCATGGCATAACCTCTAGTTTCATAATTTCTTAAGAAGATCCTGCAGCTTGATGGGTAGTAAATCAACAATGTACTTCTTATGGGCTAGTGAAATTCTTTCTTGATCCTAATATGAATTTATTGATTATACATTATTCCATAGTATATAATAATGGTGGAATTTGAAATATAAATCACTTTTATTAAACATTGTATCGATGTACTTAGTTACACTAACAAAAGTATATAGAGAAGGGATATTGGATTTTTTAGAAGTTGATGTCATTTATGAATTAGATGTATGCATCTAGTTTTATCAAAAATACTTGTTTAAATTTAAAAACACATTTGAATAATTATGGATTTTGAATGTATGAGACATCTAATATGTAGTGCTCACTTGAGGATAATAGTTAAGTGAATTCCCCTTCAATGTATATTTTTCATATATCATTCAAAGGCTTTGAATATTGAATGTATTATACATCATTAATAGAGATAATAAACTTTAGTTTAAATACTTGTTTCATTATGAAAATTCCAATCATATTTAGTGGGTTCAATTTCATGCCACATGTCAAACCTTCATTAAATATGAATGTTGAGTCATTAAATTTGAGATAGCTGTTAATGATGATTGCCATATGCTCAAGGTTGGTTCCTCTATATGACGATAGGTTTCAAATAATTATAAATATGCAGATTCATAAATTTCATTACACTTTAAACTTCCATGGTCATGAGTTGATGATATCACACCATGTGGTGAGATCTCAAAGGTCTAAAGATAACAAAAGTTTGGGGAATTAGACTATAAACCAAAAAAATGTTTAATATTTTATGAGCCCATTATAATGAACGGATGCCAAGTGTTATACATTTGGGGATATGGGAGTACAAAAATATGGGGTGAAAATCCTTTTAACTTTAAACCTTTTAGATAAATTAATAAACTTTTTGTGTCTGTATTCCATCAAGGAAGTGCCACCTAGGAAGTCCATGAAGTATGAAAGTGTGGAAAACTAAAAACCTCTTCCTCATCTCAAAATATCTATTTTTAGAACCCCATGCTTTATAACCAACTTATTAGTGCCTTAAAGGTGAAGGAAAATTCCACTCATGTGCATATTGAAGGTATATCCTATGAAATACCTTCAACATCCCCTTGAATGTATGACAACACCCTTAAAAGTATATATTAAGAGATGCCTTAAAGGGACTTTTAATACCTTCATGGGTAACTTGGAGGTATATTTTATGAGATACCTTAAATCCACTATTATGCACATTTGAAAGGTATCTCCTAGGAGATACCTTGAAGGTATTACAAGGACCTTGAAGGTGTCACCCAATAGTGACTTCAAGGTGAAGAAAATTTCCACTCATGTGCATGTTGAAGGTATCTCCTAGAATATACCTTTAACATCCCCTTGAATATATGATAATTCCCTTTTAGGTATCTTCCCTGAGCCCATTTTAATGAAGGGGTGTCAAGTGTCATACTTTTGGAGATTTAAGAGTATAAAAATATGGGGTGTCAAGCCTTTTAACTTTATCTAAGAATGTTTGAAACCTTCATAATACCTTCACAAGTAACTTGAAGGTATCTCCTTGGAGATAACTTGAAGGTACCTTTAAGGTATTACAAGGCCCTTCAAGTAGTGCCTTCAAGGTAAAGAAAAATTCCACTCATGTGCTTGTTTAAAGTAACTATAGGGATATGCATTCAATGTCCCATTGAATATATGAACATTGATAACACACTTTGAGGTATCTCCTAGGATATTCCTTCAATGTCCTTGAAATAACCTTATAATACCTTCATGTGTAACTTCAAGGTATCTCTAAGAAGATATATTGTGGGAAAAATTCACTCTTGTGCATGTTTGAAAGCTATCTCTTAGAAGATACCTTGAAGGTACTTGATGATGGGTTTTTTGACATAATAATCAATTATAGGCTAGGTCTGAGAGTTTTAGACCACTACAATCATCTCTTGAAAGGAAAATTTCCCACCCACTCCAATAAATAAGGGTTGAGGGCACTTCCCAAAGGTTTATATCACCTACTCTAGGTATATTGAAACTCACTTAGTGGTTCATAGAGAACATTCCATACAAGGTGCCTTTATTAGTTTGAATTGAAGGTACTTCAGTAGTTCCTATGTAGTGGTAGTTTACACAACTTAAAGTAAAATATTTTGGGGGAAGGAAATTGTTCTAGGCTTAAGTCCAATACGAAATTCTTTGAAATTGTGATACTAGAATATTTATTTGTAAGGTTTTTTTTTTTTTTTTTTTTCCTGTTTATGTTCCTAGGTCTTGGTGATGGTTGAGATAACTTTTGTAAATTTAGCCAAGTAAGTAAACATTATAATAAAATCAACCCTTTGGCTCTTGTTTTTGAATATCAAGCATTTATTGAATTAAATGGCCTAGAGCTTCCCATGGTTCACAATGTGGGTAATAATTTGGTGTTGATTGATGTGCATCATACTATAGGATTTATACATCATATCATCAATTGTGAGGAGTGTTAATGCCTCATCCCACACATGAGAGAGGGATTATATTTTTGAAATAATGATGAATCCTTGAATGGGATATCATCATCATTTTTCCAATGCTTTAACATGTCACTTTAGAGCCATTAAGTTGAATATTTGAAACATACTTCCCCCTCTTCTTTCTCATTCAAAATAAATGTTTGTAGATTCCTTTTCCTATCAATTTATATTGGTTGGTATTTTTTTTTACATATAATCCTTGAAAAATTTAATAGATTTATTTAAAATTTCCTTCACTTTCCTCTAGTTAGTCCTACTTTGGCTAGGATATTCCTTCATTGATCTTGTCATAAATTAAATCAAACATTGAAGGTATATCATAAGAGATACCTTTAACATGATTATCATTGAAAAGGATAACATGGTAATGAATATCTATCTCATTGAGTCAAAACATTAAGTATGGTATTATACTTTTATGATATGCTCAGTAAGTGCCTGATATGTTAAAAATGAACAGTCAAATTTTAGGAAATCCCCTTTGAATGAGTTTTACATTTATCTCTACATAATTATTTTTTGTTTTGTTATACTTTTTATTTATGTCTAAGTTAGTGTATATATTACAAATATTTAATATGTGTTTAATATTGTAGAATACAATTCACATTTGTTGATACATAAATAATCACTAGTTAATCATAAATAATTTTGTAAGTGATATAATATACAACCTATATTTTACATCAATTTTTAAATCATTTCAATTACTTTATATAATGTCTTCAGGAGAGAAATAAATTCCCATACTAAAATGCAAAAAAAGGCCTAAATCAAATAAAATTTGGATATAGTACTATTTAAACTACCAAAACTAAAATTAAATCCACATTGACATCTTCCATTTTATGGTTGTGACAAAATTCCTCTTGTTGATTGATATTTTGAGTTATTTAGTCCAACAAATATGCATGAAGATATTATTATTCTTAGAAAGAATCTTTGCAGATTCAAATAATCCATGCCTACGATAAAGATGAACTTGAATATTCCATTCAATTCTAACTATAAATATGGAATGGAGAAGAGGGAATTTTCCATCATGCTACAACTAATATAAATTTACACCTATTAAAATGGAATTGAAAAAAATTAATGTTTCTCCTTATTATGAAACATTTGGGTTTCATTTGAATAACTATGATAACCTTAAAATATATGGGTTGATAGATAGAGATAATTTGGTCTGTAGAATACAAAATATGTAAAAATAAAAACATAAAAAAGGGGAACCAACTTATTCTCCTTGACACAATTTAAATATACATTTAATATACCCTATTGATCCAGGCATCAATTTAGGCGACAATTCGGGTGACAGTTCCACCCCAATTGATGACGAAACTTCTGGGAGCCATAACTTTTGCACCATAGCTCCAATTGACTCGCCGTTTGAACCGTTGGAAAGCTAAGAATGAGGGGAACGTCGTGAAATGGCATAGATCTTTTCCCAATGAAGTTTTACCCTAGAAAACCCAATGGAAGTGCCTCAAATTTCAATTTTAATAATGCTGTCTCAAAATAGTAAGTTTCTAAAAATAGTAATTCCTTGAATTATGTATTGTTTTAAATATTGGAAGTCATACCACTTCATCTCCCTCAATATTGGTGACCTTCCACATCCTTCCCATGCTTTAAAATTGTGTATAAAAGAAGAGGTAACCCAAAATGTGAAGATAGACATCTCTTCCCAGAGATAAGCATATATTTGTATTGCGATTTTGAGTAATACTACATCTCTTCTCAGAGAATTCATTGTTATTGTGTTATTTCTATGTTATTGTGATATTTATCAACCAAAACTTTTGAGTTTTGAATCAGTGGTATCAGAGCGGTTTGTCTTGAGAGTGTATGATCCCGAGGACGAGGTCAGGCTATAAGAAGCTTGGGTGGGAAACAACAGAGCTTCCAAATTTTCCACCTGTTTGCTCCAGATGACCTCAAATGGCAGACGACACCAAGACATCTGATTCTTTTAAGGAAATGGTGAACAAGGCCCTCCAATGGCAACAAGCACAGATGCTACAACAATTTGCCTAAATTCTTCAAACACTTTCGATGGGAAATCCTGGCTTCGCGGCTCCACTTCTTGGCTCCTCATCTAGGGAATGACCTTTCAATGCCCCAACACCCTTCAAGGTCTAGGTAAATTTTGATATTCCTACATTTGAAGGTAAAATCAATGCTGATGTAGTAGAAAATTGGTTAGATCAACTATCTTCCTACTTCTCTGTAAATAAGTTCACCGATGGAGAAAAGATTACTTTTGCTCTTTTGAAATCAACATTGCCTGTGAAAAACTGGTGGGAAGTGTGCAAAAAGAGGTTCAGCATAGATGACATTGGCCTTGAGGCAGAACCTACCTGGGATGATTTTGTAGAAGCAGTAAAAGAAGAGTACTATCCCATCGGAGCATATGATGATCTCTATATACAGTGGCAACAACTTTGCCAAGGTAAGGACCAATCTGTTCAAGATTACACAGACACTTTTCATTCTTTGTCTGCAAGGTTGGGCATTCAAGAAAGTGAGAAACATAAGACTCTCAAATATCGTGGTGGACTACAATGGTACATACGGGGGGAAATGGAACTCTTCAATTTGGAAACCCTCTGTGAGGCATACAAATTTGCAGTGAAGATTGAACAGAAGAATGGTAGAAAGAATACGAAGAGTCAACCCTCAAAATGGAAAAGTGATAAGGAAGGTCAAACACGAGGCCCAAATTGGAAGCAAAAGGAGTTTTAGGATAAGAAATCCCAGAAAGGGAAGGCTAGAAAATGGTGTGATTACCACAAAACTGGGACTCACTCCAAAGAAGAATGTCGAGCCATCAATTCATTGCTTTCTAAGTCACAATACTCAACGTCCACTACTCTGCCTCATATACAACCCACAGTCGAAGAGGACGAAGAAGAAATTGTAGATGCTGAGCTGGACACCATTGTCGCTTCATCACAAAACTATGGAGAAAGACCAAATGACAAGGAAATATTGTTCCACTCCAAACTATGGGTAAAAGGTATGCCTTTACATTTCATTCTTGATAGTGGGAGTCAAAAGAATTTAATCTCTGCTAAAGTTGTGAAAAGTCTAAATCTATCTGTGAAGCCTCATCCAAAGCCCTATAGTATTGGATGGTTAAGCCTAGGGAGAGACCTCCGTGTCACCCATCAGTGTCTTCTTTCATATGCCATAAAACCATTCCAAGATGAAGTCTTGTGTGATGTAGTCAATCTAGATGTTTGTGATGTACTCCTTGGTCAGCCATTCATGTATGAGAGACATGGCATCTATGAATCATGAACCTGAAGGATTACTCTCACCCTTGGAAAATGGTGCTATAGGGTACCAGAGGTACCACCTCCCCTATCTGTCTCCCTAATCAGTGTGAAGCAATGTAAGAGATTGGTGGAGAAAACAAAGCAATGTGTCCTCATGGTGGTCAAGCCGCAGAAATCCACGAAGGTCGATGTTGCAATCCTGACTACGCAATCAACACAAGAATAGAAGTAGATAGGATGCATCACAGGAGAATATGATGACTTATTCAAGTCACCTATAGGAGTTCCACTACATTGCCAGGTAAAACATTCTATCGATTTGATCCCAGGATCACCTTTGCCTAACAGTCCTGTGTATCACAGATCAGTTTTGGAGAATGATGAGATAAAAAGATAGATTCAAGAATTGATCCAAAAGGGTCACATCAAGCCAAGCTCTTCACCTTGTGGTAGCCCAATTGTCTTGGCACCGAAGAAAGATGGAACATGGAGGCTTTGTATTGACTATCAAGCCCTGAATAAAATCTCTGTGAAGAATCACTATCCTCTCCCTAGGATTGATGACCTGCTGGACCAGCTCCGTGGTGCGATGTTCTTCACCAAAATTGATCTCAAATTTGGTTATCACCAAATTCCCATCGATCCCATTGATGTCTGGAAGATTGCATTTAAATCTAAGGAGGGGCTCTTTGAATGGTTGGTTATACCTTTTGGCTTAACTAATGCACCTGCAACCTTCATGAAGATGATGGATGACATTCTATGACCCTTCACTAACTCGTTTGTGGTCGTCTACTTAGATGACATACTCATCTATAGCAAAACGTGGAAGAGCATTTGCAACATGTTTGTAAGGTGCTTCAAACTCTTCGGGAGCACAAGTTGTATGCAAATCTTGACAAATGCACATTCAGGATGACAACAATTCAATACCTTGGGTATGTTGTGAATGCAGAAGGGGTCCATGTTGATCTAGAAAAGATTTGGGTTATTCGAGAATGGCCCACACCAAGGACCCTCACAAAGCTTCGTAGCTTTTTGGGTCTTGCAAATTTATACCGCAAGTTTGTTCTTGGATTTTCACATGTTGCTTGGTCACTAACCCAAGTGACTAAATGAGGAGCAAAAGCTACATTTCAATGGGGTGAAATACAGCAAAGGGCATTTGAGAAGGTGAAGAATAGACTCTGCTTGGCCCCTTTTCTTGCCTTGCTATATTTGCATCAACCTTTTGAGTTGATGACAGATGCATCTGAATATGCCATGGGAGCTGTCATCATGCAACATGGCCATCCTGTTGCATATCACAGTGAAACTTTCACTGATACAGTCAGGAAATATCCAACATATGATAAGGAGCTCTATGCCATTGTGCAAGCCTGCAAACAATGGAAACACTACATCTTGGGAAAAGAAATGGTCATTCACACTGACCACAGACCATTGGAGTTCATCCAGACACAAAGCAAGCTCCGAAATGAGAGGCATCAGAAGTGGGCCACATATCTTCAGCAATTCCACTTGATAATCAAACACAAAAAGGGGAGCTCAAATACAGCTGTAGATTATCTAAGCCACCCACCAATTACTCCACTCAAAATAGTTTTGGACCTGTGCAGACATGAGACTGCCACTTGGGGTACCCTGTATGAAGCAGATCCTACCTTTGCTGCTACATATCAAGCACTTCAAAAAGGTACACATGTTTTTGATTTCTATTTGCAAGATAATGTCCTCTGTCATATGGGACACATCTGTGTTCTAGTTGCAGAGCAACAAAAGATGATATGGGAAGCACACTTCAGTAGGACAGTTGGACACTTTGGTATTGAGAAAACATTGGCAGTTCTTCAAAAACACTTCTACTGGCCCCATATGCGAAAGGATGTAGAAAGATATCTCAAATCCTACACCCCATATGCGATAGCCAAGCCGACAAATAAGAAGCAAGGATTGTACACGCCATTGCCAGAACCAACCAGGCCTTGGGAATCTGTCTCAATGGATTTTCTATCAGGCTTACCCACTTCCAAACATGGTAAGGACTGTATTTTTGTGGTAGTTGATCATTTTTCAAAAATGGCTATCATGATTGCCTGTAAAAAAAATATATATCTACTGAGGAAACTACTCAACTATTTTTTGTTCATGTATGGCTCCATTTTGGTCTTCCCAAGTCCATTGTCTCAGATTGAGATAACAGGTTCTTGAGCATCTTCTGGTCCACTCTATGGAAGATGATGGATACTAAGCTAATGAAGTCCACAGCCTTCCATCCACAGACTGATGGTCAAACAAAGGTGGTAAACTACTTCATTGTTCACATGATTCGGATGTACCACTCCAAACATCCATGCACATAGGATGAGGGACTTCTTTTCATACAACATAGATACAATCGGGCACTGCACAGCTCGACCAAGCACAGTCCATTCCAAGTATGTTTTGGGTTCCAACCCATGGCACCGATTCATATAGCAGTTCCATTTTCCACCATGGAATACACACCTCATGGAAGATCTAAGGCAGCAAAAGCTACAAAGTTTATTGAACAAATGCAACACCTCCAGCAACAAGTTCATGACATCTTGGAGAAGATGAATCAAAAGTACAAGCAATGCCATGATAAACACAGGATTGCACACCATTTTACTATGGGTGACAAGGTCTGGTTCCAGCTTCAGAGGGAATGACTTGCAAGCCCACACAAAAAAATTTGGCCTTTGCGATATGGTCCATACACCATCACCAGAAGTGTTGGAGAAAATGCTTTTGAGTTGAACCTCCCAGCCTACCTTGGTCTACACCCAATATTCAATGTGGAGCTCCTCAAGCCATATCATCCACCTCTCTTGGACACTTCAATTATAGCAGAACAACTCAACATTGATGAACTTGATCCATAGAGTTTTGCTCCAGTGGAAGAGGATCAAATTGTGGATACCTGGATGAAGACAACCAGAGGACGTTCTATTCCGCTTTATCGAGTGGTCAAAAGGGGTCAGCTGAGCCATCAAGGTGAGTGGCTCACAGAGAATAAAATCAAGAAATAACTACCACACCTGATGGGGAGTATTGATGCAATGGGGACCATTGCTTTTCAAGGAGGGAGGAATGATCAAAGCATCAATTTAGGCGACAATTCGGGTGACAGTTCCACCCCAATTGATGACGAAACTTCCAGGAGCCATAACTTTTGCACCGTAGCTCCAATTGACTCACCGTTTCAACCGTTGGAAAGCTAAGAATGAGAGGAACATCATGAAATGGCATGGAACTCTACTAAATGAAGTTTGACCCCTGAAAACCCAATGGAAGTGCCTCAAATTTCAATTTTAATAGTGTTGTCTAAAAATAGTAAGTTTTTAAAAATAGTAATTCCTTGAATTATGTATTGTTTTAAATATTGGAAGTCGTACCACTTCATCTCCCTCGAGATTGGTAACCTTCCACATCCTTCCCATGCTTTCAAATTGTGTATAAAAGAAGAGGTAACCTAAAATGTGAAGATAGACATCTCTTCCCAGAGATAAGCATATATTTGTATTGCAATTTTGAGTAATACTACATCTCTTCTCAGAGAATTCATTGTTATTATGTTATTTCTATGTTATTGTGATATTTATCAACCAAAACTTTTGAGTTTTGGATCAGTGGTATCAGAGTGGTTTGTCTTGAGAGTGTATGATCCCGAGGACGAGGTCAGGCTATAAGAAGCTTGGGTGGGAAACAACAGAGCTTCCAAATTTTCCACCTGTTCGCTCCAGACAACCTCAAATGGCAGATGACACCGAGACATCTGATCCTTTTAAGGAAATGGTGAATGAGGCCCTCCAATGGCAATAAGCATAGATACTACAACAATTTGCCCAAATTCTTCAAACACTTCCGATGGGAAATCTTGGCTCCGCGGCTCCACTTCCTGGCTCCTCATCCAGGGAACGACCTTTCAGTGCCCCAACACCCTTCAAGGTCTAGGTAAATTTTGATATTCCTACATTTGAAGGTAAAATCAATGTTGATGCAGTAGAAAATTGGTTAGATCAACTATCTTCCTACTTCTCTGTAAATAAGTTCACTGATGGAGAAAAGATTACTTTTGCTCTTTTGAAATCAACATTGCCTGTGAAAAACTAGTGGGAAGTGTGCAAAAAGAGGTTCAGCACAGATGACATTGGCCTTGAGGCAGAACCTACCTGGGATGATTTTGTAGAAGCAGTGAAAGAAGAGTACTATCCCATCGAAGCATATGATGATCTCTACATACAGTGGCAACAACTTCGCCAAGGTAAGGACCAATCTATTCAAGATTACACAGACACTTTTCATTCTTTGTCTACAAGGTTGGGCATTCAAGAAAGTGAGAAACATAAGACTCAAATATCATGGTGGACTACAATGGTACATACGGGGGGAAATGGAACTCTTCAATTTGGAAACCCTCGATGAGGCATACAAATTTGCAGTGAAGATTGAACAGAAGAATGGCAGAAAGAATATGAAGAGTCAACCCTCAAAATGAAAAAGTGAAAAGGAAGGTCAAACATGAGGCCCAAATTGTAAGCAAAAGGAGTTTCAGGATAAGAAATCCCAGAAAGGGAAGGCTGGAAAATGGTGTGATTACCACAAAATTAGGACTCACTCTAAAGAAGAATGTCAGACCATCAAGTCATTGCTTTCTGAGTCACAATACTCAATGTCCACTACTCTACCTCATACGCAACCCACAATCGAAGAGGATGAAGAAGAAATTGTAGATGCTGAGCCAGACACCATTATCGCTTCATCATAGAACCATGGAGAAAGACCAGATGACAAGGAAAGATTGTTCCACTCCAAACTATGGGTAAAAGGTACGCCTTTACATTTCATTCTTGATAGTGGGAGTCAAAAGAATTTAATCTCTGCTAAAGTTGTGAAAAGTCTAAATCTATCTGTGAAGCCTCATCTAAAGCCCTATAGTATTAGATGGTTAAGCCCAGGGAGAGACCTCCGTGTCACCCATCAGTGTCTTCTTTCATATGCCATAAAACCATTCCAAGATGAAGTCTTGTGTGATGTAGTCAATCTAGATGTTTGTGATGTACTCCTTGGTCAGCCATTCATGTATGAGAGACATGGCATCTATGAATCACAAACCTAAAGGATTACTCTCACCCTTGGAAAATGGCACTATAGGGTACCAAAGGTACCACCTCCATCATCTATCCCCCTAATCAGTGCGAAGCAATGTAAGAGATTGGTGGAGAAAACAAAGCAATTTGTCCTCATGGTGGTCAAGCCGCAGAAATCCACGAAGGCCGATGTTGCAGTCCTGACTACGCAATCAACGCAAAAATAGAAGTAGATAAGATGCATCACAGGAGAATATGATGACTTATTCAAGTCAAATACAGGAGTTCCACTACATTGCCAGGTAAAACATTCTATCGATTTGATCCCAGGATCACCTTTGCCTAATAGTCCTATGTATCGCAGATCAGTTTTGGAGAATGATGAGATAAAAAGATAGATTCAAGAATTGATCCAAAAGGGTCACATCAGGATAGGCTCTTCACCTTGTGGTAGCCCAATTATCTTGGCACTGAAGAAAGATGGAACATGGAGGCTTTTTATTGACTATCGAGCCCTGAATAAAATCTCTGTGAAGAATCGCTATCCTCTCCCTAGGATTGATGACCTGCTGGACCAGCTCCGTGGTGCGAAGTTCTTCACCAAAATTGATCTCAAATTTGGTTATCACCAAATTCCCATCGATCCCACTGATGTCTAGAAGACTGCATTCAAATCTAAGGAGGGGCTCTTTGAATGGTTGGTTATGCCTTTTGGCTTAACTAATGCACCTGCAACCTTCATGAGGATGATGGATGACATTCTATGACCCTTCACTAACTCGTTTGTGGTTTCTACTTAGATGACATACTCATCTATAGCAAAACATGGGAAGAACATTTGCAACATGTTTGTAAGGTGCTTCAAACTCTTCGAGAGCACAAGTTGTATGCAAATCTTGACAAATGCACATTCGGGATGACAACAATTCAATACCTAAGGTATGTTGTGAATGCAGAAGGGGTCCATGTTGATCTAGAAAAGATTTGGGTTATTCGAGAATGGCCCACACCAAGGACCCTCACAGAGCTTCGTAGCTTTTTGGGTCTTGCAAATTTCTACCGCAGGTTTGTTCTTGGATTTTCACATGTTGCTTGGTCACTAACCCAAGTGACTAAAGGAGGAGCAAAAGCTACATTTCAGTGGGGTGAAATATAGTAAAGGGCATTTGAGAATTTGAAGAACAGACTCTGCTCAGCCCCTGTTCTTGCCTTGCCAAATTTGCATCAACCTTTTGAGTTGATGACAGATGCATCTGAATATGCCATGGGAGCTGTCATCATGCAACATGGCCATCCTGTTGCATATCACAGTGAAACTTTCACTGATACAGTCAGGAAATATCCAACATATGATAAGGAACTCTATGCCATTGTGCAAGCTTGTAAACAATGGAAACACTACATCTTGGGAAAATAAATGGTCATTCACACTAACCACAGACCATTGGAATTCATCCAGACACAAAGCAAGGTCCGAAATGAGAGGCATCAGAAGTGGGCCACATATCTTTAGCAATTCCACTTGATAATCAAACACAAAAAGGGGAGCTCAAATACAGCTGTAGATTGTCTGAGCCACCCACCAATTACTGCACTCACAATAGTTTTAGACCTGTGCAGACATGAGACTGCCACTTGGGGTACCCTGTATGAAGCAGATCCTACCTTTGCTGCTACATATCAAGCACTTCAAAAAGGTACACATGTTTTTTATTTATATTTGCAAGATAATGTCCTCTATCATATGGGACACATCTATGTTCTAGTTGCAGAGCAACAAAAGATGATATGGGAAGCACACTTTAGTAGGACAGTTGGACACTTTGGTATTGAGAAAACATTGGCAATTCTTCAAAAATACTTCTACTGGCCCCATATGCGAAAGGATGTAGAAAAATATCTCAAATCCTGCACCCCATGTGCGATAGCCAAGCTGACAAATAAGAAGCAAGGATCGTACACACCATTGCCAGAACCAACCAGGCCTTGGGAATCTGTCTCATTGGATTTTCTATCAGGCTTACCCACTTCCAAACATGGTAAGGACTGTATTTTTGTGGTAGTTGATCATTTTTCAAAAATGGCTATCATGATTGCCTGTAAAAAAAATATATCTACTGAGGAAACTACTCAACTATATTTTGGTCATGTATGGCTCCATTTTGGTCTTCCCAAGTCCATTGTCTCAGATTGAGATAGCAGGTTCTTGAGCATCTTCTGGTCCACTCTATGGAAGATGATGGATACTAAGCTGATGAAGTCCATAGCCTTCCATCCATAGACTGATGGTCAAACAAAGGTGGTAAACTACTTCATTATTCACATGATTCGGATGTACCACTCTCAACATCCATGCACATGGGATGAGGGACTTCTTTTCATACAACATAGATACAATCGAGCACTGCACAGCTCGACCAAGCACAGTCCATTCCAAGTATGTTTTGGGTTCCAACCCATGGCACCGATTCATATAGCAGTTCCATTCTCCACCATGGAATACACACCTCATGGAAGATCTATGGCAGCAAAAGCTACAAAGTTTATTGAACAAATGCAACACCTCCAGCAACAAGTTCATGACATCTTGGAGAAGATGAATCAAAAGTACAAGCAACGCCATGATAAACACAGGATTGCACACCATTTTGCTGTGGGTAACAAGGTCTGGTTGCAGCTCCAGAAGGAACGACTTGCAAGCCCACACAGAAAAATTTGGCCTTTGTGATATGGTCCATACACCATCACCAGAAGTGTTGGAGAAAATGCTTTTGAGTTGAACCTCCTAGCCTACCTTGGTATGCACCCAATATTCAATGTGGAGCTCCTCAAGCCATATCATCCACCTCTCTTGGACACTTCAGTTGTAGCAGAACAACTCAACATTGATGAAATTGATCCATAGAGTTTTGCTCCAGTGGAAGAGGATCAGATTGTGGATACCTGGATGAAGACAACCAGAGGACGTTCTATTCTGCTTTATCGAGTGGTCAAAAGGGGTCAGCTGAGCCATCAAGGTGAGTGGCTCACAGAGAATAAAATCAAGAAACAACTACCACACCTGATGGAGATTATTGATGCAATGGGGACCATTGCTTTTCAAGGAGGGAGGAATGATCCAAGCATCAATTTAGGCGACAATTCGGGTGACAGTTCCACCCCAATTGATGACGAAACTTTCGGGAGCCATAACTTTTGCACCGTAGCTCCAATTGACTCGTCGTTTGAACTATTGGAAAGCTAAGAACGAGGGGAACATCGTGAAATGGCATGGAGATCTACTCAATGAAGTTTGACCCCTGAAAACCCAATGGAAGTGCCTCAAATTTCAATTTTAATAGTGCTGTCTAAAAATAGTAAGTTTCTAAAAATAGTAATTCCTTGAATTATGTATTGTTTTAAATATTGGAAGTCATACCACTTCATCTCCCTTGAGATTAGTAACCTTCCACATCCTTCCCATGCTTTCAAATTGTGTATAAAAGAATAGGTAACCCGAAATGTGAAGATAGACATCTCTTCCCAGAGATAAGCATATATTTGTATTGCAATTTTGAGTAATACTACATCTCTTCTCAGAGAATTCATTGTTATTGTGTTATTTCTATGTTATTTTGATATTTATCAACCAAAACTTTTGAGTTTTGGATCAGTGGTATCAGAGCAGTTTGTCTTGAGAGTGTATGATCCCGAGGATGAGGTCAGGCTATAAGAAGCTTGGGTGGGAAACAACAGAGCTTCCAAATTTTCCACATGTTCACTCCAGACGACCTCAAATGGTGGACGACACCAAGACATCTGATCTTTTTAAGGAAATGGTGAATGAGGCCCTCCAATGGCAACAAGCATAGATACTACAACAATTTTCCCAAATTCTTCAAACACTTTCGATGGGAAATCCTGGCTCTGTGGCTCCACTTCCTGGCTCCTCATCCAGGGAATGACCTTTCAGTGCCCCAACACCCTTCAAGGTCCAGGTAAAATTTGATATTCCTACATTTGAAGGTAAAATCAATGTTGATGCAGTAGAAAATTGGTTAGATCAACTATCTTCCTACTTCTCTATAAATAAGTTCACCGATGGAGAAAAGATTACTTTTGCTCTTTTGAAATCAACATTGCCTGTGAAAAACTAGTGGGAAGTGTGCAAAAAGAGGTTCAGCATAGATGACATTGGCCTTGAGGTAGAACCTACCTGGGATGATTTTGTAGAAGCAGTGAAATAAGAGTACTATCCCATCGGAGCATATGATGATCTCTACATACAGTGGCAACAATTTCGCCAAGGTAAGGACCAATCTGTTCAAGATTACACAGAGACTTTTCATTCTTTGTCTGCAAGGTTGGGCATTCAAGAAAGTGAGAAACATAAGACTCAAATATCATGGTGGACTACAATGGTACATACAGGGGGAAATGGAACTCTTCAATTTGGAAACCCTCAGTGAGGCATACAAATTTGCAGTGAAAATTGAACAGAAGAATGGCAGAAAGAATACGAAGAGTCAACCCTCAAAATGAAATAGTGATAAGGAATGTCAAACCTGAGGCCCAAATTGGAAGCAAAAGGAGTTTTAGGATAAAAAATCCCAGAAAGGGAAGGCTGGAAAATGGTGTGATTACCACAAAACTGGGACTCACTCTAAAGAAGAATGTCAGGCCATCAAGTCATTACTTTCTGAGTCACAATACTCAACATTCACTACTCTACCTCATACGCAACCACAGTCGAAGAGGACGAAGAAGAAATTGTAGATGCTGAGCCAGTCACCATTGTCACTTCATCACAGAACCGTGGAGAAAGACCAGATGACAAGGAAAGATTGTTCCACTCCAAACTATGGGTAAAAGGTATGCCTTTACATTTCATTCTTGATAGTGGGAGTCAAAATAATTTAATCTCTGCTAAAGTTGTGAAAAGTCTAAATCTATCTGTGAAGCTTCATCTAAAGCCCTAGAGTATTAGATGGTTAAGCCCAGGGAGAGACCTCTATGTCACCCATCAGTGTCTTCTTTCACATGCCATAAAACCATTCCAAGATGAAGTCTTGTGTGATGTAGTCAATCTAGATGTTTGTGATGTACTGCTTGGTCAGCCATTCATGTATGAGAGACATGGCATCTATGAATCACGAACCTGAAGGATTACTCTCACCCTTGGAAAATGGTGCTATAGGGTACTAGAGGTACCACCTACCACATCTGTCCCCCTAATCAGTGCGAAGCAATGTAAGAGATTGGTGGAGAAAACAAAGCAATTTGTCCTCATGGTGGTCAAGCCGCAGAAATCCACGAAGGCCGATGTTGCAGTCCTGACTACGCAATCAACGCAAAAATAGAAGCAGATAAGATGCATCATAGGAGAATATGATGACTTATTCAAGTCACCTATAGGAGTTTCACTACATTGCTAGGTAAAACATTCTATCGATTTGATCCCAGGATCACCTTTGCCTAACAGTCCTGTGTATCGCAGATCAGTTTTGGAGAATGATGAGATAAAAAGATAGATTCAAGAATTGATCCAAAAGGGTCACATCAGGCCAAGCTCTTCACCTTGTGGTAGCCCAATTGTCTTGGCACTGAAGAAAGATGGAACATGGAGGCTTTGTATTGACTATCGAGCCCTGAATAAAATCTCTGTGAAGAATCGCTATCCTCTCCCCAGGATTGATGACTTGTTGCACCAGCTCCGTGGTGTAAAGTTCTTCACCAAAATTGATCTCAAATTTGGTTATCACCAAATTCCCATCGATCCCACTGATGTCTGGAATACTGCATTCAAATCTAAGGAGGGGCTCTTTGAATGGTTGGTTATGCCTTTTGGCTTAACTAATGCACCTGCAACCTTCATGAGGATGATGGATGACATTCTATGAACCTTCACTAACTCATTTGTGGTTATCTACTTAGATGACATACTCATCTATAGCAAAACATGGGAAGAACATTTGCAACATGTTCGTAAGGTGCTTCAAACTCTTCAGGAGCACAAGTTGTATGCAAATCTTGACAAATGCACATTCCGGATGACAACAATTCAATACCTCAGGTATGTTGTGAATGCAGAAGGGGTCCATGTTGATCCAGAAGGAATTACTTGTAGGCCCACACAAAAAAATTTGGCCTTTGCGATATGGTCCATACACCATCACCAAAAGAGTTGGAGAAAATGCTTTTGAGTTGAACCTCCCAGCCTACCTTGGTCTGCACCCAATATTCAATGTGGAGCTCCTCAAGCCATATCATCCACCTCTCTTGGACACTTTAGTTGTAGCAGAACAACTAAACATTGATTAACTTGATCCATATAGTTTTGCTCCAATGGAAGAGGATCAGATTGTGGATACCTGGATGAAGACAACCAGAGGACATTATATTCCACTTTATCAAGTGGTCAAAAGGGGTCAGCTGAGCCATCAAGGTGAGTGGCTCATAGAGAATAAAATCAAGAAACAAATACCACACCTGATGGGGAGTATTGATGCAATGGGGACCATTGTTTTTCAAGGAGGGAGGAATGATCCAGGCATCAATTTAGGCGACAATTCGGGTGACAGTTCCACCCCAATTGATGACGAAACTTCTGGGAGCCATAACTTTTGCACCGTAGCTCCAATTGACTCACCGTTTGAACCGTTGGAAAGTTAAGAACGAGGGAAAGATCTTGAAATGGCATGAATATTTTATAAATGAAGTTTGAACCCCTAAAACCCAATGGAAGTGCCTCAAATTTCAATTTTAATATTTCTATCTAAAAATAGTAAGTTTTTAAAAAATAGTAATTCCTCAAATTATGTATTGTTTTAAATATTGGAAGTCATACCACTTCATATCCCTCGATATTGGTGACCTTCCACATCCTTCCCATGCTTTCAAATTGTGTATAAAAGAAGAGGTAACCCGAAATGTGAAGACAGACATCTCTTCCCAGAGATAAGCATATATTTGTATTGCGATTTTGAGTAATACTACATCTCTTCTCAGAGAATTCATTGTTATTGTGCTATTTCTATGTTATTGTGATATTTATCAACCAAAACTTCTGATTTTTGGATCACCTATAATCATGACAAAAAAGTGTATAATAAAACAAGACAAGCAAGGGAAACATATTTATATGCATACTTGAAAAAGGCTATAGAATTACTCACACAATGGAGAAATATAAGATCAAACAAAGGGTTGATACACTTCTGTTGGCACAAAATTTTGATCAAATACATAATGAATTATCTACATGGTATATTTATTCTAAAAATTAAAGCTTGAACATTCTTGTAAGGCTCTATGAATTAGGGGATGCTAATATCAAAATAAGAAATTTAAATGAAAGATGGGTGAATGCTATAATTTATTCATTTGTAAAACATTATGAGGTTGCATTGAAGGATGCTTTTTTTTTTTAATCCAAATAAACCTTAATGTATTATCAAATCAAAATAATTCCTTTAAAATATGATGGAGGAAAAAATGTAAGGTTCAAAATTGTGGATGTCCAACACACAATAGAGAATTATTTCAGATGAGGAATATAATTCACTATCATTGAGAAAAAATGTTTTGTAGAAGGGCATGATATCTAAAAATAATTAGTCCATTCTATATTGTTCACAAAATATGTAATAAATACAATGAATTAAACATGATCAATTTATAAGGCTTCATTTGTAAAAAAAGTTTGATCTGCATGTGACTTTATCCAACTAAGAGGTTGGAAAAATCTTGAAATAGGGGAAAAAAGACTAAATAAATACATTAATAAGATAGAAAATTGTTCACACAAATGAACTACTTATCACAATAAATACAAGAGAGAAAATTCCTTATTTTCATGGAACAACTCATTTGTTATTATTTTGATAAGGCATTTAATTTGTTTGAAAGTGGTGCTTTACCTATTTTAGATAAATAAGATTTAAATATAATTGGTACAATAGTACTTAAAAATACTCAAGGGATTTCAGATTAAAAAAAAATAAAACTAGAAAATTTATAGGAAAAAGGGTCTATTTTATTTTTGAAAACCCATGGGTGCAACAACATGGACACTTGGTGCAGAAAATTGATGTTGTAAAGTAACATATTGTCAAAAATTGTAGATAATTTCACCAACCATGATTTGGCACTTCCAATAGAAAAACACAATCACACCTAAATAATTAATGAAGAATTATATAATTTATGCAAAAAGGCTTAAATATTTGTGTGTCCTAAATGAAATTATTTCAAAAAATAAAAAAATCTAGGAAGCATTATCTTTAGATTCAATAAGCATATTGAGAAAATATCTAGATAGTGATGGAGGTCAACTTCTCGAGATAGATACAAAAAAAATTAGCTACCATAATGGTCCCCCATGTATTTGGCCATCCATTTTATAGTATTTTAGTGCAATGTTCATTGTTGGTGTGAATGCTAATTTGATAGTTATTGATCTTTTTAATGTATTTAAAGATTTTAAAGAAGAACATCTTCTCTTATTTATTCAAGCATTTATTGATAAAGTTATTGTTATAGATTTTAATGTATTCATCTTTAACAAACATGACTATTTTTATAGCATTTAGAACTCTGTTAAAAATATATGTTGGTCATTTTTATTATATATAAAATATGGGTGTCATAATTTGGGGTTCAAATAGTGATGGATTCAATTAGACTCGTATTACAAGTATTAAATTTTCTCAAGATTCCATTAATGTTTAGCTTGAATATTGCATCCTCCATTCAAAATAAGGTAAATTAGAGGAAGTTGTTGACATAAATAAAGATATATCAACATTTTAAATGATAGGTTAATATAAAATAAGAAGGCCATTCAAAAATGAACTGGTTAACTTATTCTGGGAGCAACTTATTTCTAATTTCAATAATTTAGATACATGTGATGTGTTAGGGGTATATACAGGAGTTTGATTGGTACATTCTTGTATGAAAATGAAAATAAATTTATATTGCATTATAAAAACTAAAGAACAACCAATTTTTAAAATTTAATTTCAAAATTATTTGACAAATTCATGAAAACCAAAATTAGAACAACCACTTTGATCAATACCAAGTGCATAAAATTTTTACTTTATTTTATAATCATGATTTATTTTTCAAATAACACATTTTAACCAGGGTTCACTTTAAGAGGCCATGACAAAAACCCCTAGGTTTGTTTAGGTGAATCTTATTTGCTCCCTTAGTGAATTAGAGTCTGTAGAGTAAGTGGAAAATTTCCCTATTTGTTTTTCATGATACTATATTGTCACATGACCACATGTAGTCACATGATCCAATCAGATGGGCATCATTATTTCATTAGGCATCATAATGTTGATAGTAGGCATTATATTCTTAAGAATCACTACACCACTAAGTAGTGTAATGTAGTTGCCATTACATGCTATCACATGACATGTTGTTGCATGCTAATATGTTATCATGGGACAATAGGATATCATATATTAATGTGCTATCATACAACACCTTATTATCACACTATATCATGTTATCACATGATATAATGATATCGTGCGACATCATATTAACATGTAGTACTATGTTGTCATGCAATACCATGCTATCATGTGATACCATGCTATCGTGCAACACCATGTTGTCATGTGACACCATGTTGCTATACAGTGCCATGTTATCATGTGACACCATGTTTTTACATGGCACCTTATTACCATACAATGCCTTGATATTGCATTGCACCATATAGCTACATGGTTCCATGCTCCCACTTGGTACCTTGCTACTACATGGTGCCATGATATTGTATGGTATCATACTACATGTGACCACATGCTTCCCCCTATCATTGGTCATTAATCACTCTAACTGGTTACTCTGGTTCTCATTTATACTTATAAATAGTTCTATAACAACCTCATTTTAATACTTTACTTAACTTTTTCTCATCCTACCTATTTCCACCTCAACCTACCTATGTCTAATTCAACCTACCTACTTCTAACTCAACCTACCTACTTTTAACTCAAATATTTTAGGCTTCTAATGGCTTCCATATCCATAGAAACTCAGAATTAATTAGGAGGGATCTAGAATTATGTTTTCAAAAATCTATTATGTCAAAAATTTCTCTATATGTTAGAATAGCCTGAATACTTTGTTTGTTAGATTGATTAAATCCAACTTTGAGACCTAGTGCAGATGCCTCAATATGATATGGCTATCAACAACCACCAATTTTGATCTCTGGTTGGATATTTTAACCATAGTGAGAGTCATTTATATGTTTGGTTTAACAATAAAACCATATCCTTTGGCACCTCTCCATTGGATATCCATAATTTAACAGGTCTTCCACATTGCAATGTAAGTCATGTTAGCACTAAGGTTATGTTATCTGATGTCGATAAGAATTACTTGGAGTTGATATACAAAGTGTCCATTGACCCTATTGGTTAGTGTTAAATTTATTAATAAAATTAGCATTTCTTAATTATAATTGAATAATTTATTATAAATAGTGTGGTATCATAATTCAATTGCATGTTTTACTTTTCTATTTTCATTAAAGATAGTCAAAATTGAAGGAGGATCCCCATTGAGAAAATCACCAATCCATTTCTCAAATCTCTTATCCATTTATTTCAAGTGATAATTATTTTGTAGGGAAAACCATCAAATATTCCATTTTAGGCTATTTTCTATATTATTCATTCTCTCTCAAGTGTTGTTTATGACTAGTGCACAATTATATCCAATAAGATTAGGGTGGAAGTAAATTTTGCTTTCTCAAAGGACACTTGCACCATTTCATCTTCTAACTACATTTTGTCCTTGTATTTTGATACCTTATATGAAATCCAAAATACTGTAATTCCCTCTACCCTCCATCAAAAAATTAAATATAATGATTTATATCTCGAGGAACAAGAGGTAAGTTTAGTTTTCCCAAGTCTCATTATTTTGATATATATAAATTTCAAATTTTAACATTTTTAGATTTTTATTTGTTATAGGTGAGAGTGTATATTTATGGCATAAGAAAATAGGTGGAAATAGAGGCCATCATGCTTTATAGGGCTCTGGTGATACCCAATCCATGGAGTCTTCATTCAATTCATTTGGAAATGTGAAATTCCCAAGAATTGATTTTGTTTCATCTTCGCTTATAGGTTCCCCCAAATTTACTTTAATGTCTTTTTCTTATTTAATTCAATGGAAAAAATAATATTCATATTGGTTTTTATTTATTTATTTTAGTTGACTCTTGAAATGTTTATGTTGAGGATTCTTGCACATAACCCAATCATTTTTTTCCATTACAACTTTCTTTTTGATTTGAAGTTTGTTAAAATTTTCTTATTAACTAATTGCATAAATTACACATTTTGTATCCATATGTGAAATTGTCAATGTCTCTTCCACAAGCATAATGAGACGGTAAGAGCCAAATCCCATAAATATGCCAAGAGGGGAAGAGATCATTCTGATAAGGATAATAGAATGGATGATGCAATCACCCTAATGGGTAATAACCTTAATAGATTCAATTTGAATTTGCTTTGATTTTATGTTTTTGAATAAATATTTTTTGCAATCTACCTAACATCTATCAAGAGACTTAGGAGTATGCCACTACCCTCACCACCCATCCATATTTAGAGAAGAAGAAAGAATCTCCCTCCCTACACAAAGTCAAGGAATGCTATAAATTTATGATTTCCCAAATTTCTCTATTTATGGCATTTCAATTGCACAACGTCTTACATGTTTACAACATATTGATATAATGAAGAGTTTCTTGGCATTGAAAGTGGACCCCCAAATTTTGGTGGAATAAATCCACATGAATTTATTCAAGTTGCTAATGTGCCTTCACAAGTGCCTCTTGTGGCTCCCTCTTCCTTAGCTACCTCTTCCCAACCCCACACTAATAATTTATATGTCTCTAAGTATTCCCTTACTATTTTTTCATTAGAAAATCTAGTTTCAAAAAAAATCTTGTCAATTTGAGGGATGGTGTTATTGATGAATTTAATGATTTAAAACAATGGGAGATAAGGGAAAAATCACTCCCAAAGAATGAAGTTATTTTCTCTTATTCAAAATGAACCCTTAGATATTAACACTTTATTCTAACAAGCTCAATCTAGATTGATCTCTATGAACAATGTTTATCATGATAGGATTTTAGATATTATGATAAACAAGTTGGAAAATTTAAATGGAGAAGCCCAAGCATATTTCAATAAATGGGCTAAAGATATCATCCTTGATACCATTGCACAAGTAGAGAAGGATAAATCTATGGTAAGTTTTCTTTAATGTAACTTATATTTTGATTATTTATAATACCTTTGTATGTGCTTGACACTTATATATTATTTATTATTTGTAGGTAAAATATGAAAATTTGAATCAAGAAGCACATCTTAATGTGCATTTGAAAAAATCCAAGAAAAGTATCTCCTCAATGATTGCATTGAAGGAAAAGTTAGTTTTATTAAATAAACATAAAAACACTTCAAAAAATAATAATTAAAGAGCATGGTATGGCTCCAAGCATTTTATTGAAGTAAAAAATAGATGTGGATCATATAATTCTTTAAATAAGAGTTGCGACGAATGAGGAGAGGGTGATTCTTACACAAATGAATTCTATTACAGAGGATCCTCAAAAGGAAGTAGTGATAATGGAGGATCCCCAGGTAGTTCTAGATAGTGGGGTTTCCATGGGTGAGGATGGTAAGTAACAAGGGAGTGGAGAGTCTCAACTAGAAAATGATGATTTGTTTGAGTTTATATTGTTGACAATGATAGTTTCTATTGTTTAAAATAGTTTATATCATGTTTATTTAAAAACACTTATTTTATTAAATTATATTTTACAGTTGTTCTAAATAATCTTAGCTATATAATATATATATATATATATATATATATATATATATATATTGTGGTTAAGTTTATATATTGCATGGAGAAAAGGTCGAGTAAATATTATATGGACGGCTATAATGTTCTAGTAGTCTAAATATACTAGTTAAAGTGTTTGAATGCATAGCCATAATGTTCTAGTAGTTGTAGCATTGAATGCATTGTTAAACTATTCTAGTAGTTATAGAATCAAATGCATTGATTGTGGTGTAATTTTGAAATATGTGAACCCAACTATAGGAAAAATATTTGTAGTAGTTCTAGTATTTGAATATTGAACTAGTTGTAGAAAACTTAGTCTATTGAAGAGCAAATATTCTATAGAATTATACTGTTCTAGTAGTTCTAATATTGAATGCATTGTTAGTGTTATATTATTTTACTAATTGTAGCATTGAATGCATTGTTAACCTGTTCTAGTAGTTATAGCATTGAATGTATTGATTGTGGTGGAATTTGGAAATATGCAAACCCAACTATAGGTAAAATATTTCTAGTAGTTGTAGTATTTGAATATTGTAGATGTAGTAGTTATAGAAAACATTGCCTATTATAGATTAAATAGTCTATGAAATTATATTATTCTATTAGTTGTAGTATTGAATGAATTATTACATTATTCTAATAGTTGTAGCATTGAATTGATTGATTGTGTTGGAATTTGGAAATATGTGACCCCAAGTTCTAACTATAGAAAAATATTTGAGATATATTTGTGTAATGGTGCTAATGTAAACATACAACAGAATAATTTTAGTTACACTATTATGCATGTATAACAATAAATCTTAATAATTAGAGTCTTAATGGCAATAGAATGGGTGTCCAATAATTAATGGTGTACCATGCATGTCTAGACATAAGACTTGTATGCTTCAATTAATGCTATAAGGAAATGCTTTGTACAATGTTAACAAAAATTTTGATTGTTGATTAATGAATCACATGCATTGCAAAGATAAAGTACTATTTAAAATACACAAAATTTTAATAAGACAAAAATAATATTAAATATAATGTATTGAATAAGATTCATGACTATAATATACAAGAAATAGATTACATAATTTAATGTTTTTGAAGATGAAGGAATAAGAAATATTTCATAAAATAGTAATTTTTATACTTATTAAACTAAAAGTCAGGTAGTAGAAACAATCCTTGAGAAACTTGTTCATCATAAGTGTGATTTGCATTTACCATTTTGGTATTGTATTTAGTCTCGATATTCTCATGCTCTATACTATGTTAATGAAAATTATAATTGTTTCTTAATGAATGACATGCATTGAAAAGATAAAGTACTATTTGAAATACATAGAATTCTAATAAGATAAAAATTATTAATTATAATGTATTTAATAAGATTCATGATTGTAACATCCAAGAAATAGATTACAAAATTTAATGTATTTGAAGATGAAATAATAAGAATTATTTCAAAAAATTGTAATTTCCATACTTATCAAACTAAAAGTCGAGTAGTTGAAATGATCCTTGAGAAACATGCTCATTTTAAGTGTGATTTACATATACCATGCCAATGACATATTCAATTTTGGTATTCT